>JAJGOT010000247.1:705000-1227005 GCA_022457155.1 Cladopsammia gracilis | reverse complement strand
ACCCCCGGAACACCCCGGAACATCCCCGAAACACCACCGGAGCACCCCGGAACACCTCGGAAAACCCCGGAACACCCTGGTACCCACTAAAAATAAATCAAAGGCTCCTTTGAAAAAGATTCTGCACACCTATGGACCCTCCCTCTCCTAGGCGTTTTGCTCCACGGACCCCCAACCCACTGCGTCCAACTCCGTCCCTAATAATTGAAATAAAAGTAAAATCTGCAAAGGACCGCAAACGATAATGCCGCTAACGGTATACGTAGGATCTGCAAGAGACCTAATCAACCAAAAAATGAACAAACACAACAAACTGCAATGGCCCAATAAATGACTTTTATGCGGGATTCAAATCACCTCACATTTTAAGACTGACCATACAAAATTGGCCCGTAAAACTTATGCGACAAAATTTTATTTTAGCGAATTGTAGTCTCCTACGCAGCCGTTGTTTGTGTCGTCACGCAACTCTCCTGATCCTGCACAAATAGATGCTAGATATTACGGAGAAGGTTTCGTTTAATGACTTAGGCCCGGTTCAAACGTCGAACTTCACATGTGCCGAATCTAATGCAAATGAACAAGAACAATAGATTTTTCTCATTTGCATTAGGTTCGGCACATGTGAAGTTCGATGTTTGAACCGGGCCTTAGTTTTAGTATTTAAATGTGTAAATGGCTTAGCTCCAGATTATTTAAGTAAATGTTTTATTCTGAACGTTCAGTAGTTCATGATAAGAACACAAGGGGTGTAACAATTTTTGGTCCCCCGTTGTAGATTATCAACGGAGCAAACGGCATTTTACTTTCGGGGTCCAAGGGAATAGAATGGGCTAGCCTATAATATTAAGAACACTAAAGATATTAATAGTTTTAAGCGGATTCTTTTTAATATGTTTCATATGAAATAATTTTGAATATATTTTGAATTTAATTTAATTACTGTAAATAAGTTTTCTTAATTACAAGTATTATGCACGTGTAGTAGATAACATTGTGACCGAAAAGCCCTGTCGAAGGGAGTCTCAATAAAGTATGTATGTATGTATGTATGTATGTATGTATGTGTGTGTATGTATGTATGTGTGTATGTGTGTATGTGTGTGTGTGTATGTATGTATGCATGTATGTTTTTCGCACCTCCCCGTCACTATCGTACATGAGCAACCCCCACCCCATAACCCCCTCCTATGAATGATCCCTTCGCCATGGGTACCTTTAAGACGTCCCTTCCTGGTAAGGTCACATTAGATTTTGTTCAAGTTTATTGTTAGGTTAGCCTTATGAACGTCATTAGCACATGCGGATTACTTGGCACATGACAATCGCAACAGGTGACAAGCCTAATTTTGGTCTGAAAATAAGCATAATATCAACATAAAAATGGAAATCGTACTAAAATAAATTTAAAAAAAAACGTCTTTTGTTTCACTTTTTTCTTGTTTTTATTCATTTCAACAGTTGCACATAATTTCCCAGCTCTTCATTTTGAAGTTACGTGTTATTCGGTCCTTTGTTTCCCCTTTATTCTTATTATTACCCTTTATTCCTTTATTTTGCCCTTCGGCAAAACTTGGATTAAGTAAAAGGGCTGTTCGCTATTTACACACATAGTGGTGGATCTAGGGAAGCGCCCATCCCCCACTCCACCCCCCCCCCCCCTTATCTTGCTAAAGGCCCGACGGGCCCAAAAATTGTTTCACTCTCTAATATTTTCTCCCCCCCCCCTTCCTCGATGATTTTGAACTTTCGTATTTGCTGTAACTGCACCTGTTAATGCCCCCTCCCTTCCCCTCGCTAAGAAAAACAGATCATCTACAGGATTAGTTCGCATCTGCTTTTTATTCCAAGTGACTATTTACAAAGACCTAATTTCTGACGTACTCGCGAGGATTACGACATTTTTGTACGCTTTGCATCCTACATCCTATTTTCTTGTTATTTTTGTCTGCACCTTCATTCTGCTTGGCGCGAGGTATCTTTTCAGTATACTACCCTTGTCCTTCTTCGCATTCGTAACCGCCTTTATGTTGGCTTTACTCCGCTTCGAGAGAGACTTGTTTTTTTTTAATTTTGAAAAGAAACTATCAAATTTCCTACCCTAGGGCAATCTCAGATAGTCGGAACTCCCCACCCCGGGAACTTCTTAGCCTGCCAAAATCACCGCACTTTGCAGTGTCCAACATTTGTACTCCCCTAACCCCCCGCCCCCCCCCCCCCCCGCCCCATTCTGCTTAGTATAAGGTTAGTCTTTGATAAGTGAGGTATGCACTTTTTTCCTTTACTACTGTCCCTCTGTTGACTTTACTCCGTTTCGGGAAAGAGTTGCTGTGTTTAAATGGAAGTAGGTCAAGTTCCCTTCCCTAGGGTAATCCCGGCCCGGATACACTACACAGCTCATTGTATAGCTGAGACATTTATTTTACCTATAAATTAATCTTAACATGAGCATATAAACTTAGTCAGAGCAAAATCACTTAACTCAAACTTGTGAAATATTACTTGTCAGTCTTTCTTTACCTCTCCTGTCTAAATTTATTTCGATTATAATACCTTGTAGCTATAATAATGTTCGTTCTTCCGAAAGGCGTACAATTCGGGCCTTTATGCGTAGATTAATTAATCAATCAGTTAAACAAATCGACCGCATTTTTCCATGGTCTATACTCTTATTTACCATAGAAATGACGTCATAAAATGTTCAAAACTCAAGTGGAACCACGAGCCGTTAGGCGAGTGGTTTCACTGCCAAGTGAAGCCAACTGCTGCAAAATGTTTTTACGTGGGGAATAATTAAAGCCTTAACTTTTTATGTGAATAAATTATGTAACGAAAAAGGCTCACACAAAAATTCCCTTCATCTTAAATCATCGCTAGAATCTTTTAACATATTAACACAACACAACAAAGAGCCGTTATTTGGCAAATTTTAGAGAACCGCGCTCGGCGATAATCGCAAAATAGAGCACAATAGCCTCACACAAAGTCAAATATAAAATTACTAGGCACAGTTTACAAAGCTAACCTTTTTCAAATTTGAAATATCTTCGAATAATCAGATGAATCTTTGCTCCAAATTGTTTTCGGCGCAGTTTTAGTTCTTTCGGGCGCCGGCGACTGATTCCGTGGATTTTCCCGTGAAACTACGACAAGTTGTTTGTCCTTTTTGCTTTGCACTTAATTCCAGGAAAGTTTAGCTGATTGTAAACTAAATTTAACTGACGAGACAGCATTCTTTTCATTGAAGAATTCCAGTTTTAAGTGCATTTTTCACTGTTTGAAGAGCCCGCAGCGCCAAAAGTTTGACAAAACTCACCGCGTTGCGTTACCTGTTACGTCATTTTCATGGTCTATACTCTCATCGACCATAGAAATGAGCCAATCAGCGCACGGGAATTCACATAGTTATTGTAGTAAAATAATTAATCGTTTATTTCACGTGGTCAAGTACACCACTTGGCTATAGAGTGTTTTCACGTGACGTCACGGCGGCCATATTGGTTTCCCAAAACAATGTAATGGCGGCCATGTTGGTGTCCCAAACGAATTCTATGGGTCTTTAGCTCTATTCTTATTCAAACATTTGCCATTGTTTTAGCACTCCAATATGGCCATGCGTCACGTGAGTGAAAACACTCTATTTAACACAATAGTTTTCATGTACGCCACAAACTAAAAAGCTAAAAAGTTAAAAAAAAAATAAGAAATGATACTTCTTTGAAGTATAAAAAGAATAATAATTAAAAACTTTATAGAGAAGTTTTAAAAAAGTTAAGAATACCTATAACTGCTAAGAAACGATTGTAATAAAATACCTAGATCTAAGTAATAAAACTAAGCAATACGTGGGAAAAATACATAATAAAATGCAAATCAGCACCAAATTATGTTGTCGCACTTTCTGATGCTATAGGACTGCTCTGTACCTTTTCAAACGGATCGCTATTCAAACATTCTCTCAGGTTAACTTGGTAGCACTTCGTTATTCGAAACTGGTAAAAGAATATAAAATAATATCCCTTAACACTCCTGCCTAGGTTAATCACATCGTTAATAAGACTAACACGGATGAAAGTCAAGTGGAAATTAGAGTACTACTGGATAAATAAAGGATACAAATGACTACAACCCAAGACAAAATTAGTTGGGAAGGCTTGTAAAACGCTAAAAAAATGACAACACCTTTGGGTTTCAGCTCAATTAAAGGCGCGCACAACGCTTTCTATAGCCCCCCTCTCCCCCAAATCCAATGTTGAAGACGTCTATATAAAAGACAGTGTAAGTTAAGTATTTGCGTTAACAGCAACTTTGAAAGAGGGGGGACGAGGGGGGAGGGGTGAGGAAACAAGGAACCTTCCCAACACTTTTGTCTTTCGTTGTAGGTATTGTTAGATCATCCGTATAAAGAATAACGACTCAAAAATGAGCCTAAAATAACATTAATATTAAACGTTGCATAAATCGTCTAATTCCGTTTTTGAAATGCTGCAATACACTGCACTCTACTTCTTACCTACATGCCCTATGTTCAGACAAAAAGCGTTAAAAGACAAGTTAAATGAGTTAAAACAAGTTATGGGTAAAGTTGTGGTATAATTACTTTGGGTCTACTACTAAAATATGATCAGATCCCTATGTTTTCTTCAATTTTGTTGTTGTTTCACTTTCCGTTTTGGCACATAGCGGAAAACCTAAGTGTCACCTACTCATGCAAGAGAGGCCAACTCTAATAATTAAGATATTTTAATGCGAAAAAATCGTCAGACGTGTCATCCCCACACGAGTAATTTTGCTCAAAAACGATCTGATGAACTGTTCGCGGTTCCTAACGTTCCGCTTAGTTGAAGTGGTCTTCCAACGCTGATTGATTCTTTGCTCATCTTAAAGGAAAGGAAAAAGAAAGAAAAAGAAATGGAGAAAATATAATTAAGCGTATAATTTATCTCAAGTATTTTCTACAGAAGCAATAAAGAAGTAGTTAACTCGATATCTAAGAGACATCGACATTGTAATATGAGAGAGAGATCAAGAAATACTGCAATTTAACCAAGGTAACTCTTCCACGTGACAAACATAACACATATCTGTGTTGGAAAAAAAAAAAACAAGAAATGCAACGGAATATTCAAACAGCGGTTATGGTTTACAAGTCACTAAATGGCCTCGCTCCACAATATTTGCATTCTATGTTTACGTATCGAAATGAAATCTCTAATTATTCTCTTAGAACTCCGAGGGAAAGTTAGCTACTCCACTGCCCCGAACCTACTTTGTCAAAACCAGTTTCACTTATAGAGGTTCGGTGCTGTGAATAGTCTACCTGTTGAGCTGCGGCAAGCGCAAACTCTCTCTTCCTTTAAATCCAGCTGCAGTGATTTGTTTCAAAAGGTGAAAGCAGGCATTTTTTAAGAATTAACTAGAGTTCTTTTGATTGTTCTTTTGTATTGGTTATAACTAGAGTTTGTACAAGATTGATATTAGCATTAGTTAGTTATTTATTAATATTTTTCTCATGCCTGATGATTGCTTTTTACCGTGGATAAATAAAGTTATTGCATTGCATTGCATTGCATTGCATTGCATCGTATTGTATTGTATTGTATTGTAACAATAAGATACTATAAATTCTAATAAAGAGGGTAAACAATGGATAGATCTACGGGCGTTCAAATATTTGGTTATTAACTGGTTGATCAATTGATTGCTTTCTACTTGTTTGATTGATGATAACACGATCAGTTGCTGAATATCAACAGCAGCGAACCTCGATATGTTCCGATATGTGCGTGCATGCATGACGTAAGTATAACAGGAAGGACATGTTCTTAATTGATTAGTTTAGAGCAAATGAGAGGCGGTTAGCTTTAGAAAATGCATCTCCTCCTCGCATTGATTGTTCTACATATCTGCTTTCAGAACACCCAATACTCGACCAAGAGTCCTAACAAACCGCTTCCCTTAGTGGGAGGAGGGGGGTGAAATGTAATCTGCAAGAAATCAGTTGGTATCTTATAGGCCAGGGTGGATCATAACATGGCCTTCGAACAGAAATCAGTGACAGTTAAGTTACACATACCTTAATTGAATCTGTTTCGGACTTTCTCCAGAATTTTTGTGGCTATCTCCAGGGCCTCCTCTGCGTCGTCTGCTGTGTACGCGTCATTGGGGATCTTGGGAAGGGGCAATTTGTCCGGATAGCGCATGCGTGTCGAATTAACCACAAGCCCTTCCAGCTGACTTGCTAATTCGGTTAATTCATGGTCATCAAAACCACAGCAAATGGAAGACAGATTGTGGTCATTTGTCTTCTTGTTTGCGTCTTCTTTATAATGCACAGCCTTCAAGGCCTTTTCCGCTGCCTGGAAATACACAAACAACCACTCTGAATTAATCCTGAGGGTCAGTCTGCACCCAGTCTGGACCTTCGCAGTATTATCATTTGTATTGACACTGTAGGACTTTACTCTATTATTCGACACCTTGTGCGTTTTATCTTGCTTGCACAGAATTTCCAAACAAAATTAATGATTCCGCGTAAAATAAGCTCTTTGTAATATGTTGTATTGAGGAGTTTGAGGAGTTTAATGACTGAACGAAAGAGCTCACTTAAACTGATGACACTCACTGAGACTGCCCTTTTAACTTGGCTTTCACTCGAACTCATCGCTACATAAAGCTAAGAACAAGTCAGGATAATATTGTACCTTCTCCCTGGTTATGTTTTTTCATTTAAAGGTACAGCCAAATGCGCAAGGGATTATGTTTCAGCCGATGTCACTAGACTAGCAAATATAATTTTTAAAGCAATCCAGAATGCAAGCTTTTGATTTAAGGAAACAAATGCAAGAACAACAACAAAAAATATTGCCAAAGAAATACTTTTACCTGGTGGCATTTATAGCATGCCCACTCATAAGAATTGTGTTGAACGCAATTTCATTAGTACCAGCCACAAGGTCGGCTTCAGCTTGTCTGAACCAACGCTCGGCTTCTTCTGGTTGTGAAATGGCTTGGAACAGATGTCTATATCCAATGGAATGTAGCTGTCATCTTGTCGCATATGTATTGCATCTAACAACGGCGATATCTGCAATGAAGGACAACTCAAGATGCTAGGAATTGCATACGCCTCCTTTCCGAGAAAGTCTCCATAGATTTCGACAATTATGTTGGCTACCAATAAAGTTAAAATGATGTCATCCATTCCAGTCAATGAATTAACGTAAACTCTCCATGTCTCCACGCCACTTTTCTCTACCTTCTCTTTGAAATATGTCACCTCAGCCTCACTGTCTGGAATTAGAACGCCATTGTGAAAAAGGGAGGTTCTAAGATTTTCCACAGCAAAGAGCTCGATGCTTTGAAGTTCTCTTTCAATACTTAAAAGAACTTGCTCATCAAAATCTTTGTTCTGGAAGTTGACGTGTCGTATAATCCTGGCAATTCCGCGACAAAACTGCATGGAAGAAAGCCGCTGTTTTAATGCGTTTACAGCTTCACTTGTCACTATGACTGTATTCTCCGGATTGCTGAGTTTTTCTTTGACCACAGAGGATAGCATCTTTGGTTGTAAAGCTAAAGGCAATTTCATCATCAGGTCTTTATAGTTCACCATGGTTGATTTGCAGCTTACGCCCATCAAGCTGAGATGAAGCACGAAAGTTGTTGAAGTCCATGAATCCGATTGCCATACGTGGGAGCATCATCGAATATCAGCTCTGTTGATTTGTTTAAAGTAACAGGGATGGTATCGATATTGGCCGACATATTCGAAAGGGCCATGTCCTGAGGGCATGGCTGGTAGATACAATTTAGAGAGAGTTGACACGGCTTTGTATCCTCTTGCAAAGTGTCGAGAAATCCTTTCACCGCCTTTGAACACGTTTTTAACCTCATCTGGATCCAAGTGGCATTCTGGCAATTATTCTGCAACTTCTCTAACAGCATAGCGTAATGCCTAGACGTTGCAGTCTTGGAACAACCTAGGAACTCAAAAATCGCTGAAACTCACCGAATTCTGGAGGCACTCTGTAGAGAAATGGCTTGATCTCGAGATCCTCGTACAGGTCGAGAATTGCTTGACTCGGCAGAATGAACGTTTTTCCTTGTTCAACCAAAATACAGCGTGAAGTCGCAAGAATCATCTTTACGTTACGGTCTGTGGTTGCCTTTTCCTGTAGAAATGTGTAAATACTTTTCATTACTGCTATTATTGTTAAGCAACGTTCATCTGTAATATTTCTTCTCTCGCTGCTGCTTCCAAGATGGGAACAGATTTTCTGGCAGTGGCTAACAACAAGATCAATCGATGGCTCTTTCAAAACTTGGAGCTGGGTGAGAAAAGCATCAAGGTACTGATCCATATCTTGATGAGGACGACAGCCAATGTCATGCGGATGAAACTGCGTTGGAACAGCCCAATTTGGAAGCAAGTGCGCTTTTGTCCAAACTGTTTTCTCATATTTGCTGACAACTGATCCTTTAAATGCAACAAATGAGATTTCGTCATCCGTTTTACCCCCAAATGGTGGACATAGGTCTTGTAATGCTTTTTTAACTGGCTGTGCTGCTACAAATGGAATATCACAGACACGGAGTAGAAGACCTTCATCCACCACGTTACGTCGAGAAATGAGGTGATGCACCAGAATTTCAGACTTCGTGTACGTCTTTTCAGTTCGCGCTGTTTCAGCTTCTTGAGCAACTTGGTCAGCAAACTTTAAAAAATCTTCTTGTGAAACATCCGTAACCAGGCCTATTTTCTCCAAAAAAGATAACCATTCGTCAGAGTCGAAAGGATTCGGCGGAAAACTGTCTTTCTCGTCTGATAACATGGTACTGAAAAGGTCATTACGCGGATCGTAGAAACTGGACGCTTTCTTCGAAGAGCCGTCCGAAGATGGAATGAATTCAACTATTTTCAAATAGTCCAGCAGTTGTTCCGTCTTAAGCTCTTCTTTCTATCGCTTGTACACTCGTCGACAGAATAAAAACATGAAGATATCCAAGATGAGCCAACTTGGCCTCAAGACTCAGATGCGGAAGACATTTCAGGACAAACCTCAGATACACATCAGCAGGTGACACTTGGTGAAATCCTAAGAAGCTATAAAGTTCTAACAGTCTTTCGCGAGATTCTACAAACAAACACCGAAGTATGGACTGAACAACATCCATCCCGTCCTGTGGTATTTTATCAGGAAGAACAAAAACGTTTCTACCTTCAGTTTTGCCATGTCCACCACCTGCAAGTGGAAAAAAAGGAAGTTTCCTTAGTGTTTCTCTGTCCTCATCCGTCAGAGCGTTGATGGTGCCACTGAAGTAACCTAGAACATCTTCAGCTTCTGTGCAGTCTACTTTTCCATCAAGGGAAGAAGGATTGGTCTTCAGCTTCTGTTTAAGCGCCATAACAAGTGAATGGGGCGTCTTTGGGGTGGAAACTAGATTACGCGCAAATTCATATGAATCTTTCTTCGTATAGGGTACTTCGTCGATGTTCACAGTTGTTATTACAAATGAGTTAAGCTCTGGTAAGCCCAACTTTCTCAGTACCTCGACCAGCTTCTGGAACGATGAACCGCAATCCAAAAAATCGACAACAGATTCTGCCATGTTCAGAGGTGCCAAAACGTGGTCTTCAACTGTTTGCTTGTCACGCACTGTCGTGAAAGAGCATGTTTCTTGGGAACTTTCCAAATGTCTTGTCTCAGTTGCTGGAAGAATGTTCCATTCAGACAATGGTGAGAGCAGGTCACGAATAAGTGAATTTTTCTTTTTCCCGCTTACATGTACATCTGATTTCTTCATTGTTTCGCTGGCGAACGTTTGCAAAAAATCCCAAACCCTATAAATCCAGCGTCGGTTCGGCAATTTAGAAGCTGGGTCGTTGGGACACCATCTCATATAGTGATCTTCGTTACGAAAACATCCAGGCAGGGTTAGGTGTAATTGTGACGAGAAAATTTGAACATCCAAGGGTTGGAAAACAGAGGCCTTTTCAAAATCAACACCGCTAAACACTTCGCTTTGGACACTCCTGTGCACAAAAAGGGACAGAGATCGTGGTAAAATATCAGCATATCCACTTAAACATCGACGTTCGCTTTCGCTAAACGCGCGTAAGTAGTTATCTTGATGTGAGAAGTAATGGGAGACCAGGAAGTTTCTCCAGAAGCTGTTCATCATCTTTACAATACTTTAGAACACGAATTACTCCTTCTTGATCCTTGAATGGAGTCTTGTCAATTGGGCATGGAATCCTCCCAACATTGCAAGGTGGATCAGCATCACCAAACGACTTGTAGAATTCCATGACAGCTGAAGGAGAAACACAGCACACCTCTACTCCTGCCTTCCTGAATGAATCAAAGACAGTGACTGATAATGCCACCAAGTTTAAACCTGTTTCCAGTAAGGTTTCTTCAAATTTCTTCCTCCGTTTTATCTTGTTCTTCTCTCTCCTTCTCCTATCCTTCTCATTAATATCGTGGTTTAGCGGCAATGCAGCAAAGCAACCTTTCATTTCGAGAAATCGAAAGTCGGTGGAAACCATGTCACTTGAACTCTCACAGATTTTTTCGAGATTTTAGCTCGAACACTTGAACGTCCTTCAGAACTTCTCAATACAGGAATCAGGCGCATTTCTTTCTTGTTCATTTCCTGATAAACTGAGTCAACCAGTTTCTTCCAGTGTGGATCTTCAAAAGAGTAACTTGGGAAAAGCTTTTCATACGAAATTAACCCCACTAAGATCGCACTTCTACTGAAAGTTGAATTATGAGTTGCACCATCCTGCTCGACTGGCAGCTGAAGGAATCCACGTACTTTGCCCAGAAGGGTGAGATAGCAGGACGCAATAACATCACGCAGCAAAGTATCGTTCCAGTCACTCCGATAGCCACCAGCTTCATCCCGCCACAGGTTTCTTCTGGCCTCATGGTCCAATGCAAAGTGACCATTGATGTGAACAGGTAAATTGGTTTCAAATGGTAGTGGAAGAAAGCAGTACGCTTTACTTTTCTCTTGCATCGCTGACCTTTCCCTGTTGCTCGCTAAAAGGCAAGCCACACCACCACGAGGAAGCATCCTAAGCTGGTGGTCCTTAAAGGCGTCAACAATACTCTTCACTGGGGGTTTCTCAAAGCCAACCTGTTGGACAATCAACCACGTCTCCTCTTTACCAACGCTGTCGCGTAGCTTCATGGTATATATACACTTTTTCAACTTTATGCTGGTGGGAAGAAAGTCCTCTTGTTTCGCTTCCTTTCCGATCTCCTCCATATAGTCAGCAAAGGCTTGCCTTTCCTTGTCGTTCTTTCGGGACATAACCACCTCAACGGAGTAAGTGTTATCCAGTTTACCACTTTTGCTTATCTCAGAAATACTAATCTTCCTCACATTGTTCACGAAGAGGAGAACTTCGAACAACTCCTTCTTTAGGTCTTTCATCATTGCGTCTAATGCCTTCACGTCGACCGGTGTTCGTGAAATTTGGATTCTTCAGCCATTTTCTTGGACTTTAGAGGAAATCGAAACATGGTTCCATTCTTTAAGGAAAATTGTTCTTCGAGGTAACAAGGGAAAACATCTGGGAACTTTTTCTTCAACTTCTCAATGTCTCTGAACATTCGTCCAGGTCTTGCATCACTCGCACAAGGAACGTACTTGCAGTGAGGATCGAAGACACAGAGAACATCGCCAATTTCTTCACCCGTGGACCTGAATGATGGCACATCAGTCAAGTGGTATACAGCATTAAAGCCGACTCCATATTGACCTGTATTGTTTGGATCTTCTCCTTTGCCGCCCTTGCCAAGGTTACATATTCCTTCGATATCCGCGTTGGTGAATGGTCTGTTGTTGTACACACACAGTGCAGGACCCTGCAGTGGTTTCCAACTGTCTCTGAACACTTTTTCATCAGGGTGATGTCTGGGATCTTTAATGAAGCTAATCTCTGTTGCCTGTGTATCATCTGCATTTTGAAGAAGCTCTTTCAAAATTTCTTTTTCGCCTGGGTAGCCTGTCAAAATGCGTTTCAATCGATTTGTGAGTTCTTCCTTTTGCCCAAAAGGAATCCCAGTATCATGTTGTTGTAAAGCCTCTTCTCTTCGTGTTTTAACACCAAGTCGGGTACAGATTGACCAGGGAATTTTCTCATGAACAAACTGTTCGTCCGAATCATCAGGCATCCACGGGATGTCCTTGTAGCAAATATCAGGTACAGCAAGCATCATGCCTCTAGAATCAGGAAGATAAACAGATCCCCAGTTCTCTTGTGCGTAACATGGATCGCCATTAGATCGTTCCAAAGTCTCCCCGAGTTGAACCGCCATGTTTACTGCCACCTGTAAAGTTCGCTCATCGAGTTGCCTTTCTTTAAACTGCCGTTTTACTTCTTGGAGACTTGAAATGTAATCCCTCGCTTCAAAATGCTCCCTAACACCAGACAATTTCAGGATGTTGTAATAGGAACATGATAAATCATCTGGTAGTTCGTAAAGGTATGGGGAGCAGTCGATCTTGACTTCGAAAGCCACCTGGTCTGAGGAAAGAAAACGTTTTCCTATCAGAATGAATCTCTTTGTAAGCAAGAATTGCTTAACGGAAGATGTACAGCTGGCAATATTGTCTTGTAGAAACGAATACGCCTCTGTGCAAACGTGACTCACTGCTTCATAACCTTCACGATCCAGTGCATTTATGTTGGTTGAAATCGCTTCTTCAAGTTGTTTGAGAACGTGAGTTGTAGTAACCTGTTTGTCTTCTAATTTCAGTAACTCTCTCACCTTTCTGGGGATATCTAGGCCCACAAGCCACTCCGTACAACATACGAGGTACTTCTTCTCGTTAAGAAAGACGTCTTTAGGTGCTGCAAGAAACCTTCGATGACTTCGACGTTCTTCGCCTTTCCAGGTAAGAGGGAATGACTTCGGTTTTTGCAGAACTGGAAGAAATTCAGCCTCCACAATGCGAGACAAAACGGCATGTGATGGGCATTTACCTTTGCGTTTCATTTTCCCTTGTACGAATTCTAGCAACACCTTGACACGCTTAATGGCCGCTTTACTGTCAACGCCATTAATCTGTTGAACACTCTCTGCTCTTTCGGCAATATCTTCCCAAGGAAGATCATTTGACTTCATTCCCAGGTTTTCTAGTTTGGTAAGCAGTTTAGGGTTACGAAATGTGTCTTCGTCGCCAAAGGGAAATCTACCATCGTCTGGGCAAAAAAGGAAGGCTGCTTCTTTGCTAGGGTTCACTAATTGGCACGGGCGCTTGAGTACCTTCCCATCTGGCGATGCCGGAATGCAGGCGTACTTCATTATCAGTTCGTCGAATTCTTTGTTGTTGTCATGTAAGGCATCCAACACCAGTGCATCTCTCAAATCGTACCGAACATTCAGAATGTTTGGAAAGAAGCGTTCTGAGAAAAATCGACTCTTGTTGTAGGTTTTACTCTCTATCGCATTCGACAGACCACAACGGACAAACGACTGGAACACCTGGGCTGGTAAATCAATTACCACGTCATTTTCTTTGGGAAAATCTTGAAACACGGAAAACGAAATTTCTCCAATATCAGGATCGGTGCGAATGTCTGGGTGTAGGAAGACAACTTGAGTAAAGTCAACCCATTCATTTCCATTGGAGAATAGATCACGAGATCCACTTACAATTTGTGTGTAGAATGACATCAAAATAGGCCAGCAGTCTTGACGTACTTCGGAAGCCTTTGGCCACAAAGAATGGAACATATAAAAGCTATCGTCTGGGATAATTTGCTTTAAGTCTTCAAGAAGACAAAAATAAGCAGTTGAAATGGAGTCTTCCATAAGAAACCTATTCCATTCTACTCCATAACACGTCTTGTCGTCTTCAAGTTTCTTTTGCAAATGACGTCTATTTGAAGCCACAGCAAATGCTCCATTTATGTGCACGGGCAGGCCACTGTGGATTGGGAGTGGAAGGTAGCAGAAAATCGTTCCATCTTCACCAGACGAGGGCAAAATAGTTTGAGATTCTGTTCGCATCAACTGAACAGCTACTCCTGCTGATGGAAGAAGACTAGGATCACTTTTAGCAAACTCCATTGCCTTGCCATTTCCCATTGAGGAAACGATCAGCCAAGTTTCACATTCATTTCTAGGACACCCGTCCATTTTAAAGAAATTTGCAGCAGAATTCGAGTAAACGCACTCGACATCAACTGCAATCGACGACTCAGGAAACTCACTTGGCTTAACTTTACGACTCTTGGCATCCCTTGTAACCTTCGATGATGCTTGAAGAAAGTTACATTGCTTTAACAACCCCTTTTGCGCTGCGTCCAATTTTTTCGCAGTGGCTGGTAACGTGACAGGAAAAGACAATTCTCTTAGTATGCCTCCTTGTGTGATCGATTTGTTGACCTGAAACATTAATGAAGGCTGTAAAATCTGGCCTGAGCATCTTGGCAAATAGTATATTCCAACACGGAATACATTTTGTGTGAAAAGAAGCAACGATTTTGCTCTATCGAGGAACATTGCTAACAGTTCTCGCATTTCCTGGTCGTCGTAACACAGCTTCTTGATCTCACTTGTTGCTGCCTGTTCTCTCGTCCTCAATGGAAACCGAAATAGCGTTCCATCGAATGAGTTGTCTACCTTTTCAAGATGTAAATCACAGCCAAAGATGCCATTGAATGGTTTGAACTGATTTTTAAATTTCTGAAGTTTCCTGACGTCTTTGTTGAGATCAATTTTCATTCCTGGCTTCCTTTTGTTCTTGATGGCCGTCCCCAGGTGTGATGTATGAGGATCTAAAATCACAAAATGGTGCTTACTTAGGAACATGGGCACATCTGTTAGGTTGTACACTGCATTGAAGCCAAGTCCAAACCTGCCAATCTTTTCAGTGTCATGCACTTTGGTTGCTTCATTCAACTTTGTAATGTTAACAAAGTCTTCATCTTTGAAAGTTGCATCGTTGTACACCCACAAAGCAGGCCCTTGGCAGCCTCTCATCCCTTCGTCAATCAGACAGGTCATGGCGTCCTTGTTGGTTCGTTCATCGTACAGGAATTTGACTTCAGTGGCACCGGCATCGTCTGCGTTTTGAACTAGCTCTTTAAGCACTGTAAATCCATCTTTGTAGTCTTCCAGAAGTCGATTTAGTCGAGTGGTGAGTTTCTCCTCCTGTCCAAACTCTTCCCCTATGAACAGATCCTCAGGGTCCAACATCCGATGCGTGAGGGATGGAACTCCCAAACGCTTAGCCGTGATGTTTGGAACATTAGAGTGCACATAGAAATATTCTATGTCTTCGTCATCGCCGTCTCTCTTTAGCCACTCCTTGTGTTCGCAGTACATGCAGTGCTCAACTGGTTCAAGCCGAACATATAAATCGTCCTCGACATGAGTGGGTAGAAGTATTTTTCCATTAATCTCTGGCGACAATTCCTCTTGTGCAACTTCGTTCAAGATGGCGACTGATAACTGGAGGTCGTGTCTTACTTCAGGGGCATCAAATCGAGAATTTTGACCGTCATACTTTTCTTTTATCATGCCGAGAACTTGTAGCAGAAGAGCTAAATCACTTTCTGCCCTCATGCCAAAACGTTTAAACAAGTGAGAGTGTTTCATCATCTCCGAAGGAAGAAGAAGTATGTAGGGTGTAAGGTCAATCGATGGTTTACTGGAAAGGACGTGGTTAGGTGCGGAAAAGCCGTCTCCATTCCATACCCAGTCGAAGTGCGAGAAACGCAATGCGCATGTTACATCATCGTAGTTCGCACTGCTCAAAAACAAGTAGATTTCGTTTACCAAAACCATGTAATATGGTTTCTCCTCTTTCGTGTAACATGTGACCACATTTTGCAATTGTTCTACGACATCGAAGACGTCCGGTTTCTTCTTCCAGCCAAAATAAGTAGAAACCTCTTCCGATGGCTCCACTTCAACAACAGGTTTAACTGTTCCAATCAGATTGACCACTTGGTGGCTCTTTAGTTCCGTTGGCTTGAAAACGTATCTGTCTTTTACTTCTTCATCATCTGTTTTCCACCATGGAAGCGAAGGAGGAAAGTTTGATGTTTTTTGCCGCAATCGTGGGACCCACCGAATCTTCATGAGTAACGATCCCAGCTGTTGTCCATTGATTGCTTCCATAAGTTTTTGGGGATGGATGCTGAGATGCTCAAGAATGGCATTACACTTCTGTCGTACAATTGGCAGATGTGGAAGTGTACTAACTTGTTGAGCACTTTGTAAGAGGTCTGTAGCATCGATACTGGACTCATTTTTCATTCCAAGTTCTTCCAAAATAACGAGAACAGAGGGATCATTGTATAGCTTACCGACGGGGAAAACATCTTCCAGGGCAAATATCGTCTGCAGTGTGTGGTTTCTGGGGTCGTAAACATCCGATGCCCTCAATCGCTTCCTTTTTGTTGGGACAAATGGCAAAGCTTGTATATTCCGCTTGAAGTAAACATTTGTGTGAATGTCATGTGTGGAACGTTTAAGCACGTAAGCCATCAGCCTATCAATCTGTCCCTCAGTGTACTTTCCTTGTTGGATATCAGGAAATATTATTTCACAGAGCAGTTCAGTGGGCTTCAGAGTCTTGACCTTCAAGAGAATTGCCAAAGTCCTGGAATCGTCTTGGGAAACATCAATGAGGTCTTGCAGTGGAGTAACTGGGAGAGCTTCAACAGGCGCTGCACACAGACCGTCATTCTTCGACACAAACGTCTTGGATAGGGTCTCGAATATTGGAACAGAGCACAAAAGATTGAATTGGTCCTTTCCAACGTATACTTGTCGAACATTGGCCAGGAAAGATCTCAAGACTTGCTTTCCTTTTGTGGACACTTCTCTTCGCACGATTTCTGTAAACGTTCCAGCTCCCATTGTCGAGGCAGAAATCACCATTGCCTTCAAAACACCTTGCACAGAAGGTGGATTTACAAAGTTCCCCAAAACGGCAGGATGGTGGCTTATGAACGTCGGGCAATCACTCATAACGATCACGCCGACCTTCTTTAACACGTTGGTCAGAGTGTCATCGATGCAGTCGTTATTGAGGCGTTTGGCAACTATTCTGGAGGGCTGGGAAAGTTGCGTCAAGGTAACAGGTGTCTGAGACATACTCAGTGGAATGAGAGGAAAGTTTTCAAGGCGCTGAATATTCTCTGAAGTAGAAAATTGGTGTCGCAAGTATCCCCAAACCCGCTGAATCCAGTCTTTTGGAGGATGGTTATGGTTGATGTCATTGGGATACCACGAAACGGAGTCGCCTATTTTCCAATCTGAAGGAAGCGAATGCCAGAGAAGGGCAGGTACGTGATCTCTACTTAGGAATCTTAATTGCGTGTGACCTGAAGTATTCAAATAGAGACAATAAAACATGTAAAACACCAAAGTACATAACGTTGACCTTCGCCAAAGAACCTAAAGTACACAAATTAATTAATCTTAATTGCGTGTGACCTGAAGTATTCAAATAGAGACAAGAAAACATGTAAAACACCAAGGTACACAACGTTGACCTTCGCCAAAGAATCTAAGGCACACAAATCGTTAAAAAGGAATTCAAGGGTTCATTGTTCTATCCTAACTAAATCAGAAAATAGAGCAAAATTGTTTGCAAATTTATATTAAGGATATGTTGCAGGTAAATCTGTTCTCGCAAGTTAAATCAGTATTCAATATAGGTTAAATGTGTACCCAGCATTCATCCTAGGTAAACTAACTCTAACTCTAGCACAAAGCTAACCATCGCCCCTATCACAAAGATACATGAAGCCAGTGGTGTGATGGTTAGCTTTGCGTTAGAGTTAGCTAAGGTTAGCTTATTTTTAGTATTTGCATGTTTGTTCGTAAGGCAAGCGTCTTTGTTGTAAACAACATCATCAACAGTTTTTCCATCGCATTCAACATGAAACGAAAAACATCAGTTATGGCTGTCTGTGATTTAGGGCCTCACAGCTTTATTCGTGAACTAGGTGACCGTTTCATAAATTAGGAGTGAAATACAATAAAATTAGCCAATTGCTGAATTGAGGTGACCGATTAAACAGTAAGTATGGGGAGCGATTTCTGGGAGTAAGTGACCACTTAATAGAGGGTGACCGTTTAACAAAGGCTTAATGGAGCTTTGGCTGTATTGAGAATAAAAGCAAGGTGCAAGAATAAGGACCAAAGCCTACCTTGAGAAACTGCAGCTCCAAGGTTTCCAAGAATATCTTCATCCACCTCTGTATCTAGAAATCGATCGCGTACACCAGGGAAAAGTTCTTGAGGATGTTCTGGCGAGGCTATGTAAACAGTTGTGGCGCGATTGTCAAATTTTGCAAATGTCCCATTGGCCAATGGTAGAAGCTGCAAGCTATCAAGATCTTTAAAACAACGATCACTAAGAGAAAACTGGAGAAGTAACAGCTTCTCCGTCTTATTAAGACTCGTATAGCAAGACGGTACTTGCCTTAATACATGTCTTACTAAGGGAGGTGTAACTTCTGTTTTAGCAGGTGCGTAGACGTCCACAGCTCTAAGCACGTGAATGGGTACAATGACAGCAGACAAATTGACCGACAGCAGGACGCGCAGAAGCAGATCGTGTTGTTCGCCACCAGTATCTCGCTGAAAAAGAGCTTTCTCTACTGCCACCCACTTGCCACCCTCTGCTTGTGTGTGCACCACATTCTTTTTCAGAAGCAACTCAAATAAAGGTTTCTCTAGTCCCTTCCACTTCTGGGCTATACTGTCAACATCTGGCCACGCTCTGAAAATAAGTAGAATATTTTAAAGTTAATGTAAATGTTTGCACTGGCTCGAGCCAATGGTGTTGAATGTAACAGAAAACTAGTCCGATTTGAGATATTTTGTTTTGGAGATCGTGAGAGTTAATTCCCTTTCTCGCTGCGTATAACAGCATTTTCTAATTGGAAAGTACTCCTCGCTAACAACCAATATCCCAGGAAGGTGCTAACCTATATTTGTACACGAATCAAGCGGAGGTTCTGCCGGTTTTCACGGGAAATCAAGGCGAAAACAAGGTGCTCCTTTCGAAAGAACTGAAATAGGGTTTAAGTGTTTGGTAACCACTATACAAGCCCTCCTTTGAATGAAAAACTTCAAATTCTATAAAATTACTTGAGAATTCCTAAAGTAGCTATTCTCAAACGTCACGACAACCTGCTAAAAGAAACGGACTCGCCAATCTTAGAAAAAATAGAAGAGAACCTATTGTTATAAATTTGGAGAGTATTTAACCTTAAACATTTAGAAAAGCAATGACCACCCGAAAGTAGCTGCTATCCGAAGCTTGCGGTCCCTTAACCCTGCCTGCTTAATCCCATAGTTGCCGTGGCTGTTATCTGTTACCTATTACCAAAATCATAACCCATTTCTAGAGCCATCAGTGTAGTAATGCAAGGTTGACAGCTGAGAAAAGACTTCGATGAACGTTTTCTGTGTACGGTATACTGTCGTGCATGTCTTCCTCGTTAGATAAAGCATATAACTAAGAAGCTCATAAAGAAAGTTAACAAGTGTAACCATGTCACTTACTTATAGACGGCTTCCTTGGAAACGAAAACAGATTTCTCTTTAATGGCTTCCAAAATCATGGTAGCGTACGCCTTCGGAATGGCTTCCTCTAGAAGACACTTATTCCATAACAAGGACTTGTCAGTCAGCTTGCGACCTGCCTTCTCGCGATCTTCTTGATCAGCATTTGGGGACTTAATATAACGCCTGTTTTGACTCAAAGCAAAGAAACCATTCACATGCACTGGCAAACCTGTCAAGCTGGTTTTCTGTACCGGTAACGGCAAGAAACAAAACACGTGGCCTTTGATGGTAGGCGTCTGCAATTTTGGACCCGTTGGCAACGCCATAGCAGCACCCACTGTGGGAAGATAGCTGAGCTCCTTGTCTGTCATCAGCCTTTTAAACGTCGAAGAAACTGGACCACCACAGAAGTAGTTTGTAACAAGGAATGAGTGTTGATTCGTATGGCGAGTCAAGGGTGAATCAAAGTTCACTGTCTCTATGGTGATTGGGTAGGTCACTGTGATTGATGCAGGCATCACTTTACCAGGTGTGATCTTCTCCCGAAACTCCTTCCTCTTCGCGCGAACTGTTTGGAGGCTTTTCTCGGCAACCTTCACTTGGAAAATTCTTGTAGGGTTGGACTCTGATTCTTCTCTGATATACAGCTCAATAGATTCTAGATGTTGCAGAAACAGAAGAATTAATGGAGCGTCGGCCTTGAAACTTTCAAACAGTGTGTCCATCTTCTCGGCGGAGTAAAGTGTCTCAGAAAGTTCAGAAGGTTCGCTCCTGAAAGGGAAACGGAATAGGGTTCCATCGTAGAATCCCTGGGAGAAAACTTCGTCCGTGCAACTAAATATCCTTTTGTAAGGCAAGAACTGGTCAGGTATTTCTTTCATGGACGCACGGTCTTCGTGAAGTCGCCAATGTTTTCCTGTTCGGCTGTAGCGCTTGTCGTAAAAGTGGACGCCATGAGGATCGATGAAGCCAATCTGTCTATCGCTGAGCAAACTTGGCAAGTCTGAGAGAAAATAATGAATTATTAAAATAAAATAAGTTAACTAAGGAATACCAGAACAGTTATTCTATTGGGATGAAAGTGGGGGAAGTCCACTGCGACTTCAAAATACTACTTGTTTACACTTTTTTGCAAAAACATTCTTCTAAAATGAATACTGCTCCAGTATTAAGGCGTCGAGGGGATTTATTACTTTTAGCTCACATCAAGGGGGTGGTACTTTATTTTTAATCATCTTTTGTTTGTATTTTGTTTGTATTTTGTTTGCCAGTTTTTGTGGATAACATTATGTGCAAAGTGGTTTAACCACAGTATAAACAAACATTTAACTGTAACAGAAATAGAAAACACAAAAAGAATGTCACAATGTTAGTCATCATCAATGGAGGATTACTCGTCTTCATCATAATAAACAAAACGTCCAGGAATGACTTTCTGTTTAATTCCCTCCCCCTATTCAAGAACTCACAATTTCCGTTGAATTGAAACACCTGACCGGGTAGGCTTAATAAAAGCAGGATGTTGTTTATGTTTTTACGGTATTATTGTTATTGTAACCAACGCCAACGCTCTTGAGGTTAAAGCCTTCAGCAAATCAACTTATTTACACCACCAAAGCAAGTGTGTAACGAGCGTTTTAATTTACGCACAGGCATACCAAAAGTAAGAAACACCTGCGCGCACTTTTCTTTCCTTTTAGTGGAAAGCGATTTGCCGTACCTGTCATGTGAAACACAGACTTGAATCCCAAACCAAAGCGACCAACTTTCATGGGATCTTCTACTTTAATGCTGTCACAGACCAGTCGTATGCCTCTCCAATCTTCTTTGGTGAATCGTGCGTTGTTATAGGCATAAAGTGCAGGACCCTGTTTAAAACGAAGGGAATAAAGTGAGTTTACGGCTATATAATGCGAGACGGTAACATCCGGTTCTGCTCAGATGTCCTCATCAAAAACAACAATGACAACAACAGCAAACACAGCAATAGTAACAAAACTTTAGCTGGGCTTGTATTTGCGATTCCATAAATCAATCACTGCCCAGGTTGGGGCAAAGCAAATTGATGCTGCCTCGAGCTCGTTGAACAATATCAAGACACTGCCTTTCGCCCTTCATGAATTACGTGATCATCAACATCACAATGGGTGTGATTGTTGAGATCGATTCTAAGCTCAGAATCCTCTTACACAGTGGGGACAGGCTAACAGGCAGGCTAAGATACGCTACTAACAAAACTTAACACCCTTTTCACACCGACAACTTGCACGCTTTTCAATGTGCAAGATTCAAACTACCCGCAATGGTAAATTGTAGTGAATAATAAGAAAAAAAGTTTCGTTTAATAAATACTATACTCAAAATACCATTGGGACTTGGGAGATATATTTCTAAAGTTGTTTAACTTAACTACATTTAAACCTATTTAAGAACGGTGTGAACCGGACTTGACTTGACTTACCTGAAACTTCGCAAGGTCCTCGTCGTAAAGCTGTGCTGTTCCATAACTGTGTTTGTCATGCAAGAATTTGACTTGAGTCGCACGTGCATCCTCCGCATTTTGAATTAAATTAAAAATAAACGATATAAAAGCATTTCCAGGTGTTCTTGTAAGTTGCTGAGAAAAACATATCTGTTCCTTTTTCCCAGCATAACACATAGGGCAATTCCCAGCCAGCTGGATAAAAAAATGTCCGTTTCCCAGCCAGCAACTAAAAACTGAATAAATAAAAAATAATAATAATAAGTTACGCGCGAGACGAGGGGAGGGGAAAAAATAAAGCGCCTGTAGACAGTCCATTGTTCTGGCTCTTCCCCCACCAACTCCTGCCAATATTATTAACTGACCGCAGTAATTTCGAAATAACCAATCAAAACGCGATCAACTGTTCGCGCGAAAATTGTCACCTTTCTGGCGCCAAGCGTGTCTGTATTCTACAAATGAGGAGTTTCGTCCATGTCTTCGCGAACTCCTACCAAGGTTTACGGCCCTAAATCATTTAATTCATTGTGTAGATTTTACAGTAGCCCTTTTATACAAAATTCGAGTTCGATTCCGATTGTTTCAGTAACCCAAAGGGGCGTTCAGTTGTCAAATCTGCTCTCCCAATATAGTATTTGTTGAACAAGACTCAAGCCTGTCCAGTAGATCGTGTCCGAAATGCGCTAGGCGCATTTTTACATTTTGTAAAACTTTGTCCGAAGTAAAGCAAGGAGCTAAATGCGGGTCGAATTCATTGCTAAGTAATCCGTCGGTGAAAAGACTGGCAAACAGTTCTCCAAGCGCCGGGCCAAGCGTCTCCGTGGATGGTTCCCAGATGTGTTCATACCCAGGGAAGAGCGAGAAAGAAGTTGTCGCTGGGTATAGAAAACTTGCCAGCCAACGAAAATATACCAGACATTAATCGAGTTGATCGATTGCAGGAGGAAATCTAAGGTTTGATGAATGTTCCAGTCAAGGAAACACAAACATTAATAACCAAGGTAAAATGTGAAATTACAACACGAGCGAGAGCTTTGTTTTTATCTTGTTGTTTACGTTTGGTATAATTGATCTCATCATCGTCACGTGGTATATATAAATACCATGTCATACCATTAGAACCAGCTTTGTAGGATGTATAGTTTAGATTTTTGAATTTTATGTGCAAACCAAGAATAAGCCGTTTGTATCATAAATTATACTAATTAAAGCAATCATTAGTCATTTTTAAGATTAAGATTGAGAGTTATTCTAATAAATGTAATATAGAAAAAAAAAATAAATAAAATACAAAAATGATTATGATTTGTTGGGCGGTGCTCCTGATTTCGAGTTGTTTTTAGCGTCTTTATCAAACTGTGGCATAGTGCCAATAATGAGTTTCCTTTTAAAGTAAATGGAAACAAGTTATATACGCAGCAGGAGGGAAATGTATTTGTTGTATCTAAAGGATTTGTTTACCTTTAGTATCTGCCCGTCATCTGGGTACTGATCTAGAATGGTTCTTAATTGCTGGATGAGCGACGGCTGAATCAAGTCAAATCCCTCATCGTCGTTATCTGCTTGATTAACAAAAGAGACAGGCAGTTATATAGAAATATGTAATAATTACGAATTGTTTTTGTGTTGTTGACGCTAAAACTGTTACAAGTGAGACGCTTCAATTAAAAACTATAACTTTCAACAGCAATGTAAATGAATGTAGACTGATGTCCAAATGGAAATTGAGTTCTTGGAGGTGATTTGTATCCTTACTTTAACATGATCATCCACATAAAAAGCAACTGAGTCTTACTATCCTGTAGTGCTGATTGATATGCTGTACAAGGTGGACCTAAATCCGTGAGCATTCCTGGTCAAATTTAACTGAGCTGTTAAAGTGCCTATGAAATGAATTTTTTTTTCTTCGTTCTTCATTAGTTTAGTATGTCCAAAGAACGAAAACAACAATCATTTCCCGAGGAAACGAAAGAAAATCGGTTTTTTAGCCCCTCAAAGATGCGTCATGCACTTCGGTTTAAAAGTGGCTCCAATTTTTGGAGCCTGGGGCGAGTGGGCGTGCGTGATGACGTAAATTACGTAAATAGTATGACACATTGGTTTGTTTGCGCTATAATTCCCTTGCAATCCTTTAGCGTGATGGTCATTTTGCCAACGTTTTTGGCTGTACAAATGTCACACAGCGCTTAATTTGTTTCTTCACAGTCCTCCGAAGGTGAAGAGGATCAGTTTCGGATCACTCTTGATAAACTGAAATGATCGTGTCCACTGTAGTTTTTCCGTAGCGAGACGAACCGACTGTACGTGCCGCTTGAGCGAAGGAAGTGAACATGAAGAAGATGGACTTTGATTTAGATTATTGAACGTGAAAGGCATACATTTCAGTAGCACAGCGTCTCAGTGGTTCGCCAGTTGAGTTGTAAGCTTATTGAACGCAGAGGCGTTTTTGTTATTTAATTTTAGTGGTTCGTTGACTAGCGTTTATCGAACGCGAACGTAACGTAACGTAAATAATAGCTTTATTTGCATGACTATATTGAGTTACAGTATTGCAAAAGCATACTTTTAACAATAACAAAAGACAGTAAAAGAATATTAAATAATTACAAAACTTCATTTTGATTTGACAATATTAAGCTATCACGTAATTCAAAGCATGCAGATATCATTTTCATTAAAAGTAAATTAACAAAATAATTGGAAGAGTTCATCAATTCTTTGATACTTTCTGTTGAGAATGTATTTTGAATATTCGGCAAGTGTTGGTAGATTTGATTAAAGTATTTATCTCTTAAAGTTGAATATCTTGGGCATTGAAAGAGAAAATGAATTTCGTTTTCGATATTATTTGATTCGCATAAAGGGCATAATCTATTTTCTCTAGGGATTTGATTATATCGACCAAGCTCGATCATGAGTTTTGGATTACCTGTCCTAAATTTGACTAGAGTTTTCCTTTCATTTGATTTCCTTGTGTGATCTAGATAATGGGAGATTATGTATTGATCCTTAAAACTATTGTAAAATTCCAATTTCCTTGAGTTCTGTAAAGCATTTTTCCAGTAGGAAATATACTTTTGCTTCATAAGGTTGACATAATGCATGATCTTATTTTCATCCAGTGTGTCAAGATTAAAATTTTGTAGATCATAGTATTCAACCATGTTTAATAAATTAGAGTAAAAATTAGTTTTTTTAATTGAATGGAGATCTAATGATATTAAGAAAATTTGTTTCATTATAGAGTCGTCATTTTTGCTTTTAAGATATAGAATATAATTAAGAATTTTCTGATTTATGGTAAGAATGAGAGGGAATCGACCTAGTTCCGCTCTACATGCTAAATTCGAGGTCTTATTATTTATTTCTAAATAGCGTTTGCAGAATTGTAATTGAACTTTTTCTATTGAGGATCTATCCCAAGTCTTAAAGTCTTGTTTGGTATATAAGCCCCAAGCTTCACTATTATAAGTGAGGATTGGAGAAATCATTGTGTCAAAGATGTTTGATGCAAGATTTGGTTTTAATCTACTAAAATCTGTGTGTCTTCTAATACTGTAAAGAGCATGCATGGCCTTTTCTTTCAAGTGATCAGTTGCCAATGTGAAATTTCCTGTTGATGATATTCGGGTTCCTAAATAGGTATAATTCTGAGCAGTTTCAATAGTTTCATTATTTAGATAAAAGGTACAATTATTGGATTTTCTTGCGCGTTTTTGGAATATCATAGCCTTTGTTTTCTTTAAATTAATGCTTAACATCCAAGAATTGCAATATAAAGACAATACCTGCAAACAATTTTGCAATCCTGTTTTGGATCTCGACAAAATAATTAAATCATCAGCATATAAGAGAGAATTGATTTTTGTACCATTCGGTAAAATGAATGGATCAGATAAAGTGTTTTCAAACGAATAAGGTAAATTGTTTAGATATAGGTTAAAAAGTAACGGACTTAAAATGCCCCCTTGTCGTACACCTCTCGAGTATTGAAAGGGTCGCGTTTTACTATGATCAATTTTCAGAGAGCAGTTAGAATTTGAGTATAAGCTTTTAATGAGATCGTAGAAATGTCCTCCTACATTGATTTTAAGTAATTTATATAAGAGACCTTCATGCCAAACTGAGTCGAACGCTTTCTTGAAATCGACAAAACAAGCATAAACTTTTTCTCCGTGATAGTGAACATATTTATCTATTAATGTTCTTAGTGTTAGGACATGGTCTGCGGTGCGATTTACGATATATTTGTAGTACAAACAGTCATGATATTAGGGCATTAGCGACTCGGCTGGTCTTCTCTGAAGTTCACTGATCGCGCGTAGAGGTTATGAACTTATTTGATCGGCATGGCAATTCGCCCGTCTACTTAAAGTTCTTTTTCAATGTGAAGGATATGTCTTGGCGGCTTGCTAGTTGAAAGTTTCTAAATAGCCCTTATCGTAGATAAGTACGCCACGCCAACATATCAGCGGTTTCTCGCTTTCTTGACCCTATAATCTCGTTTTGATGTTTACGCTCATCGTCGTCAGAGGTTCTCGTAAACATCAAAACGAGACTATAGGGTCAAGAAAGCGAGAAACCGCTGATATGTTAGCGTGGCGTACTCATCTACGATAAGGGCTATTATACTGGTATGTTACGCATATCCGAGGTGGTGTTTTTCAGGCGGCTTGCTGAATTGAATGTGAATGGTGTATTTTTAGCGGCAAGGCGCCTTGATAGCATATTTATTTATTTATTCAAAATGTTTGAACTCAAGTATATACGTAATAATTATGATTCTTAGTTCAGTGTCTTGCCAGCGATTTAACGTTTCTGGAAATTTTAACCACTTGGCGGCTTGTTAGTGAGTTCAAAGCATCGTGTTTTAGTGTTTACTTTTATGTCTTATTTATATTTCATTGTATAAAAATTGATCTGATCGAACGCGCAATGATTCAGCGATGTATTTTGTTCCGAATAGTCTTACGCATTTGTACATGTGGATTTTTGATCGATGTTCCGTAGAATAGACGCCTTCCAGTGAACACTTGCGTCGCTGCACTTTGAATTTTATAATTCGGAATACCGTATAAACATTTATATATTACTCGCCAGTCAGTGCCGATGGAGTCAGTGTATTTTTGTAGGCCTCACTGACTTCGACGGCTCTCCAGTCGAACCGAGCCGGAATGTTATTTTCTTTTGCAAAATAATATTAATCTTAACAATAAGCGCTTTTATCGAAAATTAAACAACATCGCTTGACTTACCCTTTCCGATGTCGGCGAACAAATTTCGTGTATTTCGCCGGCCTATTTTTCTCTGGAGCAAAATAAAGCTTTGTTACACCATCTGTTATCGAAGAATTCTAATATCTCGTATGTTTGAGGCCGCTCGCCACATAGTATTGGTCCACCTCTAGCGACGTCTCTTGTCAGCACTCTTGTTCTTTATATTTCCGCAGCAGTTTGTCCAACTTATTTACGTCACAGTGTAAAATGACACTGGTTTTGGCCGCGCACAAATTGGAGCCACTTTTTAGCGCCAACAACCTAACTTCGAGACCATAAAATAAGCGTTTCGCATCGTCCCTAACACTTTAAACCTTTTATTCCAAGGTCTAAAAAGGTGAAACTTTCGATACATCAAAAAATAAATTACATTTCATAGCCACTTTAAGTGGTACTTGTCACGTTGGTGCTCTACATAACATTTTATTTCATTGATTGAGTGAACATAGGTAAAAAAGATATACCCACCCATTTGCAAACGCTGGAGCTTTAAACTTCTTGAACTCTTCTCACAAGGAAGTCATCTAAAATAATATTATTTTTTGTAGAGACAAGAAAATTAATATTGTGTTTTTAAATACATAACCATGCTGGTAGGTAAAAATGCAAGTATCTATGTTAGTGAAAGAAAATTTACAATGCCTGTATCAATGAGCAAAACAATAATACTTGTCAATATTTTGTATGAACAAGAGGCAGACTATACTCATGCGCATGCGTAAGAAAGTTTTATGATATATATTAAACATGATAAGAAGATGTCCGACATGGAGAAGAGTTACTCCTTTCATTCAGTCATCGTTCCTGCAAACCACGTTGTTTACTATTGAATGTTTTGGAAGTGAAGGCTGTACCACAATGAAGCCAGTGATTATTCTAAGTCTTATATATACCAAACGTTAACATTAGTAATGTAAGTAGGGTTGTAGGCGACGCTTTTGTGACACTTAAATAACGCTGTTTTACCGGAAGTGAGAGTAGCCGGAAGTAATAAGCTTATCCTAGAAGTTTAGATTTTTGTCGTTAAAATGGAAAGCTGACAAATACATTAACTGACAATAAACTGCTTTTCCAGTGGCTAAATATATGGTGTGAAATTTTGCAATTAAGCTCACTGCCCTATTCTTTGAGAAATGATGCAAAACGTTCATATTGGAACAATACCTCAGAAATGTCCTTTGCTTTATGTGTGGAAAATGCAAATAAAAAAGAAGCTGATACAAAAAAGTAAGGGGTGTCCTATAGCCATTTGAAATTCGGTCAATGTAAATCGCAGACTGCAGACCGGGGGTAAAATGCAGACTGAGGGTAACTAAGGTTAGGGTTAGGGTTATTAATATTTTATTTTACCCTCAGTCTGCATTTTACCCCTGGTCTGCAGTCTGCAGTCTGCATTTTACCCTCAGTCTGCATTTTACCCCCGGTCTGCAGTCTGCGTTTTACACTGACCGATTTGAAATTTCTCAATCCTCTCAAAATTTGTTGAGTGTTCGGACCCTTTCATGTTTTTCACCTTTTCTCAGTGAAAAAACATATAAAATGCTACCAAAAGCATCAAAATGTTTAATTGTATGCTATTTTGCAACTCTAGCAAAACAATATTTGCAATTTCCACATTTTCCCGATAAATTTGAATTTTTAGTAAAATCCAAGATGGCGGCCGTCTTGGCGGCCATTTTGGATGACATCATAGACCCCCCAGCAGCGTCACAACCCATAATATTTACCTTATCTTGTAGATTACATCGCGGGCTATCGATCTATTAGATGTAAAATATTTCCGAAATATTGCAACATCGCAAAAACCCAAGGGAAGGGGGGGGGGGGCTGCAACACCCCCCAACCCCCCCTCCCCCTTGTACCACGGTGGGGGTATAAGTTTGCGTGTACGTCCGAGGTTAAATGGTTTATCTACACTTTGGGTGACGTCTAGTACTCGCATCCCTTTATAAAGGAGATCCGGAAAGAAAGTTACCACTATTTATCGCAGTGTTGAGTGGTCCTCTGCATTTAAACGTTTTATACAATTACTCAGTATTTTGCATGTATTATTGATAGGATAGGATAGGATAGGATAGGATAGGATAGGATAGGATAGGATAGGATAACTTTATTTAGACACGGTAAACTCATCAGTCACAACTATAAAAACCTAATTATATACAGAATTATTATAAAATATGTAATAGCTAGAACTACAGTACTCTAAAATTACTCTAAATAATCAATAACTATACAACAGTAATATTAAATGCGAAAATTTAGCAGACGAAGACCTTTCTGATTGATATAAACATTTCCAAGATCTCTTAAGCACAATTCAATATAAAGTCAATATAAGCTGATTCCTAGCATCAAAATCTTGCACTGGGTACGATTTTGTGGTGTCTATATCGCTAAAATGTAATTTCCGCTAGTTTTAAGTTGTAGCCTTGCATTGTTAGTTTTACGTAACGTTTCTGTTATATTTATGTATTTTGTAGAATGTAAAAAGTTAATAACACTAACAAAGTGAAAACATTCCAGACAAAAAAATTCCGCCGGTTAAATCAAACTCTATCATGTATATTATTGATGAATGATCAAGTTGTGACAAAGTTTTACCTGACCTAGCCATCGCCTCAAAGCCGACAGTCGTGACCCAACGTTTGTAATAGACGAGTACGCATAGCATGCCTCGATCTATTTTCAAGGGGTTGTAACATCTATTTTTGTCATGCCACCAGGCATCAGACATCTCAGTCTAGAGCTCAGTTATAAAATCATAAAAACTTCGATGATAAAGACACATATTTTCACATTTAACTAGTACTGAATTAAGAGACAGCATAACATGGCTCTTCCGTGATGTGAGTAAGGCATCGCCAAAGGCTTTTGACATTAATTCGAGTTTTTGCTAAAGTCTACAGGAAAGTTATACCCTTGCTGATATTTTGGCCATTCTTTTATCACTATTCCTCGTCCTAAATTTCCTTCTTCTTTAGGTGAAACGTTTTATTTCTGCCCATTAAAGTTGCCTTGTGATAAATAAACATGACTTTTGGAACATCCATTTTATTTCGTGTACTGCACTGTCGCCATGTCCGCTCCAATAAACAACATCAAGTTGGCTTAATGCACCGACAGCAAGCTTACATCCTCGATATCTTCAGTATAGGTACTGCGGCGAAGCCATGAATACAACCGCTTCGATGGAAGCATGGAAGATGTATTCGCAGGCAAATGTAGCTAAACAAACCCGGAAGCTTATTCCATTGACTCTTCATTAAAATGAATTGCCCAGATTAATGATCTGTTAAATCCTTGCAATAACAATTATTTACATTTTCTATTGTTGTGGTTCGATGTTTTGAAGGCAATGCCACTTTTGTATATCATGTGCGAATAGTTGAATAATAAAATCAACTTTTATGATCAATATGCCAGTCGAGAACTGGGTTTAACGAACGCTATACCAGTTGCCGTTCGGGCCATGAAACCTTGGCTATAAACATCTTCTTACCTTTTCCTGCTTCAAAACACTAGCTTCTACGAAAGATTCCCTAGTTTCCGACAAAGAATGTCATACGACTTCATGAGCTAGCAAATAGACCCTTTTCCACGAATCACAAAAGATTACCAGAAATGCTCTTTTAAATTCTAATTATAGCTTTCCGAGAAACTCGTTATCAGTCGCGTGACATGCATGGGGTACAAGACAACGTTTGGCTAGGGTGGTACCGCTATTCGCCTAAAAACCCAACCCTGATCAAGACAAAGCTAGGAAATTAAGTAAATAAAATAAATAACTAGATAGATTAATAGATAAATAAATAAATAAATAAATAAAGATCCACATCTCAAAATATTCCTCACCAGCTTCCTACGCAACGCACTCCATGTGGAGAGACGAGTGCGTGACGAACCCTGAGGACGTACGCCAGCGGGTGGAGGTGATTATTCAAATAACTGCATTATAGAATTTAACTTTCCTGTGGTTCTTGTTGTTAAGGTTGTTTTCTTCAACTGCTTTTTAATATTGGACTGAAGTGTTCAAAAAGGTTGAAAAAATGCTTTGTTTTTACCAACCACGAAGTCGCTTCCGTGAATACATTCGCAGTATATTTTCCGTATTTTGATCCAGATTTGTACTTACTCGAGGAATAATCAGTGTTCATGTTTTGTTCAAGAAATTAAAACAAAAAACATTCTCGATACTTACTTTCAATCCAAATGCAAATGCGTATTTTCTCTTTGCAGAGTTGTTTTAGCTAAATTGCTTTACATACATCAAAATGCGACTTTCAAGTTATAGACTGAGGTTTGTATGGATGAACGAGAAAAGTTCCTGGATAACTCGAAGAAAGTCGCTAGCTACATATGAATGCGTATTTAAACCGTCTGTTGTCGCTGTCTGTGGGTAGGAAACAAAATGCAGTCGTCGCTGTTGTTGAGTACATAATTTACTTTGTTAAACGACGACATAAAAGCCCGGGGGGGGGGGGAAATTCTACAAATTTTTGGGTGGGGGTGTGCCACTGGGACTCTGAGACCCTTAACCTGTGGTAGACCATTTTAGCTGCATTTTGCAACCTTATTCTAGACTAAGTACCAAAAACCCGTACTCTATCTTACACCTATTCCAGACTCGCTATTTTCCAGAAACTCGTTCACTATCACAGTTATTAGTTAACTGGGGTCAGTAAAAATGCCGTAGTGCCCACCGTACCGATTTTTGAATGCCATTTGCCAGTAAACCTTATCTAGACTAAATTCTTCACGCAACTGATCAGTTTCGCGGAAAATGATATCCTATTCTAGACCAAAAATCTCTGATTACTATACCCTATCCCAGACTAAACTGCAGGAAAACCATACCCTTTACAGCGGCAAATACCTATATAGCTCATATATGGGAGTCCCCCCCCCCCCCCGGCCTGATAGTAGCTAGAGGGCCTTTCTCAAACCCAATTCAGCTACACAAACGGCATCAACCCAATCTGTTCGAACTGAATCAGTCGACGATAAGGCAAAGAAGGAAAGGCACGTTTCAGTCCCCCTTCTCGCTTCCGGGAGTTCAATCGCCGTTTGTTTTCGCAGTTTTGCGCTATCAATACCATTAATACTAGCAGTGTTATCACAGATTATGGAGACGCATTCGAAGGAATTTCCGGCGGAAATGAGCCCCTGCAAAAAAACCAATAGGGGCGGCCATTTGGAAGACCGTCTACCAAAAATCTCAAATTTTACTGCACATAAACCACATGACAACCAACACGAAAATTAGGATTGCGTTCTTCGATTACCGACTTCGAACGCGATAAACTGTTAGAAATACACATGTTTTATACCTGTTATTGAAATTTACCGTGAAGTTATAAAATCACCTAAACTATGTCAAATGCCAGGCTGAAACAGCACTGGGTTCTAATACAGTATAATGCCGCTTATAAGCCTTGAGCTCATACAACTTCGTAAAATATTTTTTGGCTGGTAATAAAAACGTTTTAATTTATTTGGTGTAAATTTTTGTAAAGAATTTCCGTCCAGGAGCTGCGGTGTGCTTATATTTTGCAATTAGATTATTGATGAACTCGAGATTTCTATCGCGTGATAGTTGATGAGGGCGAAGCCACTGGTGGGCCTTTTACCGGGTGGGCTTATAAGCGGCGCGGGGGGTGGAGTTATAACCGGCATTTTATAGTACGTTGGTTTTTGTTTTCGCGAGCGATCATAACAAGATTACAGGAAATATAAAGGTAATGGATAAGCAAATAATACAAGGCCTACTGTTCAAAGCACACAACTTTATTCCGTAGTTGTAACAATTAAATAATATATATATTTTTTATCAAATAGACTTTACACAATCTAAACCCCAACCCTCGCGAATTAACTTGGTGCTGAATTCTGTCTAAACTGCCTAAGTCCTTGTAAGAATATCTTCTTGGTTTGATCCATCATCTCCTGGTAAAATTTTAAGTCTTCTTCCTTCGCTTTCAAAGTGGAGTTGAGCGCCTCCTTCAATGCGTCGTTTTCGTCCGTTTGAATGGCGAGTCTGCAAAACGACAATTAAACGCATGAAATCAAATGGGTGTGACATAGCCTCAGAGTACAACTAAGCAAAAAGCCAGCAAATTAATTATAACATCTGTTCTTAGCAAGGTCCATCGCCATGGAATATGGGCTTTGCATTGTACAGTCAACTCTGTCTTAACGGACATCTCTATAAAACAACTGGTGTTGGTCCCTGCCGGTTTTCAGTCATTTTACTGTTAACAAAACTCTCTATAAGACGGACCCCTGGTGTTGGTTCCTGCCGTTTTTCAGTCATTTTACTGTAACTTAACCCTATTCGGCCTGGGCTTTTTTTGAGTTCCTGAGCCTGGGGGGGGGGGGGGGGGGGGGGGGGGGTTCAAGAACATTAAGGCTACGACAATGAAACTTAGAGGGTACATAGTACGTCCGAAACTGTCTCCTTTGCGGTCCGCACAATGGGACGATGACGTCATATGACGTAGTTATTAGGTAATTAGTTATACGGCCGCCATCTTGGATCCGCCATCTTGGATTTCTGAAATTTTTTAAAACCCCTTAAAAACCGTCCAAATTGACTCAAAATTAATCAAAACCAATAAATAAACGCTAAATGACGTAAAAATATAAAAGTTATACCAATAAACATTGTTTTTCTTCATTCAAAGGTACAAATATGCAAATTTCAAAAAACATGGCTGTCAAAATCTTGTTGCCATGGAAACATCAAGTCACGTGATCAAAAAATTGTCATACAAAATTGTTGCCAGATAAATTTTAGGAAAAGGCACAAAGTTTGATGGCGTTTGAATACATATTAAAGAAGTTATGAACGTTCAAAGTTAGCGCGGGCACTTTGTGCCCCCCCCCCCCCCCCCCCCCAGGCCGAATAGGGTTAACTCTCTATAAGACGGACACCTCTCTAAGATGGACGGACACATCTCCATATGGTAAATAATAAATAAATAAATAAATAAATAAGACAACGGACACTTTGATGAAACCGTCAATGGGCACTTGAGAAGTGCTTTTTTTTTTACTAAAACAAATACTTCAAAATGTAAGTGCTGAATATGAACAAACGGGTACACTTTTCTGATGTTATTTTTGTTCCAGTTTGTAAGTATACGACTTTAAACAGACTTAAAACAGACGTGTTTTCATTGTGCTTGGTTCAGCTGTCTCAAAATTACTCATGTCACCTTACCTCGACTCTCTATAAGCCGGACACTTGTCTAAGACGTACAGTTGGGGCGGTCCCGACGGTGTCCGTCTTAGAGAGAGTTGACTGTACTGTATTGCATTGTATATAAAATGAATAGAGCGATTTGATTGGCTGCTTGAGCAACATTTGGGCAGCTTCCTTTTCATCTGACGCCCCGAAAACACGAACTGATCCGTTTTCATTTAAATGTTTAAATGTCGTTTATACATTTAAAAGCTTTACAGAAGTTTCATATTATTTTCCCTATCGTTATTACCTGGTTGATAACTCCTCCAAGTCTTCCATCTTTGCTTGTCGGTCCGGCACTGCACCTCCCGTTCCGTACCCCTTCCCCCTCCCTTTGGGCACGCCCTGTCCGGACTGCACTCTGCTGAGCTGTTTCTCCATGTGAGCTACTTGACGCCTCTCCTGCTGCCATTTGTTCGTCGCTTCCAGTTCAATATTTTTAGCTTCATCGACTCTGGAAAACACCGTTATAAAGCGGTCTTCAGTTGATTACCAAAAGTAGGGGAAGTTGTCAAAACTACTGCGCTCAAACAAGACCTACCCACTGTTTTACAAAAAGACTGGTGGTTTCTTTATGTATCCCCTCACCCACTTAAAATTATAGTGTTTTGTTGATATAACACCCATTCTGTTAGGACTAGAAACTTAGAAAAACGAATCGAACTTTCCTGTGCCATTTCACTAGCAATGCAAGCTTCATGCACACAGAATATTAAAGTCATTAGGCTCGTCAGACAGGTGGTATCTTGCGTAGCCTTCCTGCCCCTACAGTACAGGCCCCGGATAAATCACTATCCAGTGGATAACAAAATGGATTTTGTTAATGCTTATCCACTGGTCAGTGATTTATCCGGTGGATAGCGCTATCCATCTTTTGAACAACCGAGGCCAGTATACTATACAGTATACTATACAGTATACTGTCCACCCACAGATGTTACCTTCTCTGCAGAACTGAAACCAGTTCTAACAGTCTATCCCTCTCGACCTCAGCAGCGTGACATAAAGACTTGCTCTCCTGCACTTGGGATCTTAACAACTGCACTTCATCACTGAGAAAACAATTGAAAAGAACAAAGGTAATCAGTGGTTTAACGAAAATCAATTTGTCTAATCAGGCTCAGTTAAAGTTTAATTTACTGTTCAATCGAACCTCTATTAACGGCCGCCTCCCCTCAACGCACCCCCCCCCCCCCCCCCCCCCCCCCCAAGGCCATGGCGTTTGTCCCAACTTTCACTTGAATCCTCTTCGGACCGATTTACACGGTACAACTTTGTCGCATGCGACACGCTTAAAACATGCTTAAAACATGCTTACAACACAAATTACTCCGTGTAAATCAACTCAAGTCATGTCGTAAGCATGCCGTAAGCGTGTCGCATACAACAAAGTTGTACCATGTAAATCGGCCCTTATGAAACCACCCCCAACGGCCATCTCTGCAATAGCCGAACGAATAATCCTATACAAAGGTGCACGGTCGCTGTAGAGAGGTTCGTGTAACAAACCCTCTGCCACGGTTGATTTCTTTCATTTAGCATAATATCCTAACAATGTGCTTGAAACTGAACTTCACACATACCTGCCTCCAGCACTATTCCTACGGCCCCTGCTTCCACGCCCACCACTGGGAGGTGTAGGAGGAAGCTGGTATCCCTGTGAAGAAGCCCTTCCCGACGCACCTTGCACGCTTCCTCTGGACATCACGTGTCGCCGGGCCGGACTACCGGGCACGGAATTAGTCTGATTTCTACTAGGTCCTTCGGGGGGCATATGTTTCCTAGGCGGTACGAACCCGTTGTTTTGAGCCCCTAATTCCTCAGTACCATGTAAGTAAGGTCCTTTAGGCAAAGGTCCTTCTACAGAACCATTAACAAAACCAAAAGTCCTTTCACCTTGAGTACCAACATCCACAATGCCGAAACCTGATGTATTTCGCTCGATCCTTTCCTCGTTTGTTGGTAAATCTTCAGTACTACAAGCGACAGATTTAGTCTCACGCTGTGATAATTCCCTGTACTTTTCTGTAGTGTTTTGCAGTTCAAGCCTCGCTCTGCCTACTTCTTGTTCTAGCTGCTGTATTCGTCCGTCGCGCTCTTGGCACACCTGTCTTAGATGCTCTATCTGTGCCTTGTCCTGGGGCGTGGGCACAGCCTTGGGGGGTGGGGGAGGGGTAGCTTCCTTTTTACTAGCTACACTTTTCAGCTGTTGCTGCTCTCTCTGAAAAAATATCAATTGACATTTGATTACACATGAAATAAAAAGTCAAAAATGAAGTCTTTAACAATTGTGTGCTACAGGCAGTTGTATAGCCTGTTACACGCGTTCAGATAGTGGGGAGCGAAGAATAGGCGGCACGCGAAAGAAAAACATCCTGAGTGCTGACGAAGGGGGATAGGCGCGAAATACCCTGCAAGCAGTGGATTTTCCCGTGAAACAACGTCAAATGCATCACGTGGGACAACACGTGGCTGCGCATGCTCGATGGAAAAGCAAACGGATGCTCGCAGTGGTTTCTCTCTCGTTCGGCGCAGCTCGGCGTAGGAGAATTCACTGCTCGCAGGGTAGTCGCGAAAGAGAGCAAGTTTGTAAAAATCCACAGTTTGCTTGATGGCCCAAAGTTACATTCAGCAAAACGCACAATGTAAACAGTCCATTTTAGGACAAACGTAATTTTCAGTGGTATTAGCTTTCAGTAGAGTCTCTTGATCAGGAACGGGCTTTGAAATACAACCGCAAGAATATGAATATGGTCTTTTCAACTTTGTTTCTTTTCTACCATTTAATAGGCAACATTTGAAATATTTATTCGAAAGTTAATATCTCACTCTTGTTGCTCCTACATGTACGCCACGATCTATTCTTTTGGTTGAAGTGTTTCATCAGCACTCTTTTCCAACTGTTTACTATTTTGCATTCTAAATGAATTTCAAAGCCAACAAAAAAGCTGATCAAAAAAACTAAAAACTCGAAATAACCCGACCAACACAAAACAGTTGATGACAATAAAACACGACCAAAGACTATACCAGAAAAAAAAACAGAACTTCCATTATTCACTTTTGGGTAACCTTACCATAAGTGCAGCAATCAGTTCATCGTCATGAGCGCCTTTCTCCAGCAGCGTCTGCACTTGAGCCTTCAGTCCCTTCAGGTCACTGGCCAGCACCTTGTTGCGAGCCTTGGCTGCGTCATGCTTCTGTTGCAGTTTGGCGTGTTCTCGGTCCAGACTCTCTAACTCCGCTTGCGTTTTCTGATTTAGTAAAAATAATCAACATTGCAAAGTCATGTTTTGAGAAAGACGACCACCATTGACCATGCTACCATGCAAATGATCCTCGACTTATGCCAAGTTTCAAGCGAAAGTGTGTTAATGAGAGTTTGCTAGCTGTCAAATTAGAGCGAGAGATTAAGTTTTTATCATCAATCGCTAGACCCACTTTTCTTTTCTTTTGTTTTTAGGTGTTTTTTTTTTTTCAGAAAGTCAGATACAACAAAAGCCAAGTTACTCTCAATTAACCTAACGCGTTTCAATCTTTTCCAATTGTTACTAAATCCGCTCCCTTTTAAAACTTCTGAGTATTCTGGAATATTCATGTCAACCGTTTTATATTGGACTATAAAACGGCACCTGCTTTATCCAGCGACTGTCGATTTTGAACACAAGAGTGACCCTTGTTAGTATTTTGGTGCCGGGAAGCATTTGAGGCATGGCACAACTACTTGATGTGCAGACCTGAGGGAGCGAGGAGAGCGGGTGGGAGTGGTCATTCAATTAAAGAATTGACTTTTCCTTTGACTTCTGGCTGTATACAGAGTTGTGGTCTCATTTACTCTGAAGTCTTTAAGACTGAGAGACATCACCATCAAACCGACCACGTGTTTGTACTTAGGGAGGTCAGTCATCCCGCGTTTGTTACATCCTCAGTAGTTCTTTTAGGACTGCCATTTCCACATATCCCAGCCGCATGGACGTTTAACCATTTGCAGATGTCGTTCGAAGAAAAGGAAGTACCTTCGTCCTCAGTTACTTAAAGACCTTGACGACCGACCGGGAATCGAACCCGCGACATCCCGCTCTGAAGACTGACCCTTTACCAATAATTGGTTACTCTTTCCCTCCTAGAGTCAATTATGGAGACATGTGATGTAGTTCTAACTTTTGCGTCTGTCCATGAAATCCTATGGTGTGACCATTCAAATGAAACCTCTTCAGCAGTACTTTTGCATGGTACCATTTGTTCTAACTTTTGAGTCTGTTGATGAAATCCCATGGTGTGACCATTCAAATGAAACCTCCTCAGCAGTACTTTTGCATGGTACCATTTGTTCTAACTTTTGAGTCTGTTGATGAAATCCTATGGTGTGACCATTCAAATGAAACCTCCTCGCCAGTACTTTTGCGTGGTACCATTTATTTTTCAATATTTAACAAAATGAAATTTAGGATAGATATTATATGAATTTTTATCTTTGGCAGTCTTAGGAATTTAAGACTTATTTATTAAGCTAAAAAGGCGGCTTTCGTCCCCAATCAAACGTTCCCAAGAAAAAAAACTGTTGATCACAACAGAACAGCGACTTCTTACCTCCTGAGCATCCTTGCGATCCTTTTCAATCTTCTTCAGTTCAGAGCGGTGTTTTTCATCGTACTGTGACGGGGCTGAGGATGGTGACATCATAACTGATCTCAGGAGAATGTTGTTGGATGTACCTGAGCCGCTACGAGCAACCTGTCCCAGCTGTCCTTTTAACTCTGTAACCTGACACGTACCACATGTAAACAGATACAAAATTAGTGTTAAAGAAAAAGCCTTAATTTAGTGTAATGATACATGTATCAAAACAAGTTGGTCAATGCCTGGCTAATAATATCAATGAAGTTTACCTAACAATGCAAGATGGTGGGGCATTTCATTTTTTTTTGTTGAAATCCCGATCTTTGGCGCCAAAAATAACTGTAAAATCAGATCATTTCCCCCCTTCCCCAACCTTGAGCGAATTACATCCTTATATTTTAAAATCAATAACGACAGCAAACAAAAGACAAACGTTTTTGCCCAGTGTCAAGTCAAATTCCCAAAAGGGGGAATGACAATACCATGCCCTGAGCTTCCCAACCCCAAAGGCTTGATTAATATTGTGCGGCTCTAGGAATTATCCATTAACTGCCCCCAACGAAAGGTAATTGGAAATTCTTAGGGGGGAGAGCATCTCTAAAGCCAAATGGTGTAGCAGGGGTAATTTGCCGAACGCCAAACAACCAACATTGTTCTCACCCTTAACAGTAAACAAAACCTAACCAATTTGAATAAGTGCTGAACCGTAAATACTGTAAATCGGTACTACAGTATTTAGGGTTAAGCACTAATTCAGATCGGTTAGCTTTTATTTACTGTTGTCGGCGTTCGGCGTTCGGCAAATTACCCCTGCCGCAAATGGAGAGTATATAAAGTCTAAATTGGAATTTCCAGAGGGCTGGGGGGTTTTAAACCAAAAAACCTTCCATGTGGGAGGTACAATGTATAAATATTTATGTTCTGGAACAACACTTTGATATGTGCATAATATTGTACAGTAAGTGGGCGGGGCTAGCTGGACCCCATTCCAACAGCCTGTAAATAAACTTAGCTGATTGACAAGGTTTCTTTTGATCTGATATTCTGTAGCTGAATTTAAGCCCGGGTTTGAAACATTCTAATGTTGTTGTACAACTCGTTTTTGTTTGTTCAAAAATGTTAGAACATTTAGCACCCCATGTTTGATGGTGTTGGATCAACTTTTTTGTTGTATGAATGTTTTGTTTTCTATCAAGCATTTTGAAAAACATTTTGTTGGTCCTGAGGAAAACAGTGAATTTTGTTTCCCGAGAATCTCGATGTTTCCTGACGGATCAGTCATTAAGTGATTTGTTATAACATAGCAACACAAAAAACACAAAACAGTTTGAAAAACGCGCCAAGTACTCGAGGTAAACATCAATCACATCATAATCATGCCACCTATTGTCACGGTCTGATCACGTGCGCTAGCGGTCCTAGCAGGCAACATTGCAATGTTACCCTCTGACGTCAAAATTGTTGCCCGCTTTCGCAAATGTTGCCCGCTTAGGAAAAATGGCGGGAAACAGTTTGTTTGTTAGATGTCATGTGACCATAAATCAACCAATCAACGCGCGCGTTATATTGAGAAAAACTCCAGCGTCACTCCAGCTATATAACAATGTTGAATGTCTCCAAGGTGGGACAAGAAGAATAGAGACCCTGGGAACGAGTTTGAGCTGGCTATCCAACACAACAACCCTAACAACAGTCAATCGTGTTTCAGCTACGTGTTCAGGTGTCCAACAAATCTTGTAACAATGCTATCCAACAAATCACTTGTTGGCCAACATGTTGGAACATTTAGCTGCATGTCCAACATTTGCACCCACCAAGTGATGGCCAACAATGTTGAAATATTTAGCTGCATGTCCAACATTGGTACCCACCAACCATTGTTGGCCAAGTGCTGGCCAACAAAGTTGGAATATTTAGCCAGGGCTTTACAGATAATTTTAGGCATGATTTGTTATCAACCTTGTTCTGTAGAGAAGTGATCTGCTGTTGTCTTCCTCTCCAACCACTCGAGTCATTCAGCAGTGAAGTGATGTTGAAGCCATCTCCTACTTCCTTTGCAAGCACCTAAAAAGAAATTGGGTTTAATTAGAGCAGTTTTCAATTGAGTGTCGTAAAACCAAAGCCAAAGTAATTACTCTGACCAATCACAGCAGTCGTAAACAATCCAATCAGAGCTCGAAGCGATTACATGTCTCCGGCGCCAAGCGCGGGAAAACGCGTGCAAGCAAGTAACGATTGGTTTTGGTTTTACGTCTGATTGGTCGAGAAAGTGGCGCGAGATTTTTTAGCCAATCACAAAGCGTAGCAATGCAAGACCAAAGCAATTGTGTAATTACTTTCGACACTTAATTGAAAACTGCTCTAATAATAGTAATTGGACTGAGTGGAGTGATTGACGCGCGCGCAACGTAGGTGTCCAAGTACAGCTATCCAATTACACAAAGTTGTAATTGGATAGCTGTAATTGGACACCCACGTAACCGCGCGCCAATTACGTAAGAAATAGGCGCGCGGATGACCAATCACAATCGAGAATTTTGTTATTGATACGACTAATAATTATAGCAGAAATGGTCCACAATGATAAGCATCCTTTCTTTTTCATATTCATTTTATTTCATCACTGTATATGTCCTCACTCTTGAAACTGCCAGAAATATTTTCCTAAACACTAATTCAAGACAAGGCAGCATATTCATCGAGACCACATGTAGTTTCATGAACTTGTCAATTATGTGGCTCACATTCACGGTTCAATTTTGGAGTTGGGGACAGTTTAGTTACCATGGATACCAGAGGTTCTCTAATAAACATAAGAGGTGCGTAATATAAGAGAGATGGGAGTGCGAGAAAAGACTCTGGCACCCAGGGTACGGTTTTGATGGCTGGCTGTTGTAGGGAGGTTCGGGGAGGTTTCATAGGAGTGAATGCATTCAATCGACAGCTATGCGGAAAAATGTGGTTGTTGTAGAGAAGTTCAACAATAACATTAGTGGTAACCTTGTTTGCAACTTTCAAGTCTTTCTTCAACTTCTCACACTGATTTCGAAACTCTGCCACTTTATTGTTTGCTTGGCTCAGTTTATCTTGCAGGGCTGTAACTTCAGAACTGTCCTAAAAAAATAAGAGTAGAGTTAGATTTTGAAGAAGTTCTTAGGACCCTTCACATCCTTCATCAGTCAGGCCAGATTCTGTAAAACAACTTTTGACCTTGTCAAGGAGAAGGGGCTGCGCACATCAGACTTTCAACCTGATCTCTGCTGTCATGTTGTTTTATTCTTTGACAAGAAACTTTGCTCTACACTGTCTCTTTTGTCCCAGCAACATAATGCAGGGAGGTATTACCTTGGGATGGACAACTAGCATTCCATTTAGGGGGGAGTAGTGATACTCTCAGTCCCTTCATGATACAGAAACCAGGATAAAGCTCCCGACCAGCAGTTGTAAGCCATTAGGCTTGTGAAGACTTAACCTTTAAGCTGTACTATTTCAATGATATGCCATGACTACACTGATATACTAATACATGTAGTCTGCGATTCCAGTCTCACTTGATAAAAGAAATCAACGAGGAAAGTGGACTGTATTGTATACACCAAATTGAAGAAACTTTGTCGGGAGAAAACCATAACCATGAACGATGTGACCCAAAGGTTTACTGGGAAGTTGAAAAAATTAATTTTCGTCTGTGACCGAATACACATCATATTAACACATGATGCATAAATCATGCTCTAAAATGTCTCACACAAAGAAAACATCTTGATTATCAAGAAATGGAATATTACTAGCTTGCCGATGCTGTGACAATTTTCCAACAAAGTACTTAGGATGTTCTTGCCGGGAGCCCTTCAATTGTACACAGTGAAATTACCTTTTCCGAATCAGTTTTGGTTTTCTGGTCAGCACTGGTCTGTTTTGTGAGACCTTGAATATTCCCTGCAGACATCAACTATCAAATAGGAAGCAATAGCAATGTCTATTATTATAGAATGATTGTAATTTAACAACTAAAGTTGATCTGTATTTTTTCTCCTTAAAATTTGAGTCGAAATTGGTAATGAATATCTGTTTAAAACATATTCCCCCAAATTTATATTATATTTTTCTGTAAAATTAATACAAAATGGCTCACACTGGACCTCATGTTCCAATCGCAAGACAAGTGGCACTGAAACATACCAGTAACAGTTTCTGTACTCCAGATACATAAAGGGTCTTGACAAACTGCGAGCCAGCGAGCCATGTGAGTCACGCGAGTCATGCGAGGCAACTATTAGTTCCCAGTCCCTTTCATTCATTAGTTCCTTCACCCTTTGGCAGTTCGCTCAGTTCGCACGAGTTTTCGCTTTCCTTCGATTATCCTATTCTTATCATAGCAGGAAATAGCAAGGGTGACAGGCCGCACAATCTCTACCAGTGTGAAACATATGAGAACCTTTTACATTTTTGCTCTAACGAGTGTATCTTTTAAAGATTTTCCTTTAAAAATATAATATAATAGATATAATATAATAGATATCATAGGTTGTTCTTTAAAAAATTGCCGTAGAAGTGGTTGGTTTTGTATATGGTGCCATTTTATTAAAACTCTACTTATTCAGCTCTACTTATTCAGGAACTCAGACCTACCCTTAACGACAATGTCAGCAACGAAAAGCTAATTCTTTATTAGTTTGCATCTTTTGTATGCAAATTTTTCTCATCTTATGTTATTGCTGTTGTTAATTAGTTACTTATTATTCATTTAAATTTAGTTGTTACTTGTTTTCTAAACGGTCACTTCTGAGGATGTATGTTGTAACATACGAAACGTCAAGTTAATATTTTGTTTTCCAACATGCGTTTTATTGTCATGTTTGTCACGTTGGAGTTTGTTTATCTTGTTTAAGTAAGCACCGATTCCCTTTCTGTGAATTTTATTTCTGATAGGATTTTTTCTACCAGGTTATTTGGGTAGCCTCTAGTCAGCAAGCGTTTTTTAAATTTTGAAATATTTTCCTGAAAAGTGGTTTTTGAAGAATTAGTTCGTAGGTGTCTCAGGGCTTCGCTCTTCACGAATCCTATTTTAACACTTGGCGGGTGACAAGAGGTAAAATGTGTATATTGAAACGTTTCCGTTGGCTTAAAATGTGTTTTTATATCAAGGAATTAGATTCCAAACTGTGGGTTCTCAAAATTCTCAAAACTAGTACTATATGTTCAGAGACCGGAAGGAGAATTTGTAGTATTCGCATCAGTTGGCATCAGGGCTTTATGTAAAATGATCCACCATCCAGCCACAAGGAAACCGACAACTGCTTAGTATTTTTATAACTTCGAGGAGTGTGGCAATCTTTAGAATAGTCACATTAAAATTTTAAAAAAGTTATTTTATACTGGCTCGCATGGCTCGCGTGGCTCGCGTGGCTCGCAGTTGACTCGCATGGCTCACATGTTGACTCGCATGGCTCGCTGGCTCGCATAATATTATACACACTCATACATAAATGCTGAGTATTTTAGTAAATGAATAATAGTGTCCAGAAAAGGAGTAAAAAAGAAGCCTAATTTAAGCTGTATGTGGCACTTCTAATCCCACTGAATATTTTGATTGAGATCTATGGATCACACCAGCAAATGTTTGCCATATTGAGAGCTATAAAATGCAAGACTTGATAATTATTATTATACATGTAATACATGTAGATGTGTAAACTGTGAGTATGTATAATTATAATATTGTGTGGTTCCAGAAAATATCCATACCCCCCCCCCACGGAGGATCACAGAAATTCCGAGGGGGAGGGGGGTCTGAAAGAGCTAAATTTCCGAGGGGTTAGGGGGTTACACGAACAGTTTACTTTCCAGGGGGTTCGAAATCGTTTTGAAAATGTGCAAATCGAAAAATACTTACGTACTTATTCGATTGCCAAAACAGTTGAAACTTTGACAAGCAGAAATAATGAATGATTCGTTTTCATATTTTTCCGTTATTGTTTCGACTTCGGATATGGAAGACAGCGCTTCTGAGCAGCATGATGCAGATATTGGTTCGATATGGATTACAAACAAACAAAATGGCCGACCACAAAGTTGTCCCCAGTCCCCTCGCATTAGACGTGAAGCGACGTAAAGTGCACTTCCGTTCACTGTTCATTCGCCAAAAATTCAATAAAAGTAATTATACCTTTTTCCTAGCGTTATTCAAATGATGTGCCTGCAAACAGGCTCCCTAGTGAAAGTGTGTGAAAAGAAATAGAGCGACAGTTTTGCTTGCATCGCGAGCAAGACTGTTGCTTGTATCAAAGCGGAAATACATGTACGCGAAGAAAAAACAAGTTCTAATTCAGTAATTGGCTTATCATCAAACGTTGCATGTTTGCGTGTCAAATTCCAAAGTTTGAATCAGCTTTTCACACGAACGATAGCGGAAGATTACTATCGATAAATTGGTGAGTTGGAAAGGAAACCCGCCGTGAAGACAAAGTGTAGAGAGGTCAAAGAACCAGTGAGCAATAGCAGTGACTCTGTTGGCATTCGGCGTTCTGAAAGAAAGAGAAAGCAACCAACAAAACTACAGGACTCTGCAGACTCTCCGAATCAGTTCACGCATGTGGGAACTATAGTGGATGTCTTGTGGACGGAAGATGAATTGGAAGGAACAAGCTGGAATCCGGGATGGTATCGCGGGGAGGTTCAGAAATACGACGATGACGACATGTTGTACATTCTCTATTTTAAAGATCGTTCTGTTTTTAGCTTGAATGCAACTGGTGCTTTTTCGGATGGAATTATCCGTGCCGTCACTTAAGTTTTGTTGACTATTATTTTTATCTTGCTGTGGCTAAATGTGACTGGCAGCTGGTCAAGCTTTTTATACACGAATTGAAAGCAGCACTTTTTTATCTTTTTTTCGCACCGCTCACAGAGCTTTTCTGAACCACTTATCATTTTTTAAAAAATAGTTTGGATAGGCTAAGGGTATTTATAAAATGCTTGCAAATAATGGGACTATTTTGAAGATGTCTTGACCGGCTGGCAAGCGTTTCGCCAGGGCGTTTGTTTTGAAGAATATTCAGCTGTATATATACATTAAGAGCGGCGATGCAATTACTTACGTTTGTTAAGTTTGCGTAAGGTTTGTGAAATGTGTTTCATGCATGGTTCAACAATATTGAATTAACTTTTAAATGTAAACTACAAGGACAAAGCATATGACTTCACTGATGAGATTGTTTCCTAAAGGAAGATCTAAAAAATATTGCGTGACAACTAGTGGCTTTCAAATTATCTCTGCTGAAGTGTAGACACTCCAAAATTCTCGCATATCTTGTTGCTCACAAATATATGGCTTCTTTTAAATTTCGTACCTGCAATATACCAAAATATCAAGGAAATTAATACTCGTGTATTTTTAGAAGTTTGTCTATAAAGTTAAATTATGTGTGCGCATAAATCTAATTAGCGCGCGGGTAGAGTAATTTGATATGTTGTGTTGACAATGCATAAATTAAAAAGTCAACCGTGTAAAACATCTGGAAATTGTTTAAACGCCTTACCTTCAGTCTTTTTTTTTATTTCTGAGTGAAAGTCTCCTTTAATGATTGAATCTAATGATGAGCTTTTATGAGATACATTTTAGGTTTCGTTTGCTTGTTAATTAACACTTCAATATTAACAGGTCGTATTTGCATATTGTCTAGACTTTCCGTGTTCATTTTAGGGAAAATTCTGAAAGTTTATCACACAGCTCTGAAGCCTCATAGCCCAACAAGTTTATTCTGAACCTAACAAATATGTTTTTTTCGATATATTTTCAATGCACGATAAAAATTAGTATCGAATGTGATGCGGGCAAATTGAATGTTCATATTTAAAAGTTTACCGTAAGAAAATATTTATTCTGCGATTAACACGTTTTTTAAAATCTACGTGTACACTTAACGGCTGGAGATTTATAAAAGGAGCAAGGTGATAGAATAAAAAGAAATAACTTAATTTTTGCATTTATTCGTTTATGGAATGTTCCAGGGGGTATGGGGACCATGTGGCAAAATCGAGGAATTTCCGAGGGGGTGGGGGGTGTCCGTGGAGACCCTCTGGAACGGAAATTCCTGGGGGGTGGGGGGTCAAATTGAAAAAATCCTCCGTGGGGGGGGTATGGATATTTTCTGGAACCACACATTACACAAGCATCATCTAAAAGTGATGTTGGAAGACATCAATTTGGTTGTTGAAGACTTAAATTACACTGTCATGTTAGAGTAACCTGCATACTACATATTAAGGCAATGACACACTGGAGTTGACGAAACACTGTACATCCTGGGTACACACTGATTAAAGTGATTAAATTACACTGAGTCATCTTAGGCTCATACAATGTAACATTTTTGTACAGCCATAGTTTTATTATATTGTATTGTACTGTTAAACATAACTTTAGGTATACAATTTGCACCACAAGTACCTCCCTCTCCATTTCCTTTGCTTTCTTTGTCAGTTGGCGCACTTTACTTCGTTCACTCTCCAAGTCTGCTGTCAGTTCTCTGTTTTTCTTCGACAGTTCCATTATTCTGCCAGCAGCTGTATCAGCTGCGACGCCAGTACCTGTAACAATCAAATGGCACCAATTAACATTGTTAAACAATCACGCATAGTCTGTGGTACTTTGAGTTCACACATCTAGTAACACAAATCTAGTAAGTATGTGTCACATGTAGTTGTCAACTGAAGCAACAATTTGTTAGATCCTGGGCAATTTGTTGACCAATTTTTAAGAATACAGTACCTGCACAAGTTTATGTAGGCAGTAGATTTGAAAGTGCTTATTTTAATTTAATTATGGGAGCTCAAGAGGAGGGAGGGGGTGCTTTTTGGTAGTAAAGGGGCGCTTATTCCCAAAATCACCTTTGGTGACTTATTCAAGAGGTGGTGTTTATTAGAAAATACCAGTGTTCTGACATGATGTCTGATCCACGCAGTAAAAAAAAATAGAAGGTGGCTACTCAGGTTTACAAAATAGTGTCTCACAGTCTGAGAAGTGTATCATACCTCTTGGATTGACAAAACGTTCAATTGTACCTTAATTTGGAAAAGTCAATCCTAAGGACTGTAAATGGAAAATATAACTGCAAAAACTGCCTCCTGAAAATGAGTCCTCAAGGATGGACTTAGAAACCTGCAGCCCTGACATTCCAAACCAGAACAATGCTGATTTACTGCATTATTGTGTAGGTGCAGAAAAAAATCCATACCCACCCCATAGAAGGCCAGTGGAAATTCCTAGGGGGGGGGGGGGGGGGAGGGAGTCTTAAAAGCCAACATTTTAGAAGCAAAGTATGAAGCTAACCTGGAATTTCCTGGGGGATGGGGGTTCTAAACAAAAAAAAAACTTTCATGGGGGTAGTATGGATATTTTCTGGAATTGCACATTCATTTAATAATATTATGTTGTGGTTTGAATATTTTTCTTAAACCAGTTTATTTTTTGTTTTCCTTTGTCTCAGAATATGATTATGAATTTGAGAAAAAGGAAACTTGCTGTATGTCCATTAGGATTTTGCAAGTACATTGTGAAGATGTACAGTGTAGATATAGATTTTCTAAGGCAGCTGTTAACTGGACTCAAAGTGTGTGTCAGTTTGTGGTTGTTTCTGAGTAGTACTTAAATTCAGTAAGCCGGTTGAACCTTCTTAATACGGACACCAAACGGACAGAGATGTCAGTGTCCACATAAACTATTTTAGATAAACTGTCCATTTAGCAAATTTCCACTGGTTTTCCGTGGTGTGGACTGACTTATTTACCACAATTTACATCATCACATGGTCAAACATGTTGTGGACTCACAAGGTGCAGCCAAGTGAGTCAGCAACAAATTTTGACCATGTGATGAGTAGACATAAATAGTGGTAAATAAGAGTCCACACCACGGAAAACCAGTGGAAATGTGTTATTTACCACAATATTTAGAAAAAATACCAGGAAAAATTGAAGTTTTGTTACTGAAAGCGTGATGCATTGCATGATGTTAATGTCAGCACTGTTGTCTGCACTCTCATTTACCACCCGCAATGACCAATCAGATTGCGAGATTATAGGTATAGGGATTGTTTTCACAAAGTTTGTTATCTTTGGGACTAAAAGAACTGTCCATAATATGGAGTTGTCCATATTCAAGGAGAGATTCAACTCCATAGAGTTTCTCACCAGCCAAAGCCCTTTTCTCTTCATCTCTTGCCTTCCGCAAAATCCTCATCTCTTCATCCCTTTCTCCAAGAAGCTTGTACAGTCGGCCATTTTCATCTTTTATAACCTACAAATGAGGCAAAAAGATTGAGTGCATTGTTAATGACTCCATCGGTGCATTTGATCAAAGTCCAAAATTTGACTGTTTCCTGAGAGGTCTGCATCTTTGGTTAAATTTTATTTTTTTTTGTCACCAAAAAGGATTGAGGATTTATCTTAGATTTTTTAGATTTGAAGTTTTTTGACAAGTAGACCTGTCTTAGGTCTTTATAGTTTTTGAGATTTGAATGGGGTCTTTAACAGCTAAGGTCAGTTTTTGAGAATTGTAAGGGTCTTAGGTCTTTGTTTTTAAGATTTGTAGGGGGTCTTATGTCTTAGATTTCACAATTTGAAGGAGTTCTTGAGGCTCAGCTAAACTTTCCAACATTGTTGTCCAACATTTGTTGCATGCTATGTTGGATGCATGGATAAATGTCCTAACATTGTTGTCCATTTCTGTGGCTTAACATCCCAACATTGTTGTCGAACATAATTATGTTGCATGGCAATGTTGGATGCATGGATAAATGTTGTAACATTGTTGTCCATTATTTTGTGAGGCTAAACATCCACATTGTTATAAACTGGAAAGGAGTTGAGACTGGCTTGAATAAAAAACGTAAAAGCTGGTAAGAACTAAAACGTTTTCTGTTTGTAAAAATAGACGTTTCGACTACAAAAACTCGAACTCCACATTGTTGTCCAACATTTTTAGAACATGTGGCTGAAACATGATTGGCTGTTGCAAGAATTGATTTGTTCGAAAGCCTGCTAAACGTTCAATCATTGTCATGGTGCCAAAAAAATGTTAGGCAACATGTTTGATAAAAAAAGAAACATTTATCCAACACAAAATAAAGGACAAACTAAAGTTATCTAACATGGAATGCTAAACCTTCAATATTGTTGTACAACAATGTTACAATGTTTAGCTGGGGTTTATAGTTTTTGAGATACCCATTTGTTAGTGCTGTCAAGCTGATCAAATGACTCACCCTGATGGTATCTTTTAACTCTTCCACTTCTTTTTGCATAAATATGTCTCCAACATTTGGAACATCAGTATCAAGCTGGTTACAATAAAACAATATACCAATGTTATTAATAACAGAATTTACTGTCATGTTACAATGTACCTGCATACATTATGTATATGCCTGTGGATTTTTCAACATGTGCAATTTGATTTCAAATGGTCACAGGTTCCTTTATTAATTTTTGTTCAATTATACACTGAACATATTTATAAGTTGAATAATAGAGAAGTTAGAACACTGTTTAGTATAAAATAAAGTGCGTGCATATTCATGTCACTTACTGATAAGGAGCTAGTACTGCAAGGCTGCTGCCTAACGGGCACCCAGTTGCCAGGGGCACCCAAGTTAAGACCATGGGTGACCAAATTTCAGTGCAAGGAGCCTGCGTGGGCACCTAACTTAACACACAGCATAGCCCTAACTTCCTTGTAAATTAGATTCCATTAATAGCTGGACTTTAAATAGTGAAACTGTTGATATATTTGGTGAGAACATTAAGGCAGTAAATTTTCACAAATAACTAGTAATGTAATGACTGTTCAACTGCGAAGTTCTGTCAAAACAAACAAAGCCATCGTTTCCAAGTCCTGTTAGCAGTTGGAGACTGGGATTGAGATTTGCAGATTTCCAAATATGGAATAGCAAAATTATGGGCTATTTGTTGCCTCTGTTGACATTCATTGTGCATTGTTTGCTTGTGAAATATGTTCGCCTGTCTGGCGTCGATTTGATAACTTTTTTGTGGCTAGAATGGAAATGTGACTTAATTTACGCTCTATCGAACAGACATGCTTGATGTTTGATTTCATATACAAGTTTGCTCCGTATCATCATTAGGGAGCTTAAGATCCACGACGACGGCATGGACGACAACGACCGGAAGTGAGATTCACGCAATTTTCCCGCGAATTCCGTCATCGTCCTCTCGTCGACGACGACCAAGCCAGTAGTTTCACGTCGTCGTGCAAAGGAGTGTTTAAACAAAGTTCAAAGGTAAAATTTACATTGACTTGTCACTTTTGTAATCTTTTTTCATCCTTTATCTTTTGTGGTTTCATTTTAGCACCTCTTTCTATTTTACGAAGGGAATTGGATAAAAAATTTGACTGTAAAAAACGTGCGTGTTTTCTTGTTGTTTACTAACTGGCGGCAAGACAAGAGGAAAAGGAGAACCGGTAAGTCGTAAATTTATTTTTCCATGAGGTTGTAAAAAGGAATGAAGAACCTGAATAATAATTACATTAAGTACTCAATTATGTTTTGACTCGAGAACACAACTGTAAGTGCTGGCAGTATAACGTTTATCTTTAAAACTTGCCCTCACGGTCGAAACAACTAGATCGAAAAAAAAATTATTCATGACTGCAAGCAGCTGGCTGCAAGCCTTGAATAGAAGAATGTAATCACTTGTACTCTGGAATTTTCGCCTCTGTAATATGTAAAATTATATCGAATCTTTAGCAGTGAAACGTTTCATTTTGTAACTTTTTTGCATATGTGATTATTTAGACTCACTTACGGCCAAATACACTGAATTATTTTGCCAACTCTTGTAATTAATTGTGTATCGTGTTTATTGTTAGGAATCCAAACTTTGTATGGAATTCCGAACACAAAATACTAATGTGCCGGGAACTCGGCCAAACACTTGGACTCGGCCATTTCATACAGTGTGAACTTTCGATATTCTCCATGGGAAAAAAATCAGGATTTTTTCACTCGAACAGGTCAACAAAACTGGAAATTCTTCGTCGTTAATAAAGTTTAATCCGCGGCTCAAAAAAAGAAGCTCGCTCATGTCCTTAAACGATGTCATCTTGAGTGAGACGTTTTCAACAAGCCAAGTCGAAGTAAGTCGTCGTATACCTGTCGGCCGCATCTTAAGTTTTCATTTTCCCACCGAAACCAACGTCCTCAGTCCAGTCCTCCCGTGGTCTATAGACGTCGTCGTCGTCTCGTTCGTCGTGGATCTTAAGTTCTCTATTTTTTCAAGAGACGTAAACAATGCGGTATGATTGATGCTTGTAATGTGATGTCTTTACCTTGAATAAAGAAAGTTAAGTAATGTTCCACATAAGAACGATAGCAAACTTCATTGTTCTGCGGCATTGGCTCTTTCCCACATACAGTGTAAAATATCTTTAATTTCAAGAATTATAGAGGAGGAGCTGATGGTTAATAATTATATTTCATTATAAAAATAAAGAAAAGCCATTTGCATAAAGAAATTTTAGGAAATGTTCGTGCTTAACCAGTCAGAATAGCAGAAGACAATAGCTAATAATTTTGCTTCTTTGATGAAGTTCCCCAAATACAATATCTTTTAAAAATTGTATGTTGTGCGATTGGGTCTCAAATTACTTGAAACCTTAAAAAAATTAGACAAAAAGCACCTTGCGGTTTTTGAGTCTAGGCCAATGAAATCACTAGTTGTAAATGAAAAAACTTGACATTCCATCGTACTTGACATTCCATTGCCGTTCAGCGCTATCCTTCTTACGCGGATCATTACTTAATGAGTACCGTACATTTAAATTTTTTTAAAACTACCATAATGTTATTTGTAAGTTTGATTTTCCCTGTAATTGTGTTAATTCCTGTTTATGTGCAATTAAGCCCCACAAATTCTCATTAAAGTTGCCCTTGATAAATACATGTATCAGAAAGTGCAAGAACCACTATAACCTATGAAATGATCTTGGAAGAAACAGTACATGGAGATTACACTGGGCTCCTAGTAATGTGGCTCAGGCAGTCCTAACTTGTAATTTTAGGAGCCCGAAGGGCTCCCTAAAATTTTTCTTAGGCAGCAGCCTTGAGTAGCATGTTTTTTGCATCACAGATGGCCCAAGCTCAATCACTATCAGATAACTGGGGCATAGCTTGTTTTATGAGTGGTATTGTGTTACAAAGATCAGATTTATAAAGGTTTGTATGGGAACACAACAGTTTTGTTTAAAAACTTTAAAATTCGAATGTTTTGTGAATAATGGGGCGATTTAACACAAATCACAGGGAGCCCATACAATCTGTTTGTGTAACATAATGACCGCTTGTAATTTTATAGGAAATGTATGGGATTTACCTAAATTTCATATTATAGCGACGTATCGCCAAATGTATATACTGATCAAGGCTAAATAAACGTTAAATTACCTTATTTGTTGTGTGTTGTCATTCTTTTGCCGTAAAAGTGATTTTTGAGCGATTTTGAAGGATTCTGAGTTCGCCGTTGACTGGAGCCGTTCAAAAATCTCTTTCCACCCTTGTCCTTCTCTTAGACGCACAGTCAACGACGAACTCAGAATCCTTCAAAATCGCTCAAAAATCACTTTTACGGCAAAAGGACGACAACACACAACAAATAAGGTAATTTAACGTTTATTTAGCGTTGATCAGTACATACATTTGGCGATATGTTGCTATAATATGAAATTTAGGTAAATCCCATACATTTCCTATAAAATTACAAACGGTCATTATGTTACACAAACAGATTGTATGGGCTCCCTGTGACACAAATTTCACACAACAGAGCAACAGTAAGTCAATTTTATTCACAAAACATTCCAATTTTTAAGTTTTGAAACAAAACCATTGTGTTCCCATACAAAAATTGGAAATCGAACCTTTGTAACACTCAATACAACTCACAAAACAAGGGTCACGTCCCGGTTATCTGATAGTGAGCTTGAGCCGCCTGTGAGCTTATAATAAGCTTATTTGAAAAATGTACCAAGCTCACACTGTCAAGATTTCTGATCATAATTAAATTTGCTCCTAAATTCCAGATTTATAAATTTGCTTCACGAAAATGTTTATGCTAGCTAACTTCTTCTATTCCTTGCTAACACTGCAAATAACACTGGACTGCCATATCAGATAACTAACCTTTAAATCCAAATTGTCACTTTGTCCCTCAAGTCCCCAACAATTCTCTGTCGTTGTAACGCCATCTTCTTGCACTGTTTTCCCCGAATTCTTTGCCTTCCGCTGTTTTCTAGCAAGAAGTTTTTTCTGCTGCTGTTCCTGTATCAACTGGAACTGCTGCCGTAGCGATTCAGACGTTTCCAAGCTCATATTTTCAAAAGATTTTTCGTCGATAACTTGACTGTTTGTCCGACACACTCCGACATATTTGTTGGCAACAGACAAAGTTGTCATGCTCAGTCCTCGCTCTTTCGCCTTCAAATCGAGGCTAATCGTGAGGCTTCTGCGCTCTCGATTTCTTACTAAGGAAGCGCTCCAGCTATTTTAGACATGGAAAACTACGAGAAAATCCGGAGCATAGGCCGTGGAACGTATGGAACTGTTTATCTCTGTCGGAGAATTTCTGATGGCTCTCTCGTCATCATCAAACAAATTCCGGTCGAAGACATGAGCACAGAAGAACGACAAGCTGCCATTTCAGAAGTGAAGGTCTTATCCATGCTTAAGCATCCGAATATCATCGCTTATTGCGAGAGTTTCTTGGAGCGAAGAGCTTTAATGATTGTGATGGAATACGCCCAAGGTGGAACAATGTTAAACTTTATCGAAGAACGCGAAGGAAAGCTATTGAACGAGGACGAGATCATTGGCCTGTTTGCGCAGATTCTGGTGGCGATTCATCATATCCACCAACGGAGTATCCTGCACAGAGATCTTACAACACACAACATCTTATTAAACAAAACCAGGAAGGTTGTGAAGATCGGAGATTTTAGCTTTCCAAAAATAGTTATTGGAAATATGTTTCACACGCCGGGTCATTTTTCGCCTGTTCCTGAGCTCTGCGAGGGCAAGCCGTACAATCAAAAAAGCGATATTTGGGCCCTTGGTTGTGTGCTTTATGAATTGGCAACATTGAAAAAGCCATTTGAGGCTTCCAATCTACCTGCTTTGGTGTTGAAAATTATGAAGGGAAATTTTAATCCCATTTCTGAACGGTACAGTGAGGACTTTAAAAATCTTATCCTGAGTATGCTGCAAATTGAACCAACTAAGAGACCAAGCCTTCCACAGATCATGGCACAACCACTTGTAGTGAATGCCCTGTTTAATCTGCGCACTGATGTTGGGCGAGTGCCGCGTAACAGAACTCCGAGACCTGTTGCAGGAATATCTGGTAAATACAGTACTATTGAATGCCCGTTTTGCTCTGTAAGCACAAGTCCTAATCAGTACGTCGTCACATTCACTAAAAAGAAAGTTGTTTGTAATTACTAGATGTCATTAACCCTTCCACTCCCAGAGTCAATTATGGAAACATGTAGTGTAGTTCTAACGTTTGAGCCCGTCGACAAAATCCTATGGTGTGACCATTCAAATGAAACCTCTTCGGCAGTACTTTTGCATGGTACTATCGTAAATCCTCTGTTAAGCCCTCCCCCCCCACCCCCCCACCCCCCCACCCCCCCCCCACCCCCCCCCCCCCCCCCCCCACCCCTCCTCCAATAAGCCCCCCTTTTTGGAGCAAGAAATTCATTAAGTACCCCCCTCCCCCATACCCCCCTTTTCCTTCACAACCCAGAAAATAAAACATATAACGGCTGACTACAGGCGGTGTGCGTCACGAGATTTGACCAATAGAAAGCCGTTGTTTAAACAATAGTCCTCGCGGCAAACAAGAAGCTATTTCAGCGCGTGGAGTTGAAAAATTGTTCCTTTTCAAGGATTTCAGCGATGTCAATTAAAAATATTTTCAGGCAGATTTAAAGAGAAATATCCCTTCTTTGTTATGGCTACAATTAAATGTTACATTCGAGCACAATGACTGCCTCACCTGATCTCAAAGTAAACCTACTCGGTTCAGTTGCCACATTAGGGCCATTTATACGAGACCAAATAAGTCGCGACTTACATAAGTCGCGACTTACAGAAGACGCGAACCACTCGTATAAATGATACAAAAATGTGTTCGCGGCTTATTTAGGTCGCGACTTATGCAAGCCTCACTCGTATAAATGGTCTAGTTGTCTCTAGTTCGCGTCTTCTGTAAGTCGCGACTTATGCAAGTCGCGACTTATTTGGTCTCGTATAAATGGCCCTATTATCGTAAACTGAACTTTCACACCTTTTCTTAGACTTCTCATTCCTTTACACGTTTGTTTTTCGTCAATAATTTGGGGCATACAGGTAATTTAGCCTTTCTTCTTTGAGAATTTCGGGGTCTACCCCTTTTAGTTTTCTTGGTTGAAGCCGTTCAAAAATTGAGTTCACCAACTCGCCTAGGTCTCCTGGTGAGTAACAATACAAAACAATAGGTTTAATAAGCGAAAACAATGCATCTCCACGTGTTGCACGTGCGTTTTACATTTTGGTACATTTCTTTGCAGTTCCCTACAAAACAACAACGTCAATGAATAGAAAAATCGGCCTTTACCAGGCCTTTACGAAGTATTTTTGCGTATTTTTACGAAGTATTTTTGCGTTTGACTTTCCCAAAGAAAAGGCGCTAAATAACGCAAACGTAGGAGATGCTCGCTCCGTCGAGACTAAGGGAAAATGAGCCGCTCCACAAATTAACTCATGAGGCATTGCAAGTCGTGACGCACACCGCCTGGGCTGACTGTATAACCGGTACATTTGTACCGTTCCAATCCGGGCACAAATTCATATACACAGTACTCACAAGCTTTGGGGAAAATATAACTGGTAGTTGTGCTAAAAATGATCATTATAGCGCAGCGCACAATTACTATAAAAAGATCACGTCCTACGAGACCCCCGCGTGATTCAGACAAATAGACGGCAAGACTGACCGTTTTTAAAGTCTTGAATCAAACATTGGAGCTCGCTGAAGGGAAATGCTTGCGGGAAAGCCATAGTGTACACACAAAGATACGTATACATTGTAAATCAGACTGAATAACGCAGTTTACGCTTCCCAAAAGAGTAAAAATGGTTAGTACTAAGCATTGCTGTTGGGGTAAGTGTAAAACTGACTCAAGATATCCCGATAAATGGCCAAAATCGCTAAAGAAAGTGGAGAAATCCGGGCAAAAAAAAGTGTTCATTTCCTTCCCGAAGCCAGTGCAAGCGTTGGATCGTGTCTTAAGGACGTTCGCGCTAATTGTTTATGCGCATCCTTACTGCGCACGCAATTCATGTCGCAACGCCATGCTACGCCATGCACAAGCGCGCGCGCAAGAGAAGAAATCTAAGCACATAAAGGGCTGGTAGCCGTTGCGTTAACTTTGCTTAGATTTAACTCGCTTGGATGGTCGGTGACCCCCAATTCAGCCAATTTGCGGCTGTCAGAGTTTGATTAAATTTACTTTAGAAAACGTCACCAGTTGAATGAATTTGCTGAACAGACCTTCTCGCATATAATTTGGGAAAGAAAATTGCATTTTAGAGATTTATTTGCAATATTTTTAGACTAACAGACATTGGGGTCTCATCCCGTAAGGAAGACCAATTTTTCAAAATAAGAGTCGCCTTTCAGATATGTTATCTCGAAAACGAAGTCGGTGACCCCCTCATTTTTTTGCATTTCTGACACGAACAACTCATAACCTAGCTGTAGCGGTTGTTCTCGGCAGTTCTGCACGACTCTTACCTCGTGTTTTAAATGCCATTTGCTCCTTCTGTATGTTTTGAGCAGCTATTTTTCATTTAGCCGTTTGTTAAAGAGGATTTTAGTGTAGACTGAGTTTTATAACCTTTCAAAAGCCGCGTGCAACGGACCGAGAAGTCAAAAGTCTGTCGGTTGTTTTTTTCCGTGGTGTTTCGCTTGTAGATTTTGACCTCATTTTAGCGTCCTTTTTTGGCCGGCGGTTGGTGTGTTGTTTTCGCATTAATATTGGCATGTACTAAGATTTTTATGTAGGAAAGGTTTAAATTTCTCTAACTTTTCCCTCTGAAATACCGGACAGGATCTGAACCCGGGGGGGATACTCCCTATAATGGGCTATACGGGGATGCTCCGCCCGAAAGGGGTACCTTTTTGAGGCTGGAGGTATATGAAAGGGTCGGGATTTCACGAGTTGAAGTATGTGAAAGGGTAGGGATTTCACGAAGAATAGGAAATGGTAGCGGAAACACGAGTTGAAGCATAAAAAAGGTAGGGAAAACTGCCATTTAAGTATTATAGAAAGGGCCTCTCAAAATATATCAGACAGACGCACCTTTTCAATGAAAGGTATATGAAAGGGGTACCATTTTCAATGAAAGGTGCACCTTTTCTGTTCAAAGCGGTATACGAAAGGGTAAGGGTTTGGACCTCGGGGCGGAGCGTCCCCGTACAAGACTTTGTTGAGTACCCCCCGCCCCCCGGGATCTGAAATGATCTGTTGGCGGGCGGACGGTGTAATCTGCAGGTTGCAGGTGTTGCAGGTGCAGGCTGCAGGTGCAGGCTGCAGGTGCAGGTTGCAGGTGCAGGGTGCAGGTGCAGAGTGCAGGTTGCAGGTACGAAGTTAATAATTTAAAGTCAATTCGACTTCAATCGTATGTAGCACAAGTCAAGCCTTTGCCTTTTTATGTCGTAAAAAATAAAAAATAAATGAAAACTATCTTTCACTACCAAACACTTCCCCTGAAAGAATCTTACCTTGATAGTACACAAATCAAGCGGGGGTATTGTTTCCAAGTCAAAATCATGGAGAAAAAACTGCGTCGGCTTCGTTCGAGCGCCATCTTTGTTGTAATGAAATCAGGAATGCTGGAACGTCGGAACGGCGGATCGAACACCGGAAATGATCGGGGGTGTAAATTGTTATTGTCAAAAAGATGAACAGTGCGATTTGAAATGTTTTATTGTGTAGATCGTGAGAGCTTAAACTGACAGTTTCATGATTATATGTACAAATCACAGTAACGGCATTTATACTGATGAATAGACAGTTGTCTCTAACAATAACATATCATGTTCCAGTTTAATGATTAACTCACCACATGCTCCATCCTGAACGTGGCTGCGGCTTCGACTCGATGGAAAGTATTAAAGTAAACATGATGTGAATCTTGTTTTAAACAAATTAGGAGCAATGCCAAAACTAATTATGGCCTGAGTTACACAGTTTTTCAGCCCTTTGCGCCAGTAAATGTTCTTGTGATACGTCATATGCGTTTGTTTTGATTGGTGTACGGCATTCACCAGAAAAGTACTTTGTTATTTATCATTGACAATTAACAAGAGGATTAATTTATAATTATAAGGGTGCCAGCAGCAATGACTGATTGGAGGCCTCCTCTTAAAATACTATTTTAATATATATGATATTATTACCGATAGATTTATTATTCTTCGCACTGCACCGCATATAATTAATTTGATTAATTTTATTTTCAATAAACTTCAAATTTTCATTACTACTTTATTATATATTTTTTGATTCAATCTCAAACTTTACAGTACATCCCCCGATATGACATGAGCACCAAAGGCGTTCCGGCGCTCCAGTGGTCCTTGTTGTACATGTATTACATGGCTATACAACAAGATGGCGCTCGAACGAGGAATAGGTTTTATTGGAAAAAAAGCCGTTATCTACAGATGGAACAGGAATTTAATCAGTTTAAACTCTCACGATCTTCACAATAAAACATTTCAAATCGCACTGTTCATCTTTTTGACAATAACAATTTACACCCCCGATCACTTCCGGTGTTCGATCCGCCGTTCTGACGTTCCGACGTTCCAGCGTTCATCGTTTCACTGCAAAAAAGATGGCGCTCGAGCGAAAACGACGCAGCTTTTCTCCATGATTTTGACTTGGAAACAACACCCCTGCTTGATTTGTGTACATATCAAGGTAAGATTCTTTCAGGGAAAGGGTTGTTTAGTGAAGGATAGCTTTCATTTATTTATTTATTTTATTTTTTACGACATAAAAAAGACAAAAGAGAAATAGCTTGTGACTCTAACTTGACTCGTGCTACATACAATTAAAGTCGAATTGACTTTTAATAATTAACTTCGTACCTGCAACCTGCACCCTGCACCTGCAACCTGCAGAACCTGCAACCTGCAGATTACACCGTCCGCAGTCAAACCTGTATTGTCGATATCCCAAAATTTTGTTCCCATATTTTAATACTGTAAAAACTAGTTTTTCTCAATGTCAAAAACCTGTACTAAACGAACATTTACAATGAAACTCTTGCCACTTTAAATGAAATCCGAGTTTCCTTTGTTCAATTTGACAGAAAGCAGAGTGATTTTTTGGGGGGAGTTTCTTTTACTTGTGTGACGGTTTCGCAATCGAGACCGGATATTTACAAATTGTCAAACTTTATATGATGAACCAGACACTAAGTGTCACAGCATGATGACAATTCAGTCAATTCAGTGTCACACAATATCAAACAAAACATGGTTTGTAGCCATCTTGAATATTTCAGTCAGTTTTCTGAGCAAAATGTTTATCGTAAGCGGACAGCTTTACTAACGACCACCTTCGCAAAACTCTTGTGATATCATTTCTCGTAACAGCTGCTTTTAAGATTCCATATTTTAGAGATTCCCTATTTTAGAGATTCCCCATTTTAGAGATTCCCCGTTCCCCGTTCCCCGTTCCCCGTTCCCCGTTCCCCGTTCCCCGTTCCCCGATTCCCCGTTCCCTATTTTGGAACTAGCCGGCAGGTAATCGCTCCTATTTTTTGCTTGGACGATGTCTGAGCAAACACCTGTTTTTTTTTTGTTTTTTTTTTTTTTGTCAGCATCATGGAGTTCGATTGCCAAAAAATATAGATTTAATTCTGGAGATCAAATCAATTGTCGGTCGTATAATCATTATGTGGAAATTATGGTGCAGGAGCTCTCTTATAACAGCAAAAAATCCTCATCCTATTTTAAGGCAAGGAAAAACCCGTGTTACCTACGTGCACAAGTCCTACGAATGTTTCCTTCCCAAGTTTTGTTTCCTCAGTGATTTTACTACATATTTCAACGCATCCTAGTCTGCTTCGGCTGAAAATGTTCCGTATTAATGTAATTTATCTTAACAACAATTTTCCGGATTCCGGTTCCGGTTCCGGTTCCGATTCCGATTCCGGATTCCGGATTCTATGTTTCCAGACGCCCTACTAACGGTTGCGTTATTCCCTGCCGTCAATCATAAAACAAATCCATGGATCGCGCTCCAAAATACGCCTGCTTTGCAGGCTAGGTAGGTTTCAAACTATGATCTGTAGTAAAGCGTTGCGTTGTTCCGTTGCAGCGCAACGGTCGCGAAGCGTTGATTGGCTGATTTAAAATAAACCGCATGTTTAGAATTCCTTTGGTTGCTACAGATCATAGTTAGAAACCTACCTAGAGGACTTGAGCTTCGCTATTCCCGGAGGAAATTTGACGAATGAAGCCCAAACGCGGCCACGACATGGAGAAATATGTAGTTAATCGGAGGCCGGTGAAAAAAGGTAAGAATTTGCGACAATTGGCCATTTGCAGGGATGGCGTCATTTGACTACAACTACCAGAATTCATTTCGTTTTTCCTTTCTTGTTTAAATTTTGTAATCCCAGTGCGGTTTAAATAACAATAGCCCTAATTTGCACTACAAAACAAAAAACTGAAGGATTCTGGTAGTTGTAGTCATATGACGTCATCATGCAAATGGCCTATTCCGGTCCATTCCGGTTTGAAGTAGCGACCCATAGCGGTTGCCGGCGGCGAGTTCCCTGCCTTCTCTCCTCTCTCTAGTACCGGCCTTTGGCCGGTAACAGTAAACTCGCCAGAGAAGCGTTTCTACGGCTCGGAGTGGCAAAAAAAAACACCACGCCTGTTTCAATCAACGTTTCCTTGAAACTTATTTCATCATAAAGGTAAAAGGCGACTTTAAATTTACAGCCATGCTCCGTCACGCGTGACCAGTATTTTTAAAAATTGAATGGAGTTTTCAAGATTACGCGTCGGTTTTGAAAATTCATTCCGAGATTCGGAATTCCCGTGAGAATTTTACCGCATTTTCGGAAACAAAGGGCAACAAAATATCATTTTGTTTGAAATGTTACATATCCGAACAATGTTAGGTTTTTTATGCGTGCAGCGAAGTTATTTTCCGTTAATTCGTGACTTTCAAAGTGTTTTCCACAGAGATCTTCAAGGTTTCATTCAAATCTCGGACGTTACAAAGAAATATTCAAATGTTCATTTCATTCTCAAAATTACTGGTCACGCGTGACGGAGCATGGCTGTAATATCTCCACTAAAACAGAGGGTGGTTTGCCTGTGGTCCGACATGCTCAGTCCTCACTCCTTCGCCTTCAAATCGAGGCTAAAGCGCAAAATACGTAAACATTGTCGGATATAATGTTTGATATTTGATCTATATTCGCGTTTTTAGCTATCTACGTTCTCGATTTCTTACTGAGGAAGCGCTTCAGCTTTTTTAGACATGGAAAACTACGAGAAAATTAAGAGTATAGGCCGTGGAGCGTATGGAACTGTTTATCTCTGTCGGAAAATTTCTGATGGCTCTCTCGTCATCATCAAACAAATTCCGGTCGAAGACATGAGCACAGAAGAACGACAAGCTGCCATGACAGAAGTGAAGGTCTTATCCATGCTAAAGCATCCGAATATCATCGCTTATTTCGAGAGTTTCTTCGAGCAAAAGGCTTTAATGATTGTGATGGAATACGCCCAAGGTGGAACAATGTTAAACTTTATCGAAGAACGCGAAGGAAAGCTATTGGACGAGGACGAGATCATTCGCCTGTTTGTGCAGATGCTGGTGGCGATTCATCATGTCCACCAACAGAGTATCCTGCACAGAGATCTTAAAACACAGAACATTTTATTAAACAAAACCAGGAAAGTTGTGAAGATCGGAGATTTTGGCATTTCAAAGATATTAAGCACCAAGAGCAAGGCGAACTCTGTGATTGGCACGCCGTGTTATATTTCGCCTGAGCTCTGCGAGGGCAAGCCGTACAATCAAAAAAGCGATATTTGGGCCCTTGGTTGTGTGCTTTATGAATTGGCAACATTGAAAAAGGCATTTGAAGCTTCCAATCTACCAGCTTTGGTGTTGAAAATTATGAAAGGAAATTTTAATCCCATTTCTGAACGGTACAGTGAGGACTTTAAAAATCTTATCCTGAGTATGCTGCAAATTGAACCAACTAAGAGACCAAGCCTTCCACAGATCATGGCACAACCACTTGTAGTGAATGCCCTGTTTAATCTGCGCACTGATGTTGGGCGAGTGCCGTGTAACAGAACTCCAAGACCTGTTGCAGGAATATCTGGTAAATACTTAACAAATAGATTCTATTTGGCCGTGTGTCTGTTCAGTTATAGATCACAGGTGACATCAAAATGTGGTAAGGACAAAAAAGTGGCACACGAGCCGCAGGCAAGTGCGTCACTGATGGTCTTTCCACATTTTGCCGTCTTCTGTAATCTATAACTGAACAGACACACGGCCAAATGGAATCTATTTGTTTTATACAATGAACAAAAAAGTAGCAACTACAGAATGCAGGGCCACTTTTTACGGTTTACGAAACGAGCTGGCTCAATGGCTCGGCAGTGGAGTAAAGAACAAGAAATAATTGATATGCTCGCTATGACGGTGTGGGGTCTATGTATTTGGTGGCTCGTTTGGCTCAGCAGTGAATTAAAGAATAAATAAAATTATGACATACTCGCTAAAGTATTCAGGGCACGACATTGTGCCTGATACAGTCACCAATGCGCCTAAAGTTTCCGTGCTGGTGACCAGGATTCGAAAGTTAGTTGCCACATTGGTGACCAGTTGTGTAATTAATTAAAACTTGAAGGTTGTTAAATCGGTGCGAATGATGAGGTTTGTAGCAAAATCATCACATACTCTACGAAGTGAATGTCAACATCCACCCACTTGGATATTTCAGAGGCTACATTGTATATCGTGCATTCAAATGTCCGTTTTGCTCACAGGGTATATTACGGGCTCAGAATATTCCGCGTCACTCATGCTCTCATCTGCTCATTTGTCTATTGAGGAATGGAGTGATTTAAATTTAAAATGAGCATCGACATGGACAGTGATCGGGAAAATTTATTCAAAATATTGACATTGTGTACAACCGGGATCAAGGATGAGGTTTTAGAATTCGCACAGGCCGTGTAAAAAAAAATATGCTAACGAGAAGCAGTTTTTTTTTTCACACCTTTTCGCTCCGTGGCCACGTGGCTTTGCTGAAAGATAAATATTGGCAATGCCAATGTTTCCAGGGCCACTTGTCAATAATTTCAATGTTCCAGTTATTGGCAGTTGCCTACAACACATATTTTTGTGTCATTTTCAACAGATTCCATAAATCGCAGTTACCACATTACCTAACAAAGTTAAGGCTTGTTTTCAATAGCGACGGAGTTGGAATCGTAATCGGAAGTGTATCAGTAATGAGTAATGCACAAAATCCGTTATCAACCAATGGCTTGGAAATAAGGTAGCATTATAAAAGTTCTGCAGATAACTTGCATGGATATGTTTAAACAAAACGCTGAAACACAACAAAAAAGGATTTGTTTATTTTATTCCATTTTAGTCACTGGCAGTTGTTGAAACTGTTTCGTAGTTGCAGTAAAATTAAGTTAATGTTCCACTGCGTTTGTTCACCAAGGCAGCTGCTGGATTGGAGGTATCCGATACCTCCTGTTGATTATTCATCCCCGCGTTCAAGTCATTACGTGTTGTGAGAAGCTCTTCTCACTGAATGATAAATTAGATTTACAGTAGTAAACAAGGCATCAAAGAACTCCTGCAAATATATTTTATATTTTTTTCAAATTTGACAAGTTAATATTGATAGGAGGGAAATGTTTTGTTTTTCCAATAACGGGGTACATAACTTATGTAATCCAGTATGATATTTTTCGTGTGAAATTTAACGTGGAATTCTCTCGTCAGGCGATGAATTTTTCTATAAATGTTCATATTAGAAACAATAGTTTAGCAAGTGGTTAATATAACAGTACACATGTAAACATATGCCACTGAATCTTTGAAATAAGTGGACATCATGATGATCATCAAATTTAGTGGTCTGCAAGGGAAAGCAGAATAATTTCCAAAAATAAAAAAATTACTGTGATAAGTTGGTAATGTTCATTCTTTACTGTTTGTTCTTGATTAATAATATGACCAGAATTTTCGTTTGCTATTCTTTAGAGATCTAAACAAAAACATCCAGGCATACCTAAAGCTAGGAAATCCTACAATTTGACATTATAATACATTGTAAATATTTGATGGGCGATCAGTATCCATATATGATTAAAAGTGTTTATAAAAACGTTGGAGCTGATCTAGATAAAAATATATCGTTAAAAGACTGAATTTTCGACTGCAACTGCGGTCTTCATCAGAGTAACTAAAATATGCAGTTCAAGTGTAATATGTTAAAACTAAATTAAGAAGTTACTTTATTCCCTGGGGTTTCAATAATGTCTTATAGACAGAAGGGAATGGCTTCGGTGAATTCGGTGAACGAGCAGAAGCCATTCCCTTCTGTCTATAAGACATTATTGAAGCCCCAGGGGATAAAGTAACTTCTTAATTTAGTTTTAACATATTACTCTCGAACTGCATATTTTAGTTACTCTGATGAAGACCGCAGTTGCAGTCGAAAATTCAGTCTTTTAACGATATATTTTTATCTAGATCAGCTTCAACGTTTTTATAAACACTTTTTATCATATAATACATTTTCGATATGTTTTGTTTTCGTTTTGGAAAAAAGAATGGCTACTAACTTGTTGGACTTGGCGACCACTTTGGAATATTTAGGAGCCAAATGTCTCCTTGAGAAAAAAGTTGTGTTCCCTGCCCTGGTATTGGGTCTACAATGTATGTATTTAGTGGCTCATTTGGCTCGGCAGTGGATTAAAGAACAAGAAATAAATTATATACTCGCTAAGGTATTGGGTCTATGTATTTGGTGGCTCATTTGGCTTGGCAGTGGAGAGCAAACGAGCCAAATGAGCCAGTTCATTTGGTATATGGTCAAAAGTGGCCCTGGAAAAGAGTAAAATTACGAACTTACCTTGTAGTGCTCAACTGTTCGAAGATTTCTTACATTTAGGTATTTTTCAAGTCACCAAGAACACTTTTCGTCTTGGTTTCTTCTTTTTCTTGCTCAGAAAGAGCTCCTGCTAAACGTTTTTCGAGGCTTTCACTTGCTCAATCCAGAATAATCTCGCAAACATTTTCAAAACTGTGCCCCATGTTGGACAAAACAAAGCAAACAATTTTTCTATGACATCAGCAGCCTGTGCATCTGTACTCTGATAAATCATAGGCAACAACCAATCACAGAGCTCATAGTATTCAGTTCATTGTATATTAAAGAACTATTGATACCAGCCTCATTACCAGGCCTCAGTGGCCCCAAGTCCATTTTGCTCTGTAAGCACAAGTCCTAACCAGTACAATGGATGGCATCACGTTTGCTAAAAAGAAAATTGTTTGGAATAGTTACACTCCCAGCATCAATTATGGAGATGTGTAGTGCACATTTAGTTCTAACTTTTGAGTCTGTGGACGAAATCCTATGGTCAAATGAAACCTCTTCAGCAGTACTTTTGCATGGTACCATTTGTCCTAACTTTTGAGTCTGTGGACGAAATCCTATGGTGTGGCCATTCAAATGAAACCTAGTCAGCAGTACTTTTGCATGGTGCCATTTGTTTTTCAATATTTTACGAAATGAAATTTTGTTGTTTGGCACTTTTGGGAGTTAAAGGGTTAACAGAGGGCTGCTTAATAGAGGTTTGACTGTACCGGTATTTTACCGTCAGCCTTGTGCACTGGTCACCTGTGACTGAAATTTTGCCTACCATTCATTTACATTAATTTTATCATTTTGTTTTGCAGCTGCCATCCCTCCAACGCGTGGACGATCTTCAAGCGGCAAGCGGCCAACAGGCACAGAAATCTACCGCACCAGTTCTTCAAACTCTGCATCTGTGATTCTTGATGGCCTTCCAGATTTGGCCACATTTTCCATCAAACCACCTGATCCTCAGTATGTTGTGTACCACTGGGGCGGCGGCATCACCACGCCAACTAAACTCCAACTTCCACAGCATGACTCAGATGTGGTCCAAGTTGCGTCTGGAAGGACCATGAAAACTGGAGTGACGGGGGGTGGACGAATGATTATCTGGGACTCCAACAAGAAAGCGATGGATGTTTCTTCAGATGCAGCAGACAAGAACAAGTTGCTGGAGGATCTGTGGGTACCAAGATTCCTTGAGGGGCAGTCAGGGGTGACAATTGTACAGGTGTCCTGTGGGGATCTGTTTGTGGCTTGTTTGACAGGTATGGAATTGTACACTGTACTTACCTTCTGCCTGTTATGCACTAAATGGTGAAAGGACCACAACCTTGTGAGGCTGTTTTGAATTTATGATCCGAACTATTTATCTCAAAGCTTAATGAAAGCCCAGTGCAGATACATAAGGATGCAATGTGTTCAAGGTGGGGTGGGTTAGGTCTGATTTGATCCATGCTCTTGACTTTAGGGTGGGGATGCATGTAATAAATTTATTGAACAAAAATTATTCAGAAAATCCCCCCTCCTTCCCTGGCTAAACATTGACAGGTGCATAATTCATCACCATAATATTTCCTCCTTGTGTATATCAGTATACTGCAAACAAACACAGTTTCTATGGTGCACAAACTGTGAGGACATAATGGATAATGTTTATTGCATTCATCTTTTGTTGTTGTAGATCGTGGAATTCTCATGACGTTTGGAAGTGGCACACATGGTTCACTGGGGCATGGGAATTACAATGATGTTCTCCAGGCAAAAATAGTGGAAGCTTTGATTGGATTTGAAGTAGAACAGGTCAGTGTTGATCCAATAAGAATTAAACTAACATAATCGTATCAAAAACAAACTTCTCGATTATGAGTGTTCATCTATGTGCCTATTTCTTATATAACTGGGGCGCAGTTGCATGGGTGTCCAATTACAGCATCCAATTACAACTTTTTGTGTCCAATTACAGCTACATTACAAAACGTTGTAATTGGATACATGTAAATGTAGCTGAAATTGGACACCTACATTGTACATGTGCATCAATCACTGTGCACTTAAAATGGTTCTTTTTTACTGTTTCTTCACTGGTTTCAAACTGATCGAAATGTCCCTGTTGTTTTTAGTTGAATAAACTAAAATTCACATAGATTTTTTTATCTCTTAATTTTTTTATTGATGCAATTAATAATGGTAATAACACTGAGCCCAATTTGGTATGTTATCATACGAGTGATTAACAAAATCGGACGACTGTGAAGCGGGAGTCCGATTTGTTTAATCACGAGTATGATTACAGACAGAATTGGATGACATGAAGTCCTGTTACCAATTAATCATAACTATAGCAAAATTTGAGGATAAAACGTTAATGGTTACACGTTTTGGTGATTAAAAACATAAAAATTGAGTGTGTTTTTGACCGAGTTTCCCCCGCACAGAAAAAGGATAGCGTGCGCAAATGACGCATACTGTCCAATTACATCGTCCAATTACAAGCATGACGTGTAAACTGCCCAATTAATGCTCTAATCAGGCCTGCTGATAACCAATCAGATTCGAGGATTTTGTTATAGTTTTGATTAAAATAGTAATTGAACTTTATGTCATACACTACAGGGATACTGATGCTCACAATTGATTTTGAAACATTTAATCACCCAACAAAACATTCATTAACACTTATTCAAGAGTCTGAGAATAAATGTTGCAAGTGAAATCCATTCTCAGATTAGATCAGTATTCAATCAAGGTAAAGCTAATGTTAACCCCCAGCACAAAGCTAACCCTAGCTACATGTAACTCTAACACAAAGCTAGCCATCACTCCACCGACTGCATGTATTTTTGTGCTAGGTTAGTCTTAGTTTACCTGCATTGAATACTAGGTGTACATTTAACCTACTGTGTACATGTAGCATCAAATTTTTGCGGGAGTTTTATTTTGTGGATTGGCAATTTTTGTGTTTTGCAAAAACGATTTTTTGCGGTTCGAGATGACTGGAATTTCTGCTAAGAACTAATATTTGCGATTTTCTGTTCAAGTAGCAGAACATTACATCAACTTTTATTACTTGTTGAGTAACGACACGCTCTACTTAGAGACATTTTACTGAATTTCATGAAATATTTGAAGGTGATACAGTATGTCACAACCGACAGACTACAGTATATTCTATTACGAGAATGGTAAACTTTAATTGCAAAAAGTAACAATGTCTGAATATGCTTTATTTGACTCAAGGGAGTAAATTTTTGCGAGAGTATTATTTTGCAAAAGTGTTTTTCTGCGGGAACGTATTTTTGCGGTAGTTTGAATGCTAATGAAGAATATGCAAACTCGAAATAGGATTTCAAGAAAATGATTTATTCTAACACAAAGCTACTGTAACGGTATGTACTTGGTGTATCCCTTGTTATTTTGTATTTAAACACTTAGTTTTTATTTTAGTAGAAAAAGAAGATAAAAACAGCAGAATAGGGAATCGAACCCAAGCCGTATGACTGAGATCTGCTCCATGCACACTATCCACTACACTACCAAGGACTAGCTGCCGGAAACTGTAATTTTTAAGGGGTATGAGATAATGTGCTGCTAGCCCAGACCAAATATAAGAACTAACCCTTTCGATACACTGGAAATACATGTACTGGGATCAGTGCTTAAACCTAAATACTAAAATTAGTGATTCAACCCTAGATACTGTAATCCGACCCTAAATTACACTGCAATATATCTAAATACATTACAATAAGGGGTACATGAAGTGCCATACATTATGATCAGAGATACACCAAGTACCTAGGACTGTAACCATCATACCGCTGGCTACATGTATCTGTGTGCTTGGGGAGATTGTTAGTTTTGTGCTGGGGTTAGAGTTAGCTAACCAAGATTGAATGCTGGGTACACATTATTAACCCATATTGAATACTGATTCAACCTGAGAACGGATTTTACCTGCAACAATAGAGTTTGTTATCGTTTTGATGCATGTGCTGTGTCTCATATTATGATAATGCATCAACATCTACATGATTTACTTGCAAAATCCTAATGTGCATACAGTAAGTTTCAGTGCAAAGTGTGAATGAATTAGCCTGTGAACAGGCTTCTTTTTGGGGAATTGGGTTAGGTTAAAATCGGCGAGCGAAGCGAGCCAAGCGCGGACGCGCGGACGCGCCCGTTCCCCTTCCCCAGTCCTCGCTTCGCTTGCCGATTTGAATCTAACCCAATTCCCCAAAAAGAAGCCTGTTCACAGGCTAGAATGAATCGAAGCTAAAGGAAAATAAACATTAAACTGGTTCGAAAAATTTGAAGCACAACACATATACAAAGTATATTTTTCATCTCACAGGTTTCATGTGGCTCTGCACATGTGATGGTCGTAACAGCTGACCGTGAGCTATTTGCATGGGGAAGAGGAGACAATGGCCGTTTGGGACTTGGGAACCAACAGTCACATGCACTGCCACAACCAGTTAGCCTGGAGGCTGGCTTTATCGCAAAAGCTGTAAAATGCGGTGTGGATTGTTCCTTTGTACTGGCACTTAACGACAGGTTGTTAGCTTGTGGGAGCAACAGATGCAACAAGCTTGCCTTGGATAGCAATGAAGAAACTGTTGACGAGTCCCAGATATTGACACCAATCACTGCGCAGCTTGTGACAGCTGAGCCTGTCAAAGCCGTTACCATGGGGACCTCACACACGGCGGTACTAACAGCCAGCGGTAAATGCGTGACATTTGGTTCGAACTCGTTTGGGCAGCTGGGTTATGAACGCGAAGGTGCTTCACGTAAACCCCTGGTTGTACAAGCTTTAGAGAACAAGAAGTTAACTTTTGTGTCTTGCGGTGATACTTTCACAGTTGCGGTTAGTAACGACAAGGAAGTGTTCTCATGGGGCAAAGGAGCACGAGGGCGACTGGGACATCAATCCGAGGAGAACTGTTCAACACCAAAATGTTTGACTCTTCCTGTGAAACTGAAGGTTCTGTCACTTACCTGTAGCCACAGTGCAACTATGGTGTGCGGGAAAGTTTTGTAAATCTTTCCCTATCAACTGAAGATCACAGACAGTACCATAATTTTAATTTTAATTAATTTAAAAAAAGAATTTTTTTTTTTTTATTTCTTAGAAGAGAAATACCAAATTTGTCAACATCATCAACAACAAAATAGAGCCACAGAAAAATACCTCCCCCTGCAATAGACAGGTAACTCTTATGTTCCTTGATTTTTTGCTCTTTAAAGCTGGGATTTCTTCAAAAGTTGACTAATTTACCAAACGTCTTTTGTGTCAGTAAATTTAGTCTCCTTTCCCTTCTGTCGTTCTACAATACTTCCCTCCCAGAATTATTGCATGATGATCCAAGGAACGGCAACAGTAGACTGCGTAACTACCAGTATAGTCGCGCGCGGAGCCGGTGGCGGACCGGCCATTACATTAGAGAACAGACCTTAACATTGAGGATTTTCGGCATTTCCCGCCAACCGCGAACGTCAGGAAGTCACGTGACCAGTACCTTGCCGTCAGGTTTGCGGTTTGAGGTTCAAGTTTGTACGGCTAGACCACGCTCTAGAAGTAAGTGATTTACCGCAAAGTTTTTTGCGCACTAAAACATTACAATCCTACGTTTGAGAGAAAATACTACTTTTCAGAACTCTGTCGCTTATTAATCATCGACTCGGAATTCTTTTTCATAGAAACGTAATTTTGAAGACGATTTCTCAGCTAAAATAGAAGTGTACGAATTAATGAAAACAAACTTTTGGCTTTTTTTTTTGTTGGAACTGTTTTGCCAGTCGGATTACTTTGTGGTTAAACTACGATAAATAAAGTAAAACAAAAGCCAGTTTCTGATGATATGTGAATGCATGAGTGTATACTTTGTTTCCTAGATGGCTCCGTTCAGCTGGTCAAGCATACAAAATAATAACAATTCATCAGTGCTACCACCCGCGAATCTTAAGTCCCAAATATGGGTAGATGGCTAACGTGAAACCGCTAACCGGTTTGCCGTTTGCGGTAAGATGGCCAAACCTCGATCTTAAGGTCTCTAATTGCAAGTGGCGTAAGCCGCGACAACGAGCGGTGCAAGCTACGAGAACTTCTACCAGATTACGCCGCTAGTTTGTCGCCTCTTAATACGCCTCTTTATGGCGGCTCCGCCGCCAAAATTTTGCCATGACGCGTAGAGTATACTGCCAGCTAAGCAGGCTTTAAGCGACAGTAACGGCCGTGTTGGAGACTATTTTCCCATGTTAAGTTATAAACATGAAAAAGAAAATAATATTAGGAAGAGATGGAATATTATAGTCTAAAGCCCCTGGCCAAACAGGGGCAATAGTTGACAAGAGTTTCACAATCTAAACGGCTTATTCCACACAAGCGTTCTCTTTATAGCGGAGCACTGCGCAGCTCCATACTCATAGAACCGATGCTCTTCATTTTTCATGGTCATGGCTAGCGGAATGTTTCGCGGGCGCGCGTGTGCCCGACGCCGCCCTCCGCCGTCGCGCAGGACTAGCTTGCCTTCGCGCAGGACTAGGTCGCGGGCGCGTATGACGTCGGAAAACATGCGCGTACGACGTCATGTTGAAACCAAAGCGAGGCTTTGTTTTTCGCGCGGTTACACGGCCGAATGTCACGTCAGCTAGAAAAACACTTTGATGTTTTACTGTGAATTTACTAAGCGGAGAAAAGCGTTTAAATTAAAGGCGTTATTTCCCTGAATATTTCGCGGTTTGCTACTCAAGACAAGGATACTAATTAAGGGATACTCAGAAGCCGCTTTAGTGTAAAAAGACGAGCTTTCAGGGATAAAATCTTGTTTTTTATCAATGCGGGAGATGTTTGTTTTCTACGGATTTCAGAACCAGAAGCGGAGATTTGAATTTCCAAGCAAGCGAGGGACTAAAGGTAAAACAGATTACTGTTTTCGATGAGAATTTATGTTGATATCAATCTGAGTGACTTTTTATTGGTGTTGTTGTTAGTTTTGGAGAATTGATTTTAAAACGTGCTTGAATTCAGTTGTATCGATCTCTTGAATTTCATCGAAGAAAGCTTGAACTCGATGAGCTATAATTAAATGGTACGCGTTTTGCTTTTAAACGTAAACTAATGGAGATTTCAATAAATTTTTTCGAAAGAAGATTGTGTTGTCCATTTTTATGTGTTTGTTCATTCATTAAATAGATTTAAAAGCGATTTTATATAAACAAAACAAGACTGATTTTATAGTACAGTTCCATCTTCACTCGCATCGCCTTATGCAAATATGTTTGTGTATTTTTGCAATTTCTGATTTTCAAATCAGTTTCTCGAGCAATTTTTGACAAACAAAAACTGTATTTTATTCGGAAAGTAGTGGTACTAGTTATTCCAGACAGAAAAGTTGTTTTTGTGAACTTTTGTACGGTCTATAAAAATGTACTGTACAGACGGTCGCGTAATACTGTTTTTGAGAATTGCTAAAATAGCCCGTTCGTCAATCTTAATTCTTGTGCTTCCAACCTTTCACCTTAGTTAAGCTTGTTCAAAGTGCGACGCCGTTAGGCTTGGGCTATCTATATATATATATATTATCAGCAATGCGAATCAGAGACATTTTTAAATCATTCAGTTGAACAGAGAAAATTATAACGAAAATGTTGCCGTGTTTCGTGAAAAAGTGAATTCGACCACCATATTGGTGTACCACTCTGGCAGTTAATAAGGCTTCTCGGGCTTCAAACGTTTGCCGAGTCGTTTCATTTGACCTTCTCTATAATACCGCCGCGTCTCATCCTTCCAGGCCGGTAAAGAAGATCGATGAGAGGCTGTTGTATTGGCAGGGTAGAGGGTCGATGGGATTGCCTGAGAGTTGAGTTCAAACAAGTGCAAGAGTTTCCATAGCCTCCAGTGAAAACGAGAATAGTCGACTGAGCACGACAGCAAACGAGAGTAGCCGACTGCACATGAGAGTAGCCGACCGCACACGAGAGCAAACAAGAGTTGCCGACTGCACACAAGAGCACACGAGAGTAGCCGACTACACACGAGAGTAGCCGACTGCACACAAGAGCACACGAGAGTAGCCGACTGTACACGAGAGCAAACAAGAGTTGCCGACTGCACACAAGAGAACACGAGAGTAGCCGACTGCACACGAGAACAAGCGAGAGTAGCCGAATGTACACGAATCTCAGGCGAAACGTGAGCAAGAGTTTGAACCGTTATCGACTCATCCCGTTTAGTCCGGACATAAAGAAGTTACATGTTTGTGTTAATGATCAAATTCTTAACAAACGTTTGAGATTGTCCATGTATATGTTTTGGTTCCAATTTGGTTTTGTTTCATTCGTATTTTTTTTTAACATAATCTTGAACAAGGAAAATAAAAAAAAATTGCCAGCCAATTTAAAGCAACGATATAAATGTGTACACGTGTACGCATGCCCAAAAAATAACGAAAAGAAGTACACTGAAGTGTTAATAGTCAAAATCTGGACATATATAAGACAACAGACTGAAATATGTAATTATGTGTAGAAAAGAAACAAAGGTAACAAATCCGAAACTTTTTATGATAATAATTATAACCTACTGGATCAAATATTGTATTAATTTGCAAAAGTCAATAACATCACGTATTTTAGTACTGTTGTTTAATACTGTTTCACTGTATTAGATAATCACTGTAGTAAATCACCAAAACCTGGTTTTCAGTATAGGGAGAAGAAAAGCGCAAGCATACCGTTGAAGCTCTATTAAGCCCCCATCCCTTTTGAATTCCGATTTTGTAATAAGCCCAACCACCGGAACTCCGGAACTCCTCCCCCCCTTCGCACCCCCCCCCCCCCTTCCGCCACCTTACCCCCCACCACCACCCCCCCATCCCCATCCCCCCCATCCCCCCCCCGATGGAGTCTGGATCCGTCACTCCTAACTATCAAGCAACGCAACTAAGACTAGCCAACACCTGGAGCCGATTACCAGCTCCTACCAACACTTACAATCACTAAACAAACAATATAAAACTTCATAACAACTTTATTATGCTCCCCGACTACAGCTACATTCAATTTAAAAATAACCCAAAATAAAAACTACAAATAATCACGCCGTATAGTTATTTCTGTAGGACTTTATACACGAAGCCATAGGCGTCTTTCGGCAAGTCGTGGCTTTCATAATAACTTATTTTCTTATTGCAAAGTTTTTCCCATACTCCAGCTTTCTCCAGTTCCGACATCTTTGGCTGGTAGTCGTCTACTTCGTTGTAACGAAGGCTAAAACAAATAAGGCCACCTATGAACGATAAACAAAATATACAAGTGTTATTTCTTGTTTATTTATCATATGAATATGCAAAGTCAAGGAGTCGCTTAGGAGAGGTGGCCGCTTAGGAGAGGTGGTCGCTAAGGAGAGGTGGTCGCTTAGGAGAGGTGGTCGCTTAGGAGAGGTGGTCGCTTAGGAAAGGTGGTCGCTTAGGAGAGGTGATCGCTAAAGAGAGGTCGCTTGGAAGAGGTGGTCGCTAAGGAGAGGTGGTCGCTAAGGAGAGGTGGTCGCTTAGGAGAGGTGGTCGCTGAGGAAAGGTGGTCGCTTAGAAGAGGTGGTCGCTAAGGAGAGGTGGTCGCTTAGGAGAGGTGGTCGCATAGAAGAAGTGGTCGCTAAGGAGAGGTGGTCGCTTAGGAGAGGTGGTCGCTTAGGAGGGGTGGTCGCTTAGGAGAGGTGGTCACTTAGAAGAAGTGGTCGCTAGGAAAGGTGGTCGCTTAGGAGAGGTGGTCGCTAACTAGAGGTGGTCGCTTAGGAGAGGTGGTAAAAATATGGAGGCCGACTGCTCTGTAAGGTGTCGTCCGTGAAAATGTTGGAGACTGAAAACATTTTTGGCCCATTCTGGGTCATATCTTTTTTCGCATGATTGGGGGGCCTCCCCTGTATCCGACACTAGGATGTTTACATACACCAACTTGTATTTGCGAACAGGATACGAGTTTAAAATCTTAAGTCTGCCGCGTAAAGGCGTCTGTAGACAACACTGCGTTCCTCAGTTTCTCTCCAATATTCAACACCTTCCCTCCCGCCTTAACACCCTTTCACTCCCAGAGTCGATTATGGAGACATGTAGTGTACTTATAACTTTTAAGTCTGTCGACAAAATCCTATGGTGTGACCATTCAAATGAAACCTCTTCGGCAGTACTTTTGCATGGTACCATTTGTTTTCCAATGTTTTACAAAATGAAATTTGGGATTTTTCCTGAATTTAGATTTTTGGCACTCTTGTTAGATAAAGGGTTAAAAAATAAACTAAAACAGGCTCACCGGTCTTCACCATCCTAATAATCTCCACGAAGGCCGATGGACGAACATGTGCTTTTATCAGGACACCAGCAGAAATCAGAGAGTCAAATTCTCCTACTTCAAACTCGGAAATCTTTTCCTCGGTCAGCGGGGCGCAGACAAACCTCTTGTACGGCACACCTTTCTCTTTTGCCTGATTTAACATTTCTTGTGAGATATCCAAAGCGTGCATATCAATGTAGCCGAGTTTTTGAAGCTCGATTCCAGTCATTCCTGTACCGGCTCCAGCATCGAGGATTTTCAGCTGATCTTTCGGGGTGTTTGGAAAAACTTGCTTCACGGCAGCGTCCAAGGTTTCAGCGAGTGGCTTTCGGTAGCAAGAACCTGCTGCAGCATTTTCCTGAAAAGATCATAACAAAGAAAGACATCAAAAACGTTACCAATTTTGGTCGTTTCCATCTACGCAAGTAGTTTGTTTCTCCGGTTTTGAGAGCGCGGAAATTGAGCCAAAAGCACATTCGCCTCTCGTCGCTCCAGACCATATATTAGGAGTTACTCAGTCGCGCATGGACAAAGACAGTGGCCGGCCATGACGAACTGCAAATGTTCCTGTTCTGAAAACCCGGTAAACAATTTATTTAAAATTGGCCGATGAAGAGTTCGAAACTCGAACGTTGGGATGCCCTCGATTGCCCAAATTTTTTGGCGAGTTCGATTTTCTTCTATTGTGTTCATTAATCGAACTTAATCGAACGATTATGTTCGATTATGTTCGATTACCAGAATGTTTGATTTGATAGGCCAGGGTAACTTAAAATTTAAACGGGACGTGTGTCCAAAATAAAAGAACCTATGTAAATGAAAAAGCTAACACAAGAAGCACTTATTGTCACCTTGTCGTAATCGGCTGCCCACTTATCATAAAGATGGCGAACTTCCTCGTCTGTAGAGTCCTTTGAAATTTTTTCAAATCTGTCTCCAAAGTATTTCTTGTAGGATGTTTCGTAAGTTGATATAGCCATTCTGAAAGTAATCGTGTTTCTGTATAAATTATAAAGCGAATTATTATATGGCTAAAATGTTCCCCAAAGAAAGGGAGCATTCTGATTGGTTCGCCGAATGGTCACCTGTCACGTCGCTCTAGGGACCCCAGGACACTTGCACAGCCTTTCTGCCGACGCCAATTTTTTTTAACAAAATGCCAATGCCCGAGTGTTGTCCCGTATATTCTCCTTATATAGTCAGCCTTTATAAATTTACAGTCGTTGACGTTTAATGCAATTGTTGAGTGCGATTGTAAATGCAATGTTATTGTAAAACAATTATAACACGAATAATTTGTATAAAAACGTGGCGTCTATATTACAGGCCAACATGAGGGAAATACAAAACGTAATAAAAATAATAATTCTCACTTATATACCGCTCTTATACAAAAGTCCTAAGGCGCTTTACAATTCTAAACTTTATACAAGCTAAAAAAAATGTAACAATGCTGAGCTAAAAATGTCCTAAAAATGTCCTAAAAATAAAATTAAATTAAAAGAAAAAATGTCCTATAAAATAACAATTATAAAAATAGAAAAAATATACAATCAGTTAATATATGCTTTAACTAAATAAATACGTTTTTAGGCCACGTTTAAATGAAGAAAGGTCGTTTAATCTAAATGTTCAGGTCTTAAAATGTTGAGCTCGAACCTTCAAAAAACATCTCGATGAAGATCTAAGTGAGCGAGATGGTACGATTCACATGGTATCCAGGTGCAAGACAATTTAACGCTTTAACAAAAGTGTATATTGACTTTTAGTACACTAGTGAGCAGTCTAGCGAAAAGGTCTGTGACGAGAACAATTATGTTGCAAGTATTTTGACCTTGCATTACTATATTATTGGGTCGCATATCTTAAGGTCGAAATATTGAGGAGGTCGCAATAATCTATAAAAATTCGGGGCAGCACGCAGTGGACCCTAACCCCGAAAACAATACAGCTGCGTGATACCCAGGTCCAATGAAAGAGCTGCGTGGTATCTGAAAAATTCACCCCGAATATCAGAACACTTAATATGCAAAATGAGAAAAATTAACAAAGAAATGACGTGATCATTGTAAAATAGAATTTTTATTGCTGTTGTCCGTGGTATTAATATTCACACCGGATCAGCCACCGGCCTTTCGGTTGAGTGTTATTAACGATTGTACTTTCTTCGCGGTTTCGGGCGGTACGGCACAAAATCACACGAAAACACTACAACGTTTCAAGGGTCTTTCAAACCTTCCAAACTTTCAAACGTTTCAACCTCTTCCTCGAACACGAACTAACCGACACGGAATCTTGTTCAAAGTACAAACAGTATGACGCAAGAGAAAAAGATCTAGATTATTTTTCTCTTGCGACATTCTTTTTGGTACACGAAATCTACAGTCAAACCTGTACAAGCGGATACCCTCGAGGTCCTCGCTAATGTCCAGGGTATCCACTTGCAGTACAGGTACGGTTAGGTTCATCTGATACATTGCACAATAATAGTTAAATATTGACCCTCGTTTAATACTCACGCGTACTGATTTCATTACATTAAACTGTCTGTATCGCGTTGAATTACGCTAGTTTTACCGCAAAACACGCTTTTTGTAGACAGTACAGTCAATTCTCTCTTAACGGACACCTCTATAAGACGGGCACCTCTCTAAGACGGACAACTCTTGTTGCTCCCTGCCGTTCGGTTTTTCAGTCATTTCTCTGTAACTAAACTCTCTATAAGATGGACACCTCTCTAAGACGGACAGTTGGGGTCGGTCTCGACGGTGTCCGTCTTAGAGAGAGCCGACTGTTATCCCACGGAATTTGATACAGGAGTCGTGTGACAGAATGGCCTAATTCTAATTTTGGTGTCCGCTGAATACAGATTCGAGACAAAAGACAATTGAAGACAAAAGGCCTTATAATGCATATGGAAATACATTCATATGAACTGCGGTAGAAAGAAGCAGAGAAGTTGATCATTGCAGAAAGGCATGCAATCCTGTGCAATCAGACAGTCAGTCTTCCAGTCAACAAAAGAGGGTGCAAATGGCATTTAAAAGCACGAGGCAAAGATCGTGCATTTTACGCAATATATACTTGTTAGAGAAAAGTGCCGCCTGTCATATATTTATCATTTATAAACGCCGGTATAAAACTCGCAATTGACTGACCAAGCCGAGCTTGGCTACATTCCGTGTAGCCGAAGATCTTCGACGTGGATCTGTGCCTTTTTCAGTATTATCTGGCTTCGTAGCTTAGTGTTAGAGCATTTGCATCGGAATAGCAAAGGCATTGATCAAGGCAATGGGGCATAAAGGATTCTTCAGTCGCTCGGTATATCTGCGGTGGTCACATTCTCTTTAAAAGGTCTTATTTATAGTAAGCAGTCTACGAGAGCTTGCTTGCAGGCTAATGCAGGCTGCACTGTACGCAGAGCATAGTATTTACTATAGTTTTATTTTACCCCCATATTACCCCATCATTTCCCAGTCACGAGTGGAAGTGATTTTACTTGCGCTAATTGATCAGATACATATGCCTTTGAATAAAGTAGAGGCTGTCTGCGTACACAGGAAAAGAATGGCCAAAAATCAAAACGCGGGGACGGAAAAAAGCCATTGCGAGCTAAATGCCAAAAAAAAAAAAAAAATGAAACTACTTGCCTAAAATTAGAATTTTTTACCCGGGACTCAGGAGCAAAGAGACCGAAATCTAAAATTGGACGACCTTTTAAAAAAACGATCGGCCTGATTATCACGTGCATCTATTGTTGGCGCCACGTGTCCACGTGTCATGGATAAATTAATTTCATGCCAAAGAGCAGAGTTGAACACGATACTGATATCTTTAGTTCTTCTTGTTGTTAGGGCCGGGGCAGACGCGAGGGGTCATGTAGCAGGGACATGTCGCAGCGACGTCTAGCAGCGACAAAAAGTTACAGTGTACCTTCGGGGGTGTCTCCAGTATAACAGCTCTAGCGTCTTAAGATTACACTTAATATACCTAAACCCACATATCAAATTAAAGCTTATAGAGCTGGCTATCTAAATATGGAAACCATTTGGTAATAAAATGAATTGTCGAATTTTTTACGACGTGTAAATTCGAAAGTCCGAATCAGCTTTTAAACGCTATAACTCAAAGCGATTATTATATTTTGCTAATTTGATTTGTTCTCGAGTTTCCGGACATGAAGCGCTAAAAAAACGTTTCGGCGATTTTCCATATTCAATTGCAGTGAAAAGTTACAGAATATTTTCGAAAAGGGGAGAAAAAAATTGGAATGATCGCACGGAAATGCCTCTTGACGAAAAAGTTTTCGGAATTAAGAAATTCGCCGACACGTTTTTGTTGATTCATTATGTTAGCCTAGCTTCTGTCCAAATTTAAGGAAAATCGAACAAATTCCCCTTGAGTTGTAGCTCTTTAAAGTGTCCCTAACAAGCGAAAAATTAACTTTGAGAAAACGGCGCTTAAAAAAACATATCGCTTAATAAACAAACTCCGCCCACAAAAGTTATACCGTCATTTCTCCGTCAATTTTCACTATTTTTCGATACTTTTTTTTTTTTTTTGGATGAAAGTTCATTCTGTAAACTTTATTTTAACACCATACACTTCTATAATTGCTTTAATCAATGATTAACTGCGTTTATAGCTACATGGTAATTGTCATCAGTCTATTTATCTTCTACTTCAGCACTTTCTTCATCATTATTTCTTCATTCATCTATAGTTTTGTTCTGTTTCAAGGGTGTTAAGCATTTATAATCATTACCAGGGACCGCGGAGGGGGAGGGGCTGGTAGGGCCGCGGCCCCACCACTTTTTTGCGAATCAAATACTATGATTTTATTCCATTTTTTCGATTTTCAATATGAAAAAAATATTTTCAATTTTCAGCCCTCTCACTTTTCACCTTGCTCCGCGGTCCCTGATTACAGAACTGCATGGCATAGGTATTTAAAATCATATTTTTACAATTGACTTTTACAATTGACTTTTATTAAGTACAATATTGCATTAGCATTTGATTGATTTGCAGTATTTGCTTGATTAGTCTGATTATAAACGCTATTTCTATTACCTAATTGCAAATCATGATTGCAAATCAATCGTCATTTAAGTGATCGTTCAATAAAAAACGGTTTTCTAAGTCTGTCTTTTGTCAATTTTCGCGAAATTAAATGCCCTAAATTTATCATTTTTTGCAAAATCGCGAAAATTAATGCTCGCAAAATATTCGTGTTCCAAATTTCGCGAAATTAAGTGCCCGCGAAAATTAGTACGAATAAGGTAGTACACACTGAGGGACATGTACGCTCCATGGTGTGACCTGATACTACTGTCATAATTGTGCAACACCAATTTTGGGGACATTTTGTCCCGGCGACATGTCGCACGTTGTTGAACTTTGTGGGACACGTCGCAGGGACAAAATGTCCCCAAAATTGGTGTTGCACAATTATGATAGTATCACTGAAGTTTATATAATTTAAAAATCAAACACAGGCAAACAGCTCCTGCCCCCCCGAACAAATCCGAAACTTTTTACGATAATAACTTAACCTACTGGATCAAATATTGTATTAATTTGCAATAGTCAATAACATCACGTATTTTAGCACTGTTGCTAATACTGTTTCACTGTATTAGATAATCACAGAAGCCTGGTTTTCAGCATAGGAGGAAGAAAATGGGCCCGGAATAAGAGCAAGCATACCGTTGAAGCTCTATTAAGTCCCCCTCCCTTTTGAATTCCGATTAAGTAATAAAAACCCCTCCCCCCCCCTTCTAAATACATCTACACGACTGCATAAGCAGGAAGCAAACATCCAATGAGAAACTCGAGAACAACTACAGTCGAAAGAGGCGCGCTCCCAAGCATGTCTACTGTTGGGACTATTGTTCAAAGACCTAAATACTCAATCAAGTGGACAACACAACTTAGAATCTACAAAATGAATGTACGGTCAACCTAAACATTGAATAACCTTGAATCACATCACCGGCATGACGGTCACAAACACTTCGGTAATCCTCCCCGTCCCCCCCCCCCCCCCGCTTTCTCCTCCTCCCTCTCCCCCCATCCCCCCGATGGCGTCTAGATCTGCCACCCTTAGCTATCAAGCAACGCAACTAAAACTACCCAACACAAGGAGCCGATTACCCGAGCTCCTGCCAACACTTACAATGTACAATCACAAAACAAACAATTTGAAACTTCATAACAACTTTATTATGCTCCCCGACTACAGCTGCATTCAATTTAACAATAACCCAAAACAAAAACTAATGATCACGCCGTATAGTTATTTCTGTAGGACTTTGTACACGAAGCCATAGGCGTCTTTCGGCAAGTCGTCGCGTTCAAAATAACTTATTTTCTTATTGCAGAGTTTTTCCCATACTCCAGCTTTCTCCAGTTCCGACATCTTTGGCTGGTAGTCGTCTACTTCATTGTAACGAAGGCTAAAACAAATAAGGCCACCTATGAACGATAAACAAAATATACAAGTATTATTTTTTGTTTATTTATCATATGAATATGCAAAGTCAAGGTAGTCGCTTCGGAGAGGCGGTCGCTAAGGAGAGGTGGTCGCTTAGAAGAGGAGGTCGCTTAGGAGAGGAGGTCGCTTAGGAGAGAAGGTCGCTTAGGAGAGGTGGTCCCTTAGGAGAGGCGGTCGCTTAGGAGAGGTGGTCGCTTAGAAGAGGTGGTCTCAAGAGAGGTGGTCGCTTAGGATATGCGGTCGCTTAGGATATGCAGTCGCTTAGGATATGTGGTCGCTTAGGAGAGGTGGTCGCTTAGGACAGGTGGTCGCTTAAAAGAGGCGGTTGCTTAGGAGAGGCGGTCGCTTAGGACAGGTGGTCGCTTAGAAGAGGTGCTCGCTTAGGAGAGGTGCTCGCTTAGGAGAGGTGGTCGCTTAGGAGAAATGGTCGCTTAGAAGAGGTGTTTGCTTAGGAGAGGTGGCCGCTTAAGAGAGGTGGTCGGGTGGTCGCTTAGGAGAGGTAGTCGGGTGATCGTTTAGGAGAGGTGGTCGCCTACTGACGATAGGTGGTAAATACATGGAGGTCAGACTGTATTTTACTTTTTCTTGGAGATGTTTTTTAGTAGCTATTTAAACTACTGTGTAAGGTGTTGTTCGTGAAAATGTTGGAGACTGAAAACATTTTCGACCCATTCTGGGTCTTTTTTCGCATGATAAGGGGTGGGGCTTCCCTAGATCCGACACTGGTATATTTACGTACAACAACTTGTATTTGAGAACAGGACACGAGTTTGAAAACTTAAGTCTGCCGCGTAAAGGCGCCTTTAAACAACACTGCGTTCCTCAGCTTATCTCTCCAATATTCAACCCCTCCCGTCCCGCCTTAACCCCTTCACTCCCAGAGCCGATTATGGAGACATGTGGTGTAGTTATAACTTGCTTTAAGTCTGTCGATGAAATCCTATGGTGTGACCACTCAAATGCATTACTTTTGCATGGTACCATTTGTTCTAACTTTTGAGTCTGTTGATGAAATCTTATGATGTGACCATTCGAATGAAACCTCTTCAGCTGTACTTTTGCATGGTACCATTTGTTCAAACTTTTGAGTCTTTCGATGAAATCTTATGGTGTGACCATTCAAATGAAACCTCTTTGGCAGTACTTTTGCACGGTACTATTTTTTCTAACTTTTCAGTCTGTTGATGAAATCCTATGGTGTTGTGACCACTCAAATCAAACCTCTTTGGCAGTACTTTTGTATGGTACCATTTGTTTTTCAATGTTTTACAAAATGAAATTTGGGATTTTTCCTGAATTCGGATTTTTGGTACTCTTGTAAGGTAAAGGGTTAAAAAATAGACTAAAACAGGCTCACCGGTCTTCACCATCCTAATAATCTCCACGAAGGCCGATGGACGAACATGTGCTTTTATCAGGACACCAGCAGAAATCAAAGCATCAAATTCTCCTACCTCAAACTCGGGAATCTTTTCCTCGGTCAGTGGGGCGCAGACAAACCTCTTGTATGGCACACCTTTCTCTTTTGCCTGATTTAACATTTCTTGTGAGATATCCAAAGCGTGCATATCAGTGTAGCCGAGTTTTTGAAGCTCGATTCCAGTCATTCCTGTACCGGCTCCAGCATCGAGGATTTTCAGCTGATCTTTCGGGGTGTTTGGAAAAACTTGCTTCACGGCAGCGTCCAAGGTTTCAGCGAGTGGCTTTCGGTAGCAAGAACCTGCTGCAACAGTTTCCTAAAAAGGACATTACAAAGAAAGACATCAAAAAAGTTACCAATTTTGGTCGTTTCTATCTTCGTAAGTAGTTTGCTTATCCGGTTTTGAGAGTTGGCCGGAAATTGAGCCAAAAGCACATTCGCCTCTCGTCTCTCCAGGCTACATGTTAGGGGCTACTCAGTCGCGCGTGAACAAAGTCGGTGGCCATGACAAACTATAAATGTTCCCGTTCTGAAAACCAGGTAAACAATTTATTTGAATTCGAATGCCCAAATTTTTTGGCGAGTTCGATTTTCTTCGATTGTCTTCGATAATCGAACGATTATGTTCGATTAAGCTCGATTCTGTTCGATTACCAGAATGTTTGACTTGATAGGCCCGGGTAACTTAAAATTTAAACAGGACGTGTGTCCAAAATAAAAGAACCTATGTAAATGACCTAGCTAATACAAGAAGCTCTTATTGTCACCTTGTCGTAATCGGCTGCCCACTTATCATAAAGATGGCGAACTTCCTCGTCTGTAGAGTCCTTTGAAATTTTTTCAAATCTGTCTCCAAAGTATTTCTTGTAGGATGCTTCGTAAGTTGATATAGCCATTCTGAAAGTAATCGTGTTTCTGTATAAGTATAACTATGGAGCGAATTATAATATGGCTCAAATGTTCCCCAAAGAAAGGGAGCATTCTGATTTGTTCCCCGAATGGTCACCTGTCTAGCGGTGCGACCATGTCCTGGGTGTTACTTTGTCCATATTTGGGTAGTGGTACTCTCTGAACCTCTAGACTCCCTATCCCAGACTCCCTATCCCAGACTCCCTATCCCAGACTCCCCTTCCCAGACTCCCTATCCCAGAATCCCTATCCCAGACTCCCTATCCTAGACCCCCTATCCCAGACTCCCTATCCCAGTCTTCCTATCCCAGATTCCCTATCCCAGACTCCCCATCCCGGACTCCCTATCCCAAACTCCCTATCCCAGACTCCCTATCCCAGACTCCCTATCCCAGACTCCCTATCCCAGACTCCCTATCCCAGTCTTCCTATCCCAGACTCGCTATCCCAGACTCGCTATTTTCCAGAAACTCTATCTTCATACCACTGATCAGTTTCCGGGTCAATGATACCTTATTCTAGATCAAAACTATCTGATTTCTATACCCCATCACCTGACCACAATCAAAACTGTTTGAAAACCATACTCTAGTACAACCCCCCTCCGCCCCCACCCCCCCCCCCCCCCCCCACCAAAAAAAAAACCGGGGAACCACCCTGCGCCTTGCTAATATCTACCTTTTCTTTACCCTAAAAGAATACAGTTGGAGACTTCTCAAGGGTGGTTATTGGTTGTTGGTTGTTATTGGTTATTGGTTGTATTAGCAGCTCGCTATTTTCCCCTTGAGTGTACTAAATCGTCGAGTTCGTAGGCGCCATCTTGAATGTCAAGTCGCTTTAAAAACTGGGGAGAATAGAGCGTTTTCACTTGACGTCATAGCCGCCATATTGGTGTTCCCGTACAAAAGAATTTTAATTAACTTTTTTTGTTAGGAACACCAACATGGCTGCCATAGCCTTTGTCATTTGACTCCCACGGGACTGAAGGTCACGTGAGTGAAACGCTCTATACTAAAACACCGCTCTGGCAGGGAGGGGGGAGAGTTGGGGTGGAGGTGTGGGATGGAAGGAAGAAGGGGTTGTTTATACTCTCTCATTTCTTAACGCGCCGTGATATAGATTTCACATGAACAGTCTACGGAGTGGTTGGATCCGGGGAGGGACATGTTCATTCGGCTTAACACCCTAAAGATACCGCGATATAACGGTGGTTATTTTATATTTAAGCAACCTAAACGGTACCAATCTAAAAATTTTGAGGAGCACCCCCGTCATTGTTATATGGGCATCCCCCGTCGTGGGTCGGATAAAGGTTACACTCAAAGTTGTGGCACGCATAAAGGGTCATAGAGCTTATAAAATGGAGAAACAAATCATTGATGTCTGTTTTCAAAACAAAATTAAAGCGATTTGAAGATTGCATATGGTTTTTTTATCCGATACTTTTTGCGTTCACACCAATTACTTTACTTTAATTTTTTTTTAATTTCGAAAATCCCCGACACGGTTTTGACGGCCAATGTCTTCTAGGGGTGGCGAATGGTACTTTAAAAATCGTGGATCTCTTAAAATTTTGGTCCGGTCTCGAAGAAATCTCGGTGGTTTTTGTGTTAAGTCTCGTTTGGCAAGTGCTTTTACTTTCCGGAATCTTGGAATTTTTTCCCGCAAGGTCTCGGAGTCTGGGATACTTTTGTCAAGCATTCGGAATTTTGGCTGATCGAACTCGTATTTATTTTTAAAAAGCTATCGCGTTTGATCACTAAAATATACGAACACATTCAAATAAAAACATTATACGTTAGTATTAATCTGATATTAACCCTATTCGGCCTGGGGAGGGGGGCACAAATTGCCCGCGCTAACTTTCAACATTCATAACTTCCTTAATATGTACTCAAACGCCATCAAACTTCGTGACTTTTCCTAAAATTTATCTGGCAACAATTTCATATAACAATTTTTTGATCACATGACTTGATGTTTCCATTTTCCATTATACCTTTGAATGAAGAAAAAGAATGTTTATTGGTATAGCTACGCATTGCTGTTTGACGAAATGGCTATCTTACACTTTTAGCGTGATATAAGTTCCGGCTTTCCACTTTGTTTTCATTATAAAGTTAATTTCAACGAAACAATGGTGTGTCAAAACATCATTCGAGCATGAAACTGGAAACAAAAGAAATATATCGCACCTAACATCAAGGCGCTTACGATCGTGTAAGCTAGCTGCATTTTCGGAAATTGTTCGTGCCGTGAATGATGAATATTCAATTAGAAAAACAATAGAGTGCATATATGAATACTAAATCGACCCACAAAATGTGGGTACACACTTAAACCGCGCTGAAGTTGTCATGCGAAGAACGAAAATCCGTCCATGCAAATACATAACATCGAAATAAGTAATTTGTAAACCGAACTGAATTCGTGGTTTGCACATGACGTCACGGCAGCCATGTTGGAGGACACCTACAAAAGAATTTTGATGAACTTCTTTTGTTCTGGCACCAACATGGCTGCCATGGCCTTTGTCATTTGAGTCCCACAGGACCGAAGGTCATGTAATTGCAAACCATCAATATTTAAATAAATCCTTAATTCTGAATAATGATATTTCTATACTGTACTTTCATCCGAGTACTGACTGTACTGATTCAGAAAAGTGTGTTGTCGAAAAAAAAAAAAAACAGCGTTCACACTGTAGCCAGGTTGGAGCAATTGCAGAATACCTCGCAACTGCTAACAAACTTCTAACCCTGACCCTAACCCTAACCCTAAGCCTAACCAAGGAAAAACGAGCATGAAAAAATAGGCACTATTGTTATTCAATAAGATGCTAATAAGTTGCGGGGTATTCTGCAATTTAGCCGCCAGGTTCTTTTGCTTTTGCTTGTTCTTACGCTTCAGTAAGCTTGCGTGGCGTGTAAACAAGCCTTAATGGACGAAGGAGAACGAGTGATCTTTCTTTCAGATTGTGGACAGGTATTTGTTAATGATACAACTACATAAAACTTTTAAGGCTGCTACAGGTACGAAAGGGGTAGACGGTATAGCGCAAACATGCTAGAATCGATTAGCGGGTTCTTTTGATCCCCTTCGGTTAATATCGAAATACTCTTCACTTCGGCAGCTCTTCAATTTCGCATACCTTTCTATTAGCACAACTTACTTTGAATAACAGGTGTTGTCGCTGTGTTTATGACTTCAGTCTGAGCTGTTCGTAAGCCGCATCCAAGCTATATACCACTAGAACACGAACGTGGTAATTGATTCGGGGATGCCACTACCCTTTTCTGAACCTCTGTTTTTATTGGTCCATCATGAGCGGAATAGCTCTTTTGTTATTTATGAGGTAAGTTTTACGTCGTGCCAAAACTAAATTGGATACCCGTGAAACGCCGTCAGCATGCAATTAAACTGTAGTCAATATCGTTGGTTGGTTCCCTGGGTTCATTGATTTTCTAAGAAATCTCCCGTTGCGGGTCATAGTGTTTGGGAGAATGAAAGAAAGCCCTGTATTCTTCCAGACAACGGGGTACTGTAAAACAATAAAAATACAAGCAATGGAACGTCACATATGTTTATTTATTCTATGTTTTAGTTGTTTTTGGTGTTAAAATATATGCAATAAGAATTATATAATCTTGGAGCACTTAAAAATGTTGTTAACTCGCTCTTAACTTGAACTCTTGATTCTTCGTAGGGATCAAAAGATGCTTTTTCTGGTATGATTTTGGTACAGAGCAAGAGCTTTGCGATAATTATCACTCGGTACTTCAAAACAAATTAATGCACTGAATAAACAATCTTAAATCGGGTCTTTCTGTTTTGCAATGATGCTATTCACCTCAAGTTCAATTGGGTTATGATTTAACCCCTACCTCCGGTTAACAATTCGAGATGTCCTTACTGGAAAAATGCAATATTAATTACTCATTTTTTTACTCAAAGCCATTATGCTTTTTCCGAGATCATACCAGTTCATATTTCATAAAAACTTTAGCTTATCCGTATTTCATTAGTAGCACCTTTCAGTTAGTAGAAGCAATAACCACTACGTAATTATTTACACATTAATTGACTTTATGCTCTAATAGCTATAGGCGTCTAGTCAAGATAATTAAATAAAGCTCAGGTCAAGTTTTTCTAAGCGTGCTATCTGGAAATAGTAATTCTAGTTAGAGTAACTTATTTTTATTTCTGTCTTATTTTTCCGTAAAACTATAACGATTTAGGTGACTTTTTCGGTCATTAAACGAGACTGTTCAATTAAGGTTACAGTGTACCTTCGGGGGTGTCTCCAGTATAACAGCTCTAGCGTCTTAAGATTACACTTAATATACCTAAACCCAGATATCAAATTAAAGCTTAAAGAGCTGGCTATCTAAATATGGAAACCATTTGGTAATAAAATGAATTGTTGAATTTTTTGCGACGTCTAAATTCGAACGTCCGAATCAGCTTTAAAACGCTATAACTCAAAGCGATTATTATATTTTGCTAATTTGATTTTTTCTCGGGTTTCCGGACACGAAGCGCTAAAAACACGTGTCGGCGATTTTCCATATTCAATTGCAATGAAAAGTTACAGAATATTTTCGAAAAGGGGAGAAAAAAATTGGAATGATCGCACGAAAATGCCTCTTGACGAAAAAGTTTTCAGAATAACGAAATTCGCCGACATGTTTTTGTTGATTATATGTTAGCCTAGCTTCTGTCCAAATTTGAGGAGAATCGAACAAATTCCCTTTGAGTTATAGCTCTTTAAAGTGTCTCCAACAAGCGAAAAATTAACTTTGAGAAAACGGCGCTTAAAAAAACATATCGCTTAATAAACAAACTCCGCCCACAAAAGTTATACCGTCATTTCTCCGTCAATTTTCACTATTTTTCGATACTTTCTTTTTTGAATGAAAGTTCATTTTGTAAACTTTATTTTAACGCCAAAAACAAATTTTCAATAAATTTTCGATCTGAAGGTACACTGTAACCTTAAAATCGAGACGTCCGTTTTCCGCGGGGAGCAAGGAAATCGGATACGTCAGCGCGCAGTCTACCTATACGGCATGCAGCGAAAGAGTAAAAAATTCGAGAAAATCGCTACAACAAACAAATAAATAACATTCAGAGTCAAGGTTTGATCATGGAGCCTTCATCCATGAATGTTCAAAAAGTTATTTGGTAATTTGGTGGTAAAACTGAAAGCTTTTGTACAAGCGATTTCGACTCCTTACCACAACAATCGCAGTCCTTGTATATACAGTCGAACCTCCCTAATACGGACACCAAAAGTTACAGGCCCAAGTGTCCGCATTATAGAGGTGTCCGTACTATAGAGGTAGGGAATGTATATATTTTGGTATCTTTGGGACCAAGACAACTGTCCATACTAGAGAGGTGTCCATATTATGGAGTTGTGCGTAAGGAGAGGTTCGACTGTAATTTAAAACGCGGGAAAAGCGAGGGAAAACAGGCACACCATATATGAAGTACTTCCCACATCCTTGTCCAGAGTGGATTCGATTTGACTGATCTAAAAAATGGATCCGCCCGAAAGGAACGCCACAGATCAGAAATCCTGATCCGGATCTTCCCAAAGGAACGTACCCTAAAATTGGACGGCCTTTTAATTACGCTCGGCCTGATTATCCAGTGTGCATCTATTGTTGGCGCCACGTGTTATGGATAAATTAAAGGCCTAGCCTGGCTTATTTTCATGCCAAAGAGCAGAGTTGAACATAATCCTAATATCTTCAGTTCTTCACTCTATTAAGGTGGGCAGACACGAGAGGTAATGTTGCAGGGACATTTTCACCCCACTGTATAAACAGTTTTCAAACACTGTAAGGCCCGTTAACACCACAGGCACCCCAACTCACGTCACGAGAAAACAAAAGGATTAATTATTAGCGGTGTGTGAGTCGGGACGTGACCCTTCAATGAAAGCGGTATTGGGCTTCTTGCTGCATGTACCGGAGCACAGATTACGTAAAACAAAAGGAACAAAGAACAACAATAATACAAATGCAAAACGAGACAAAAAATACAATACCTCACAAACAATAGAAGACCATTGGTACCGGTACATGCAGAAAGACCCGTTATTGGATTACATGGCGGCCGTCGAGAATTCATGAGACTTTGTATGGGGCGTAAAATAACGTAGATTTGGAACATTAAATAGAGCAAAATTTAACCATTAGTTCAATAAAGCGAATAGAATAAACTCGCCTCTTGCGTATTCTTTTGTCCTTTGGGGTTTTTCTCGCTGTTTTGGTTTTCTTTGCCGACTCTGTTGTTATTCCCTTCATAAGATGGCAGTTTCTTCTTCTTTGTCCCTGTTTAAAAAATTGGCCTTATAAAATTTTACGATAAACGGGCACTAAAGAAAACTAACAATATGTTATCTTTATGCTAAATATTACGGAATTTCACCAAACGAATTTCAAGATATTCCAGAGGAAATTAAAGTTTCTATTTTTCTCCCACAACAATTACGTCATCAGAATAGGAATTCGCCAAGATCGCTATTTGAGCATGCGTGAATTTTCGAAACCACGCGCGAGTTATTTGAGCGATGCAGTGAGTCCTTTCCGCCTTCCGAAGCGACGCGTACGCACTGCGGTCCTTATTTTTAATCGTTTCTGGTGTTGAAGCAAGCACAGATTTCATTTTCTTCAAGGGGTGCATATTTTACTCTATCTTTCCTCGATTAAAGGGACTATGTCGCAAGGTGAGTCTACGCAATGAGTTCCTATCATGTGGCGTCACCTGACGTCACACATGTCAAATTTCTATTATTCCCTCCCAGATCGTGACAAGTTTTATCGCGCGTGCACTCATGTCGAACCACGCGAGGTAAACAAACACACGATCGATTTCGCTTTTTAATTCCTCCCCAACTTCCACCACTACTGGAAGACATCAAATTTTACAAAGGAACTACTAACAAATCGCAGAAATAATTTACCAAAAATCTAGCCAAGTAAATACTCTAACTAATCTGTAAACTTGAGATCTATCCTTCTACGCAATACGACGGGATGGAACGGGTTGCAGCGAATTCGACAGTAATGGCCGCCAACTTGATAAAAAGCCACCGGACGTTTTTCAAGTTGTTAGTAACCAGTACTCACCCGCCATCCTCGCGACATAGCCCCTTTAAGTCGCATTAAGCCGCCAGTTTCGTTTTGACTCGCGCCATTCGAACTCAGTTCTCACGCGGCCAAAATACCCTATGAAGCCACCTAAAGCAGCCACGACGGCGACGGAAGTAAGAACGGCACAAAACAATGGGTTTAATAAGCGAAATCATGCCTCTGCACGTGCGTTTCTCATTTTGGTACATTTCTTTGCCATTCTCTGCAATCAACAACTTCAAATGATCAAATTATAGCTTTGTGAAGAATATGAACACACCACGGTAAATGTAAAAACGTTCTCTGGCTAAAAAGCTTAAAAAAAATCCGAGCTTTCGGCTGTCTGCACTGCAGTCTTCGAAGGGTAAAAAAAGAATGATAAAAACGCGCATAAATTAAAGATGTAGAAAATAAAAATGCATAAAATTGCAAGCATGTCTACTGTGGGGGACTCAGTTGATCAAAGACCTAAATACTCAATCAAGTAGATAACTCAACTAAGAATCCACAAAATAAATGTGCGGTCAACCTAAATATTGAATAACCTTGAATCACATGACCAGCATGACGGTCACAAACACTCCGGGAAACCTCCGCCCTCCCCCCCCCCCCCCCCCCCCCCCCCCTCCCCTTACGGGGGAGTCTTAATTCGCACAGCAAACTTTCAAGTGAGAAGTTCAAGCACGTAACCGTGGACGACAATCCTGCTGGTATACGTTGGATCAATAGTGATCTGATCGGTTTAACAAATGAAATATACTATAGAAGCAAAGACCGAAACAACGTAGATACAAATTTAAAAGGTGTACTATATTTCGGCTGGCCAAACCAGCCTTCTTCAGGTACAATGAGGTATATATAAAAAGCCAATGTAAATTTTACCTCATTGTACCTGAAGAAGGCTGGTTTGGCCAGCCGAAATATAGTACACCTTTTAAATTTGTATCTACGTTGTATCGGTCTTTGCTTCTATAGTAAACTATCAAGCAACGCAACTAAAACTACCCAATCACTAAACAACAAACGATATATCTATAACTTCATAACAACTTTATTATGCTCCCCGACTACAGCTATTCAATTTAAAAATAACCCAAAATAAAATCTAATGATCACGCGGTATAATTATTTTTGTAGGACTTTGTACACGAAGCCATAGGCGTCTTTCGGCAAGTCGTGGCTTTCATAATAACTTATTTTCTTATTGCAGAGTTTTTCCCACACTCCAGCTTTCTCCAGTTCCGACATCTTTGGCTGGTAGTCGTCTACTTCGTTGTAACGAAGGCTAAAACAAATAAGACCACCTATGAACGATAAACGAAATATGTAAGTATTATTTTTCGTTTATTTATCAAATGAATGTTATTACAATTGAACCTCCCGCTTTGGAGAGGTGGTCGCTCAGGAGAGGTGGTCGCTAAGGAGAGGTGGTCACTTAGAAGAGGTGGTCGCTTAAGAGAGGTGGTCGCTTAGAAGAAGTGGTCGCTTATGAGAAGTGGTCACTTAGGAGAGGTGGTCGCTTACAAGAAGTGGTCGCTTAGGAAAGGTGGTCGCTTTGGAGAGGTGGTCGCTAAGGAGAGAAATCTTAAGTCTGCCGCGTAAATGCGCCTTTAGACAACACTGCGTTCCTCCGTTTATCTCTACAATATTCAACCCCTCCCGTCCCCCCGTATCAGAGTCGATTATGGAGACATGTAGTGTAGTTATAACTTTTGAGTCTGTCGACAAAATCCTATGGTGTGACTACTCAAATGAAACCGCTTCGGCAGTACTTTTCGATTTTTGGCACTCTTGCTAGATAAAGGTTAAAAAATAAACTAAAACAGGCTCACCGGTCTTCACCATCCTAATAATCTCCACGAAGGCCGATGGACGAACATGTGCTTTTATCAGGACACCAGCAGAAATCAGAGCGTCAAATTCTCCTACTTCAAACTCGGGAATCTTTTCCTCGGTCAGCGGGGCGCAGACGAACCTCTTGTATGGCACACCTTTCTCTTTTGCCTGATTTAACATTTCTTGTGAGATATCCAAAGCGTGCATATCAGTGTAGCCGAGTTTTTGAAGCTCGATTCCAGTCATTCCTGTACCGGCTCCAGCATCGAGGATTTTCAGCTGATCTTTCGGGGTGTTTGGAAAAACTTGCTTCACGGCAGCGTCCAAGGTTTCAGCGAGTGGCTTTCGGTAGCAAGAACCTGCTGCAGCATTTTCCTGAAAAGATCATAACAAAGAAAGACATCAAAAACGTTATCAATTTTAGTCGTTTCCATTTACGCAAGTAGTTTGTATATCCGGTTTTGAAAGCGCGGAAATTGAGCCAAAAGCACATTCGCCTCTCGTCGCTCCAGGCCATATATTAGGGACAAGTCACTACTCAGTCGTGCATGGACAAAGACAGTGGCCATGACGAACTGTAAATGTCCCCGTTCTGAAAACCAGGTAAACAATTTATTTGAAATTGACCAATCAAGAGTTCGGAACTCGAACGTTCGGATGCGCTCGATTGCCCAAAATTTTTGGTGAGTTCGATTTTCTTCGATTGTCTTCGATAATCGAACTTAATCGAACGATTATGTTCGATTAAGTTCGAACTGCGTGCAGATGTATCCGATTTCCTTGCTCCCCGCGGAAAACGGGAGAGCAAGGAAATCGGATACGTCTGCGCGCAGGGTAGATTAAGCTCAATTATGTTCAATTACCAGAATGTTTGATTTGATAGGCCAGGGTAACTTTAAATTTAAACAGGACGTGTGTCCAAAATATAAGAACCTACGTGAATGACCTAACTAATACAAGAAGCTCTTATTGTCACCTTGTCGTAATCAGCTGCCCACTTATCATAAAGATGGCGAACTTCCTCGTCTGTAGAGTCCTTTGAAAGTTTTTCAAATCTGTCTCCAAAGTATTTCTTGTAGGATGCTTCGTAAGTTGATATAGCCATTCTGAAAGTATACGTGTTTCTGTATAAATTATAAAGCGAATTATTTTATGGCTCAAATGTTCCCCAAAGAAAGGGAGCATTCTGATTGGTTCCCCAAGTGGTCACCTGACTAGCTGGTGTTACCATGTCCCGGGGTTGTGCCCAAATCATACCGTCCAGAAGGACGTCGGACACCTTAGTGAGACTTACATAACGTAATGTCGACACTCAGAATTTTATTTTCAATACATTTTTAAGTGTAAAAAAGAAAATCTAAAATCCCCACTCAGGATTGAACCTGTGACCTCGGCAAGGCTTAACCTTACATAGCTTACCGTACCACTGTACCACCTAGCTTCTCGGATTGCTTAGTCCTAAATTTAACTAAATAAACTGCTTCCCCTAACCTCAACTGAAAGCTAACCAGTTACTCCGTTATGTAAGTCTCAATAAGGTGTCCGACGTCCTTCTGGACGGTATGATTTAGGCTTCACCCGTATGTTACTATGTCCATTTTTGGGTGATGGTGCACTGCTTGGACTCTCAAACCTCTGCCCAACACATAATTTGTTTGTCCAAGACCGTATACTGAGGATGGAAAAAAACAGCTTCCACTATAGAGGGGCTGTTTTCTGGAATAGTCTATCAAATACTATTTTAAAAAGGACAGCAAGCCTGAAATCATTTATCTCACATTTGTAATTTAGTACAATTTAAATGACCATATTTATCTCATAGTTTTTTTATTGCATGATTTTTGCACGGCTCTCTGAAAGAGCATTTTTATGAATGGGATTCCGTGTTTAAATAAAGATGATTGATTGATTGATTGATTGATTGACTGATTAATTGATTGATGCCCTATCCCAGACTCCCTATCCCAGACTCCCTATTCCAGACTCGCTATTTTTCAGAAACTCCATCTTCATACCACCGATCAGCATGGCAAACGCGAACGCCCCTAGCGGCCGGGAGCGATGAGAGGCGGCTGTATTCGCAGGTTAAAAATTGGGTGACATTTGCCTCTAATTTTTTTAACTCGTCCCCAGACCCCCAATTTGACCCTTAAAATCACTGTGAAAACGCCATTTTTTTTAGGGAAAATCAAAATTTCGCCCATTTATAAATTATTTTTCGTAAATCCACACTCGGATTCCAGTAATTTAGTTATCATTCTATCTGGAAACGTTAAAATATTTTAATAACTTAAAAAATAAGTCCCGTCATTTTGGCCTTAAAGTGACCAATGTCAAGTAAAGGCTTATATGAAGTTCAACCGCGCGGTCATCGCTTTTAGCGGTATAACTCATTTTAATAGGCATAATGTCAACATCCACACTCGGTTTTGAAGAGACTGGGATCTTGTGAACATTTTGGTGGGAAATATGATTTAGTTGGAGCGAAAAAAAAACAGTCATTTTGCCATTTTTTCAGTGGACTACGCTTCGACTGAGCCAATTTGGCTTCTATTAGTCTGTATCTATTCGCATGCTCTTCTCTCAATGCATGGCCTGGCAATTTATGAATTACTTTTCGGAAACCCACACTCGGATTCCAATAATATGGTTATTATTCTATCTAGAAACGTTAAAATATTTTAATAACTTTATTTTAAAAAAAGTACCGTCATTTTTACCTTGAAGCGAGCAATTGGCTTGTATGGAGTTCGACCGCGCGGTCATCGCTTTAAGTGTTCTAACTCATTTTAACAGGCGCGATGTCAACATCCACACTCGGTTTTGGAAAGATTGGAATCTAGTAAACATTTCGGTGGGAAATTTGCTTTGGTTCGAGCAAAAAAACCTCCGTCATTTTGCACTTTTCAGCCGGAAAGATTTCCGTTTAACCCAACACATTAGTTATGCATACCGTTCTTAAAACTAAAACAAAAGCCAAAACAATAGAAATCCAAAACAAAAACAATAGCGCATACATACATAATTAAGAGCAATAGTTCGTTTTGGTAACGCGCCCGCCCGGAGCAAATGTCTCGTCTGAGGGATCAATATTTTGGAATGTCCCGATAAATGATACCCTATTCTAGACCAAGCAAGACTCTCTGATTTCTATACCCTATCACAAACAAAACTGTTTGAAACCATACTCTAGTACAACCGCCCCCCGGGCTGAAATTTGTCATGTAATCACAACGAAATTTCAGCCCGGTTGACCGGGCTGAAATCTCAGCCGGGCTGAAATTCGCCATGTAATCGGCCCCTAAAACACTGCTCTGACGCGGGAAGAACCTGGGGTGGGAGTGTGGGATGGAAGGAAGAAAGAGTTGTTTATATCCTTCCCATTTCTTAGCGTGACGTAATATAGATTTCAAGGTGACGAACACACGAACAGTCTACGGAGTGGTTGGATCCCGTCAGGAGGGGAGATTCCCATATGAAAATGACGAGGGTACTCGTCCCAAATTTTCGTAAAACAGCTTAAAAGGTACCAGAATACCTGTCATGTCGTTCGCCGTATTACCCATTACTTTCGGAATTAGCACGACTAAGGGGCTGCTACTTAACTATTATAGCGCGAAAGCGCGCGTGATATCGCCTAATACTTACGGCCTCGTCGGCTAAAATTAGGCGATATCACGCAAGCTTGAGCGCTATAATAGTTTTATAATTCAACACATTGATAACAAAGCACAGTTTAAAGAAAAAATATCGCCGACAATCCTTTTATTAAAAAAAAGCTTACAGATGTTTTACCGCGCGAAACTTGCAACATCACACAGTTCATGAATGAAAGTGGCGCCTTTGTCAATATTGTGCAAGCTTGAACACTATAACTGTTTTATAATTCAACACATTGATAACAAATCACAGTTTCGAGAAAAAAATCATTGAGATATACAACCTTTCATAAAGTAAAAAGGCTAACTACAATATTTTACCTCGCACCATTTCTTAAACAACAAGCAGTGAATGCCGAAACTTTTGCCAAGCTAAAATTAATTTAGCGTACACAATCAGTTGACAGTTTCTACGAAGAGCTTTCGTCTACTCAAAGAACGGGACAGAGTAATGACTACAAGAATCAGTCCGGGACATATCCATTTCTGGATACATATTTTCCAGCGATGTGATTGGACCAAACCAAACCAAAACAAAACACATTTTGCCGAGAGAAACTGGGACCAGCCATGAGGCCACAACAAAAATTTTGCCAAGCGGCCATATTGAAATACACAAAATACGTACAACAAGTTCATTTATTGACCATATTTATAAGTATATTTCATCTACAACATCTCTACAGTCATCTCATCTTTGTTCTCGCACTCCATAAGAGTCTTGCGAATTCGTCCCATCACGATCTCCGCGTAAATCATCGGTCCGAAGAAACGAAGAGTGGCGGGGATATTTGCCCCACCACCAGCCTGCTCGTTCTTTGCGAACCTGGGCGGACGGAGGATTTACTGACAAACAAGACGTTCCATTTACAGTCTTATTTTCGGAGAAATAGACAAAAGTGCGATTGTTGGACAAGAAACTGAGCAAGAACCCCGCGAAATTGAAGTATTGTATTAGACCCTTGCTTAATTAAAATTCAAGACCATTTCTTGTAAGGTGGAAGCTGTTGTTTTATACACAGTTATCATCTTTGTATATATTACACGAGCTACATTTTTTGTTTTAATAAATCCAAATTTTTTAAGAACCACTTTCTTTAAAATTCAGTGTGTAGCATTTTGAGTAAGCACTTTGAACAAGAGTAAAATCAATTTACTCTTTTTTTATAGGTTAACAATTCACACTTAGACTACATCTTCCATTGTACACCAGTATAGTGTTTTCAAAGCAGTGAATTTGGAAGAGGGAAGCAAAAAATATTTCTACAAAATTGAAATTTATTCCTCGGAAAGGAAAATCATTTTGTTTCACTCCAACATGGCAGCTACGAAAACACTTTATCGACAGGTGTAGAATGTAGTATTAACCATATTCATTTGATTATGTACACTTCTCCACAGACCTTTTGTGTTTTAACCATCCCCCATCCCCTTCTCCCACAGCTCTGGAAATTCCAGGTTGGGTGTTAACTTTATAAAATTCGGCCTTCAGCCTTCAGGTTTTAACAGTCAAAACAATGACAATCCAACCCATTGTTTTTCAATAGTTCAGTGTTTATGGTGAATAATTTGCAAAAAATCTGTGAGGTTTCATTAGAATTCTGAAAACTATCATCAAAATCTGGAAATTATGTGAAGAATAAATCTTCACATATGATCTCCACATCCCACTTAATACACCTTATTTTAAAATGGCAAAAAATAAATTAATAATTATTTTGTCTCCATGTTTAAATTGGCCCTTGCTGCCTTGTTTTAAAATTTCTGAATTTTGCAGATGCGATTGAGGCAACAAGGGTCAATTAATTTGAGACAAAAGCCATTTTGGAATAAGATGTATGTTAAAATGTAATAGTAAACAAAATGTAATTCATTTATTTAAATAAATGAAATTAATAAAATAGTAAGGAAACTACAGTAATATGCCATTTTAGCTCCAATTTTATTGCATGGTAATTGACAGGTACACATGTATGAACAGATACACTGATTTTTTTAACCTTTTTTTGATAATGCCCCATTAGTCAGTAAATGGGAATGAAGTTAAACGTCAGTAGTTTATGGAGCAAAACCTCTATCTGAATTTTTAAAATCATAACAGTGAAAATACTCAGCGTGTTCCGCTTATTATTTGGGAATGACTTTCATTATTCGGGAACAGATTGCATTATTGAAATCAAAATACATACAAAATTCAGGTTTTAAATTGATTATTGGAATCTTCCAACGGCAGCCTCATTCCAAAGAATGAATGCTGATTGTTTGACGTCAGGCAAATGTTCACATGCAAAGCAGGCAACAGTTGGTGGCTTGACACATCTGACCTATTCCTGTTCGCTCAACAAAAATTAACCACTGAGTATTTTTTGACGTAAAAGAAGCTCTGCATTCTTAAAATGCTAGTGTGCTGGTATTGAAAGAGAAATTTTCACCAAAAGTGAGGAAAATTTCCTATAAAATCCAACCGACTGAATTCTCTGAAACCAACAGCGACCAACGGTTGCGTATTTCGCCCATGAACTCTTGACCCACCTCAGTAAATAAACCAATCAACATTCATTATTTCGATTGAGGCTACCGTTGGAAGACTCCAATAATCAATTTAAAACCTGAATTTTGTATTTTGATTTCAATAATGCAATCTGTTCCCAATTAATGGAAGTCATTCCCAAAAAATAAGCGGAACACGCTGAGTATTTTGACTGTAATAATTCATACACAGGTAATTGCAGCAAGACATGTTTAGAAATCTGACAAAAAAAAACACTCCTCATTTTGGCATTCTTACTTTCTTATACAAAAATCATTTTGTTTGTGAAGTCATACAAAACATTCTACAGAGTATTTCATCACAAGATCTAAAAGTTACTGGGGTTGCATGTGTAACATGTACACATGACCTGGTCTTGCCCCAAACCATTTTTGATTAACCACATCGTTTTGCAAATGAACTCACTGGGATAACAACTCAACAGATGTTAACAGAAATGGCAGACTGCAAGAAGTCTATACAAGATCAAACACCTAAAGTTCATTGTAAATACTTCGCCATGCATTGTTTTTTAAACACTCTTCTTGGTGTTTGATCTAATGTTTGATGTAATACTCCCAGGGGTGGAGGGTGGGTGGGCACTCAGGTATAATAGTGTTAGGGATGTGCGAAGCCCTTTTTGAGGGTTGAAATTTGAGATCTGAGGACTTACAGTGGGTTAGGAATATTCTGCTCACTTTCCCTTTGGTAAACTGATTTTTTTGCAGAGAAAGAAAGGACATTTCTTGAGTCAAGATCTGGGTTGTTTGACTTTTTTGGGAGTCTGGTTTTGGCCTACATGACTCTTTTTGGGTATAAAATTTGTCTTTATTCGCACATCCCTGTCACTATTATACACAAATGTACCTTAGTACCTCTCCCCTTCCCTTCCCCCCTGCGTCAAGGAACCTACATTGTCCTAAAATCATTCGATCAGGTCCTCCTCCTCAACAACATATGCAGTCTCTTGCTGTGCCTGTAATTGTTGCAGCTCTTCTACAATCTCATTATAAAACATAACAAGGTTTTCCTTTTTGAACTTGTTAAGATTTGTTCTGAAACTGGCCAGTTTTTTATCTCATCAGAAATTTGCTGCACTGTGTCAGAAATTCTTTGAAGAATGTCATTCTCACTGCTGTTCCTTATATCCTTCACCGTGGCTCTCTCTTTAGCTGTCACAAACAGTGTTTGAACACCAACATTTCTCCCCATCAATGAAATGCTTGTTACACTGAAAAGTCTTCTCATACTTTGCCATGTCATAATCCAGTTTGGACCATCCAAGGAGGTGACACTGTCTGAGGAACCACCTTGAAGATACCTTAACAAATGTTAAGAGACCAATCAGTGCATATTTAAAGGATTGTTTGTTGGCAATACTGTATTAACCTAATTCCCTTTAAGCTTATTTCTTTTGCACAAAAACGACAACGAGTCTTTAGAAAATGCTGTTCCATTTGCAACGAACTACAGAAATGAAAACCAAGATCAGTTTAGAATATGATATCCACGAAATGCTCGTACAGTGAAGCAGTCATGGCGCCGAAATTACACACGAACAGATTTTCAAAGGCCGTGCATAGGAACCAAAGTATCGTGCATATGCATTTTGTTTGAATAAACAACAAGCGAATTTACTCTAGTTTCTAAACGTAATTTTTTCGAAAACCAAAAAAATTATTACATACCTGAAATTTGCAAGAAATCAAAGACCACTCCACTCGGAATGCATTCAAAACGCAACCGTCGAGTTAACTTTCGGCAATTTTTTCTCAGCGTTGCAGAGAAGCCCGCCATCTTTCTTTTGTTTCGCGTGTTCCTCTGATGTTCCTTTAGAAATAACGCTTGGTCTCATGGGATAGATAAAAGGGACCAAAATAATAGGGGCGTAAAAGTGGCGTGTACACTGATTTTTCTTTAAGGCCCAAGACGCCATTATTGGTGACGTCATCATATATCCAGAAATGGATATGTCCCGGACTGATCAACTGAGCTAACCAGGGATCACCAGGAAGCGCAGGTTAAAAGAATTTTCAAGCGGTTGAATGGCTTAAAGCTAAAACAAATTACATTTTTCGATGGGAGTTCATGCTGATATCAATCTGTGATTGACGTTTTCTTTGTGTTCTCAATCTATATATATCAGGTTTGCGTACTTTGTGTTAAAACTGAGTATTTACAGGGCTTTATGCGCGACTGTCAAACTCCTTCCAAGTGTACCAAATAGTAACACGATGGCAACTCAAGGTTATTTAAAAAGATACAAATTAAAAAGATCACAATTGTCACAAAAATCAAGTTTTAAATCCTTGCAATCAGACATAAAGGACAATTCAGTGGAATTCTTAGATGGGCAGGGTAAATTAAATAATCTGCGTTCGTCTGGCGCAGTGAATAAAGTCAGTGAATTATTGCTGCAAGACATACAGCGAATCGCTCCGTAGAACAACTCAGTCGAAGAAGCGACGTCGGAGTTTAGGTGAAAGCTTCCTAAATCAGGCAGAGATCCACAGCAAAATCAAGTTAGAGCATTCAAAACATACCAGAACGGTGCTAGAAGCGAGGAAAATCCGCTAACTTCTTGCTTGATTCCAAATGAGACCCAACAACTAACTTGGTCTTGAGAAGAACCTTCGTTCATTTCCACTGCGTACTTTTAGACATTAAGATATTGAACCGAACGATTCCAAGAGTCGATTCCAAGACTAGATCAAGGAGGGTCGTGGGTTCGAATCCCATCTGGAACTCGGAAATTTTTTCCTAGTTGGAATGCTGTTTTCATTCATGTTTCATTTCTTAAAAGACTCACTTGGAGGTTGAGAACAAATGACCGGAAAAAACGGTGTTTACTGTGTATTTCTGTATTAGTTCTGTTCATACAGCTTGATGAAGATACTAAGCTAGCGAAATCTGAACTGGACTGGCACATTTTTTGTAATGCAAAAAAAAAAAAAGACAGAATACACGGCTGCTTTAAATAAATTCAATGTTTTGGACTACAGAACTGTATTTTTTGACTTGTCGCGTCTTGACAAACGTGGTTCGAGTTATCGAGGGTAGAATTATATAGAAAATGACTTGAAGGAAAACGGAAATTGCTTCGAGTTAGCGGGAGGTTCGAGTTATCGAGGGTTCGAGTTACCGAGGGTAAAATTACAGTAAATCGATTTGGTGGTTCGACTTAGCGAGGGTTCGAGTTATTGGGAGTCGATTGTACTTTCTTGGCGGTTTCGGGGGGCACATCGCGAAATCACAAACATGAACTAACCGACACAACAGTTTAACGCAAGAGGAAATGATCTACATTATTTTTCTTGCGATATTCTTTTTGGTACACGAAATTTTTCCGCATTCTGACCGCGCGAAAATTGGGGCGAGAGCAAAAAATCGGAGGACGGAAGTGGGAGTGGGGAGATGAGGGAACGCTTGCCTGCAAACCAAAATATAACAAAATAATTTGGTGTCCGCTGAATACAGATTCGATTTACAGAAAATACGGGAAGAAGATTTCAGGACCTAAGTTGGTATAGTTAATAGAACAAACTGGTTATGAAGCTCAACAAATTTCAAAAAGAGTGTACAAAGCTGCTTTGTTTTATGTTGAACGAACTGTGACCGTGCACATTATTTTGTTTAACGTGTGAGCCCAAATGTTGCTACTGTTCAGTTGCTCATATGCATTTCAATACCTTTTGTGTTTTGTGCACGGTCAAGGCAAACGAACAAAAGAAATGGAGAATAAAAACATATAACAAAGTACGTACTGACTGAGTTTCATAACCAGTTTATTCTATTAACTATGGGTTATAGAGGCTGTCCCTGGGATCCGCAGGTCTCACTGTAGTTCAAAATGACCTTAGATCGTTTTCTCTTGTAGTCCTTGTATAGCGCACGCCCGGGGAATAGCGTGAATACCTTATTATAGGAAATTAACGCTCCATGAAATTAAGGTATTGGAAATTAACGCGACTTAAATTAACGCGAATTTAATGGAAAACGACTTTCGAATAAAGAAAATTAACGCGAAAGAGGAGGTAGAATTGCACAATAAAGGAAATTAACGCGATTAAGATACAGTTGGTGGTGACAACTGGAACAAATTTATTTCAACACATGCGAGAAGTCTGGCGATTTTGAAAGAGAGGACAGAGAAAGTCTCATATTCTGTCGAGAAAGACTATGTTGACGATTCAAAATCTATCTGGGCAGAAATCAAAGGAGAAGACATTGAAAACATCACTCTTCTGACAGTGACAACGATGAAGATGAACTTGAAATATTGTAAACCTTCACTTTAGCTTTTGTGAAAGATTAAAATAAAGGTGTTAAGAATGTCTAGACAGGTTCCAAAATTGGGGTTAAAATATTGGAAATTAAGAGCGCGGAAATGAACGCTGCTCTTAATTAACGTCGCGGAAATTAACGCTCAACAAAATTAACGCGACTTAAATTCACGCGAATTTTAACGATTCGCGTTAATTTCATGGAGCGTTAATTTCCTATAATAAGGTACTTCTCTTGTAGTCACCCGATATTAATTTAGACTGACAAATAATGGTAATACATTCATATGAACTGCGGTGGAAAGAAGCAGAGAATGTGATCATCGCAGTCATACAGTCAATCAATCAGACAGTCAATCTTCCAGTCAACAAACGAGGGTGCAAATGGCATTTAAAAGCACGAGATAAAGATCGTGCATTTTACGCAATATATACATGTTAGAGAAAAGTGCCGCCTGTCATATTCATCATTTATAAACGCCGGTATAAAACTCGCAATTGACTGACCAAGCATTCCGTGTAGCCGAAGATCTTCGACGTTGATCTGTGCCTTTTTCAGTATTATCTGGCTTCGTAGCTTAGTGTTGGAGCATTTGCATCGCAATAGCAAAGGCATTACTCACGACAATGGGGCATAATGCGTCGCATGTGAAAACGGAACATAACACAAGCACAAGAAAAAAGCAGTGATTCTGATATGATTTTGAAGGAATTTTTGAACAAAACAAAGGATAATTAAGAAAATCATCTTCGAAAGTCATTTGTGAGTTATTCACTTATTTTGCTTGCCTTGATTCTACGAATCTTGCTGGTTACAAGGTCGTTGCCGTGAAAATTGTTAGTTTCGTTTTCAAACGAAAATAACATATTTATTTGAGCTTTTAGTCAATGAGTAAAACAAATAGATTTATGTTTTCAGTCAATCAAATGCACAAAAACCTGATTTTAACAATGATCAAATCTTGCTGGTAAATATTTCGTTCTTAATTGTGCTTGTGCTTGCGCTCCGGCGGCACTTGCACAGAATTCTGCTTGCACCGCAGGATGCTTGCGCCGCATGTGAAAACGGAACATAACACAAGCTCACAAGAAAGAAGCAGTGATTCGGATATGATTTTGAAGGAATTTTTGAACAAAACAAAGGATAGTTAAGAAAATCATCTTCGAAAGTAATTTGTGAGTTATTCACTTATTTTGCTTGCCTTGATTCTACGAATCTTGCTGGTTACAAGGTTGTTGCCGTGAAAATTGTTCGTTTCGTTTTCAAACGAAAATAACATATTTATTTGAGCTTTTAGTCAATGAGTAGAACAAATAGATTTATGTTTTCAGTCAATCAAATGCACAAAAACTTGATTTTAACATTGATCAAATCTTGCTGGTAAATATTTCGTTCTTAATTGTGCTTGTGCTTGCGCTCCGGCGGCACTTGCACAGAATTCTGCTTGCACCGCAGGATGCTTGCGCCGCATGTGAAAACGGAACATAACACAAGCTCACAAGAAAGAAGCAGTGATTCGGATATGATTTTGAAGGAATTTTTGAACAAAACAAAGGATAGTTAAGAAAATCATCTTCGAAAGTAATTTGTGAGTTATTCACTTATTTTGCTTGCCTTGATTCTACGAATCTTGCTGGTTACAAGGTTGTTGCCGTGAAAATTGTTCGTTTCGTTTTCAAACGAAAATAACATATTTATTTGAGCTTTTAGTCAATGAGTAGAACAAATAGATTTATGTTTTCAGTCAATCAAATGCACAAAAACTTGATTTTAACATTGATCAAATCTTGCTGGTAAATATTTCGTTCTTAATTGTGCTTGTGCTTGCGCTCCGGCGGCACTTGCACAGAATTCTGCTTGCACCGCAGGATGCTTGCGCCGCATGTGAAAACGGAACATAACACAAGCTCACAAGAAAGAAGCAGTGATTCGGATATGATTTTGAAGGAATTTTTGAACAAAACAAAGGATAGTTAAGAAAATCATCTTCGAAAGTCATTTGTGAGTTATTCACTTATTTTGCTTGCCTTGATTCTACGAATCTTGCTGGTTACAAGGTCGTTGCCGTGAAAATTGTTCGTTTCGTTTTCAAACGAAAATAACATTATTTGAGTTGTTAGTCAATGAGTAGAACAAATAGATTTATGTTTTCAGTCAATCAAATGCACAAAAACTTGATTTTAACAATGATCAAATCTTGCTGGTAAATATCTTACAATAGTTACAATACCTTACTGTAACTCTACAGATCAGCTTCTGTATTGTTATATTGTCCAACCTTTATTATTTTCAATTACATTACTTTTCCCTGCCTCGAATAGCGTTTTTGCTAACTTGCAGGGTAACTGTATTTAAGTTTATATGCCTAATAAAGTTTTGTTTGTTTGTACCTTATTACATGAACTTTTCGCGACACGTTAATTTCGCGATACCTTAATTTCGCGATTTTGCGAAAATATGGCATTTTGACTCACTTTAATTTCGCGTTTTTGAGTGAGACACACTTTCTTTCTTTGTCAATGTTATTTAACTTGTCCCTGAATTTGATCAAACAACTTTATAATCCACAATGTCCAAATAAACAGAAACGCAACTGATTATGTAAACAGTAACAAGAAAGATGTTCTCACAGTGTATACAAGGCACAGTTTGTAGTTCATGCTTGAAGGACCAGAACATTACCACAGAATAGTTCAAAATGTGTAATGGTAATAAAGTCGTTAATTATTGACATAATGTGCGTCACTTAATTTTCGCGTCATGTTATTTTTGCGACATTTAATTTTCGAATCACTTAAATTCGCGAAATTAACGTGTCGCGAAAATTTCATGTAATAAGGTATTTCGTTCTTAATTGTGCTTGTGCTTGCGCTCCGGCGGCACTTGCACAGAATTCTGCTTGCGCCGCAGGATGCTTGCGCTTTGTGCTTGCTTGCTCGGTATATCTGCCATGGTTACATTCTCTTTAAAAGGCCTTATTTATAGTATGCGGTCTCCGAGAACTAGCTTGCAGCTAATGTAGTCTGCACTGTACACAGAGCATAGTATTTACTATAGTTATATATTACCCCATCATTCAAACCCAGTTGCGAGTGGAAGTGATTTTACTGACTTGCGCTAATTGATCAGATACCGATGCCTTTGAAAAAGATGAGGCTGTCTGCGTACACATGAAAAGAATGGCAAAAAATCAAAACGCAGGGACGGAAAAAAGCCATTGCGAGCTAACTGTAAAAAAAAATGAAACTACTTGCCTGAAATTAGAGTTTTCAAGTGATTCTTGTTAACTCAGGACCCGGGACTCAGGAGCAAAGGAGGACGAAATCTAAAATTGGACGACCTTTTAAAAAACGTTCGGCCTGATTATCACGTGCAGCTATTGTTGGCGCCACGTGGCAAGAAAATATATCATGACACGTGGACAAAGAGCAATGACTTGTTGCCAAAGAGCAGAGATTGGGCATGAACGATATTAATATCTTCACCCCATTACAGTGAACCCCGCGGCCTGGCAGGTATAGACAAAATATATATCTTCCACGATGTTTTAAGATGTCACTTTTTTCAGTGGAACAAATCCGACCTTGTATTTCACTGAAGTTTTAACACCAGACCTGATATCCTGATTAGAGTGGTTTTACTTCATCTGTGAAATAGATAGTAGGATTTTAAGCCGTAGTACTTCGTATCAGTTTCTATTAGAGTGATTTTACTTCATCTGTGAAATAGTTTGTAGAATAGTACTCACTATTAGACTATAATTCCATTGTTTCCTTTTGTTTAATTTGGACTATCACACACTAATTGTTAGATAGTGTTTCACAGATGAAGTAAAATCACTCTATCCTCGAATATTAAAGCGATTACAGTTAACCCGTGAAATAGTTAGTAGAATAGTTCGCACTATTGGACAATAATTCCATTGTTTTCTTTTGTTTAATTTGGACTATCACACACTAATTGTTAGATTGTGAATCACTCTATCAAGGTCTAGCACTAGTGATAGGTAGTGTTACACATTAACTAATAGTTTTTGTTTCACAGTTGAAGTAAAATCACTCTAGCTTTAAATAATGTTATTTGAATCAAAGGAAGACTACTTTGTAGAAGCTCGTTAAGGGTGTCATTAGTCTTCCTCCCGACTACCATGTAAATTGTAATATGTACCCATTTTGTTATACAAATTTGTGGGAAAAATAAACATAAACATAATCATAAACATAATTTAAAAATAAAACACCGGCAAACAGCTCCTTGGAGTTTATTGGGAACAGATCGGGCCGGAAATTAGGCAATAAATGGTGTTTGTTTACATGCTTTCAAACGCCCTTCGGCCAGTTGGAAAATCTGGACTGGACACTGCACTGGACTCTGGACTGGACTTTGAAAAATATGGACTGGACTAACTTTTATAAATTAAGACGAACTTTTCAAGAAAATCCTTGACGTAATATCATCATCAAGCTAATATATGTCAAGAAATTCACGAGTTCAGAACGTCTGCAAGAGTTATGAATGAAAACAGTAATTTTATGAAGAAACATACGATAAACTGCAAGGGTGATCTGACAGGGGCACCCGACGAATCTGTTCCTCACTTTATCTGTTCTCCAGCGGAATTCTTGCTGGCTGGCAAAATATTCTGTATATATATTTTTTATTACCATTTTTGCGCTGGCTGACTTGAGAAAGGAGTCGCAAGAACAAACTGTGCTGGCTTACTTGAGCAAAAACGTGAGCAGATGCAAAATTTAGCTACATGGGTTTAGCTCACATGTTCCTCTCGCATGACTGTCCCGGAGCAGAAAGACGGACTGCTCGTAGTCCAAAGTGTTTCTGTAGAATAACAGGATTTGTAAAACATTTGGGATAAAGACCTGTTGCTTCACCTATTGAATTGTTGATTCATCACCAAGTTCGGCTGCCAACATACAAATGCTCCTTACTGGTTTATATACACTTCTTACAGATCTAGGTGAAGGAATTCATTAAAAGGTCAAAGTAAATCCTCTTTGCTAATCACTGCATTAATTCTCATGACCTTTTCTCTTGATTATGTATGGATTTTGTGAGGAGAAGTTTGATGTTGTTCACTTTGGGGCTTAAAAGAGTTCAGCTTCGTAATAACAAATTTAAGCAGTACTTAGAGACACCCGAACAGTTTTAAGTTCGAGACGGCAGTACATGTACAAAACAATAAACGAAAAAGTTTCAAATAGTTTGCCATTAATGTTTCATTAATTCCCAAGCCCCTTTTGGTAACTTATTATTATTATTGTTTGTTTATTGACCTATTCTGGGAATATCTGGATTATACAGGGCTAAGTTGTTCGAAGGACGATTAGCGCTAATCCAAGGTTAATTACCATGACAACTCATATGTTCTATTGACAGTTAATCCTGGATTAGTGCTTATCAGGCTTTGAACAACTCGGCCCAGGTTATTGACAGGCTCGGACTCTGGCTCGGAGGGGAGGGGAGGGGGGAGGGGGAGGGGAGGGGAGGGGAGGAGAGAGGAAAGGAGCTCCTTCCCCCTCCTCCAGCCCCTGAGACCCCCGTGGGGGGTACTCCCTATAATGGGCTATACGGGGATGCTCCGCCCGAAAGGGGTACCTTTTGGAGGCTGGAGGTATATGAAAGGGTAGGGATTTCACGAGTTGAAGTATATGAAAGGGTAGGGATTTCACGAAGAATAAGGAAAAGGCAGCGTAAACACGAGTTGAAGTACAAAAAAGTAGGGAAAACCGCCATCTAAGTATTATAATAAGCGCCTTTCAAAATATATGAAACAGACGCACGTAAAGGCTATATGAAAGGGGTACCATTTTCAATGAAAGGTATATGAAAGGGGTACCGGTATATGAAAGGGTAAGGGTTTGGACCTTGGGGCGGAGCATCCCGGTACAAAACTCTGTTGAGTACCCCCCCCCCCCCCCCCCTCTCCCCGGGCTGAGACCGAGAACTTGCTCGCAACCTAGTTCATACATTCACATGCATTTATTCACCTTCATCGGGTATGTTACGAATTCACTATTCAAATTGCCCAAAAATTCCACGGGAGCTGATTACCAATGAGAAAGCGCTATAAGCACGGACTTCACACCCTCTAGTTTAGTATGCAAAGGTATAAGAAGGACAAAACATGTTGTTTGTCGTGTTTTAACGCTTGAAACTTCTGATCGTGAGTTTCGCTGGAGTTCCGCCGGCTGTACAATCATCTTGGGTAAGACGGGGAGGGGGGGACGGGAAGGAGTGGTTCCGTGATGTTCCTCTTTTTTCTTCACCCACCCCATACCACCCAGTACCATTTTTGCCGTCCTTTGTTCTATGGACCCATTTTTTTCATAATTGTTCTAAGGGACTGGAACAATAATCTTCAATTATTTCCCATTCTTAATCAGCGATCCGTGGAACAAAGGGCGGTTTGGATAGTTTACAATTGACCCTGTCCATCAGTTGGCCTGATTAGCTCGAATAGATAGAGCATTCCCGGAGAGCATTGTGGCGGATCATCACGGCATTGATTTATCACTCAATATTATTACATGACCTTTGTTCGGAAGCTAAGTGATCTAAAAATAAAGACAAGTCAAATGGAGGGTAAAAGGTTGTGTAAGGTCGGTTGTTGCGAAAACGATAACTGGAGAACGAAGAATGAGGAATATGGAATGGGGAATGGGGAATGACAAATAGGAAATGAGAACATTTTAATGCTGAATGTTATTTTGAAGATACTTTTTTATCATTTATTTTGACCCTACAGTCGAATTTTCCGTAAGCGGACACCCTCCGTCGGGATCGGAGCGGAAGCGGGAATGATTCTCGTATAAAAGGAGAATTCAAACGGGGTTTTGTCAAGACGGCCATAAGTAAAGCTAGTATAAGTAAAAATGGCAAACTGATCCTTACAACAAGTATAAGAGATTGAGACATGCAGAAGTGAAATAAAACAAACAGTTGAATATATTTATCCGATATTTCGGTTTGCAAAACAAACCGGCTTCTACGGGAGCTAGAAAACCAAAATGAATACAGATATAAAAGGACCGTTACATATAAAACGTTTGAAATATGACATAACAGAATAACAGAAAATAATTGGTGAGAAAGAAGCTAAATGTCACTAATAAAGTTTTTAATTCATCACGTCTATTTATACCATGAGGATCAAGAGTCATCCCTTTATCTATACTCGCGTGCCTTTTTGACTGCTGATAGAGTGGCCCGCCGGTTAACGTTCATTTAGTTGGTGTTTGGTTTCCCCGATGTACTGTTTTGCGCATTTCTTACATTCAATTAAGTAAATTATCGAAATTTAAGTTTTTAGATTTACAAGTAGATTGTCTCTCAGAGAACCGGCTTTGACCGTAGTGAGGTCAGCTTTTTTGAGTCGTTTTTGTGTATGAGATAAGAAAGGGAAAATATCCTCACTGTCCGTAAAAATAAAAGACTGCAAAACAGTCGTTCTTTTGTCCATGCGTTTAAATGTTCCCTGAGGAAAAAGGAGGACTACTCGTAGTCTAGTTCAGATCGGCTTTGTCCAACATTTCTCTTTGCGAGACATCTTTGCGACACTGTGGGCTCTTTGTTCCTCGGAACACGTGATGTGGCAGCACGTGATTCGAGTGACAAGTGAGTACATAGTACGGAACCTGATATGGTGAACGGAGGAGGACATTGGGGTTTGCGGTATTGCGGTATTGGGCAATCTATCATGCGGTATTTCGGTAATTCTAGTATAAAATTGCGGTATTGCGGTATTCCCAAAACCAGCGGGATTCCGTTTTTTAGCGTTTTGGTTGGTTTTTAAAAATTATCCTCCAGTGTTTTACGACCCTTTTGGATCCTTTTTCAGTTTCTTGTCCTCCTTGTCAAACTTGTCGTTTCGAAAACGCTTCGAAACAGCTCTAAGATCCTCTAATTCGTCACGCCAGTTTATATTACATGAAAGGTGATAACACTTTGGTCGTTTTACAACCAATTAGAAGTCATTAACTTGCCTTACATTCGAAAAACAAAATCTAAGCAGATATTTGCGGAAAATTTAATGAACAGAGTAGCGGTTTCGGTATTCTATCGATTTTGACAAGGTTTTTGACGAATTGCGGTATTTGGCGATTTTTTTTTTTTTTTGCGATATTACGGTATTTGCAAATTTTTTTGGCGGTATTGCGATGTTCAGAATCCCCCAATGCCCCTCTTCTGAACGGGGTGTGCTGGCGTTCTTGATGGCGACATTTAGTTCGCTACACCGTGCTGTAACAACGAAACGGCTATCCAAGGTTGCGATCCTACTTTATCGGTTTCTGTCGTGAAGGTGTCTCGCAAAGTCTATTTTTTTACGTAGTCAGATCAGCCCTGCAGTTTATCGTATGTTTGTTCATTTTTTGACTGGTTAGGTCTCTCGCAGATCCTACGTATACTGTTAGCAGCACTATCGTTTGCGGTCTTTTGCATATTTCACTTTTGTTCTTTTTTCGCTGCTCTCTCGCGAATGCGCGAAAGGGCCGAAAGCGTGGATCTTTCTTCGTGCGCAAAGCGCGCGAACCTCACCCCAGTCCCGCTCTATGTATTCACACTCGCTCCAGTCCTTTCGTTCAAAGACCGCGCGCATTCGTATGACCAACGCAAAAAATACGACTGTTTTGCATTCTATGAAAAATACTAATGTAATGTAATGTTTATAATTATCCACATTTTCGCAAAGGAAATATTGAATAACAATACGTTGACAAAAGACGGGAAAATACGGAACTTGAAAGGGAATCTACATTTCCGATTATCGGGCCGTGAGTTGGGGCCTGGTCGCACTACAGTCAAAAACAAAAACTAGCCCGTGCAAAAATATCCAAAAATTTGAACCGCAAACGGAGGTTTCTCCGTCCATGCTGTGGAAAAGATACGCGTAAATGGCATAAAAACAAAAACATTCCAAGCGTGTCTGGAAGCGGTTCTCTTGTTTTCCTCGTTTTTTTTTTTTTTCAAAATCGGCCTGGCCACCAATACACTACGGCGTCTTTGAAGTTTAGCCGGAATTTCCAATTTTTTTCCAATTTGCGAACCGGTCGCATTAGGAAACTTGATGTGATGACAGATTTTTATCTTAAACAAAGACAACTTTGATCAAAACTTCCCTAGTGCGACGACCAGGCCCTTACACAAGTTTTAAAATCTGAGTTAATAAATAAATACTGTAAAACAAGATGAATTGTCTTCATTTCGTTTGAACAACGGTGTCAGATGGTTGTGCCTAAAGAATACCGTTTAGAGGGACGTCGGACACCTTATTAAGACTTATATAACGTAATGTCGACACTTAAGAATTTTATTTTCAATAAATTTTTAAGTGTAAAAAAGAAAATCTAAAATCCCCCACTCAGGATTGAACCTGTGATCGCAGCTAGGCTTAGGCTTACATAGCCTACCGTACCACTGTAACACTGTATCACCTAGCTTCTCGGGTTGTTCAGGCCTAAATTTAACTATATAAACTGATACCCGTAACATTAACTGAAAGCTAACCAGTTACTCCGTTATATAAGTTTCAATAAGGTGTCCGACGTCCTTCTGAACGGTATTCTTTAGGCTTAACCGTGTCAGATTGCATGAAAACAAAAGCGGCTCCAGTCGCTGAATAGAATTTTTCTGAAAACGCCATTTATTTTTATTGTGTGCACGAATTCGCAGCCTTGTCCGATCCAGGGATTTACAGTTGAACCACCCCAGGAGCAACCTGATCACTCAAAATGCAAAGCCAAGCAGTGGTCGCTAACGAGAGGTCAGTCCACAGGGTGTCTTTACTTTGAATCACAGTATGAACCTGTCTCTGAATCATGTGAACCTGTCTCTAAATCAAATGAAGCTTTCTCTGAATCATATGAACCTGTCTCTGAATCATATGAACCTGTCTCTGAATCATATGAACCTGTCTCTGAATCATATGTCTCTGAATCATAAGAACCTGTCTTTGAATCATATGAACCTGTCTCTGAATCATATGAACCTGTCTCTGAATCATATGTCTCTGAATCATATGAACCTGTCTCTGAATCATATGTCTCTGAATCATATGAACCTAACCTGTCTCTGAATCATATGTCTCTGAATCATATGAACCTAACCTGTCTCTGAATCATATGAACCTAACCTGTCTCTGAATCATATGAACCTAACCTGTCTCTGAATCATATGAACCTGTCTCTGAATCGTATGGTAGTAGTAATCATTCATTAGGAAAATACGTCTGTAGCGACATCAAAATATATGCGAGTGGTCGCTTACCAGAGGTGAAAAATTTAAATCACCAGCGTTGAAAGTGGTCGCGGTCGTTTACTTACGACTGAGGTGGTCGCTTACGAGAGGTTTCGACTACAGTGATTTCACTGGAAGAAATTTGGTACAGTGGAACTTCAATTTAATGAATCTCTATATAACCTAAGCATAGCCCGAGTATAGAGCAAGGCTGATACTACGTAGAACCTTTAACGCGACAACGACATGATAGAGCCCAAACTGAAAGCCAACATGCAACCGTGGACAGCTGTTTCCACCTGGTTGGGTCTCGTCAGCACGGTGTAGCAGCAAAAAGATAGAAAAACTAGCGCGAACGCCAATTCTCTACCAAATCGCACGTGGTGATGGCAACAGATAAAAGCTCGATTTCAACTGCAACTGTTTCTTGCTCCCAAACAATTGAACTAAAACTCGCTGGAATCGCTTCGAATCGACCCCAAAACCACTCAAGACACAAATAAACACACAAAGAAGTTCAGGTGAGCCAGTTTTATTCCAATATCGTTCCTATAATTTTACGCTAAACTCGAAGTGAATTTTCCCCATACGAATCCTTATAATTTCGCTATTTATACGCAACAGTTACCACGATGGTCAAATTACAACGTGGTGCACATCACTTGAGCTTGGGGTACCTGTGCTTAAACCGGCCCTTTCTTAACTTACGACTATCGGCCACAAACTATGAAAACTCAATCTTTAGGAACTCGACGTAAATGTACTTTTAAATGTTTAATTTCGCATCACCTTACTCAACAGACATTTTAACAGAACCGGCGAATCTATAGCCGACAGCAGGGGATCTTAGCAAGTTTTAGATCTTAGCAACCTCTTTCGAGCATTCCGATCCGTTCTCTAAGTTCGATAATCTCAGTTTTCAAATCATTTACCACACGTGCACACACACACACACACACACACACACACACACACACACACACACACACACACGCACACACACACACACACACACACACACACACACACACACACATGCAAAATGAGAAAATTAAAAGAAAAGAAAATATAGATTGCAGGATTTATCAATCAAAGATATCCGATCCATGTAATGCCAAAGAAAAATGTAAAATTCAAACGCGCATGCGCGTGGGCAATCTTCGCAAACATCTCCCACATGTGCAAGAAATACTGCTTTAATGACTTCTTTCAGTCAAGAAGTGTTCGTCAAGACCGTACTTACTAGGATCATTTCTATAGTACGCGTCCCGTCTTTGTACCCTAACAAAGACAACACCATCAACCGTGATGACGATGCGAAGCGTTCACCTCTGAGCGCGAAGCACGTCGCCGACTTTGCCTTCACGGCAACCGGTCGCCGGCGATTGATGACCGTTCCTGTTCCTCCATTAGCGGGGAACTGGAGGAGGTGATCGCATTCTGAGCGGTTGTTTTTATCATTTTGGAAAAGAGTTGAATTATTTCGAAATTTTCATTTAATTCGATGCTTCGACAATATTTTTTTCTTTTTAACGTTCTCATTTACATCAGCTATTTGAATTTCTAAGTTTTAAAATTATATTCTCTGCCAGCTTGAATCTGCTCCGGCAACGAAACTGATCAGGCAGATCGCCGACAAAACAAATAATTTGATCTCGAACGTAAACATAAATTGTATGAATTACAAAAAACACAAAAGAAGCGCAATCATTGATTATGCCACGTGCTTCATTTCATTTCAAGGCTTCATGAATTTTAATGTAAAGATGGATTGACATCGTGCATAATTTATCTGAAAACGATTTTTTGATCGACAGATTTCTGGCTTCTGTTTGACGCGTCTCGGCTGCTTTTAAAACACAGTAAAACCGGTTTATGCTGTAAAATAAATCAAATTCAATTGAGTGCCGCACATTTGCAAGCTGAACTACGTAGTTAATAACTTCAAAAACGATTTCTTAAGGAACTGAAAGATAAAGCTTTATCGGCAAGCCGGTGATCATTCCATCGACGATCGATCGCTGAAGCAGTCTACACAACGCAACAATATGGAGAATATACTCTTCGACTATGATCATCCAACGCTACGTGTTGCTTTCGTTTCTACAATTATTGTTCTTGGACTCTTGATCATAAACGACCTGATTCCTTGGGGACCTTTACGGTATCGTACAAGACAGAGAGAAAGCAACGCGGTTTTAATTATTCTAGCGATTTTAGCGCTGGCAGTCGAGTGGGTCGTGTATATGTTTTTGTGAGTCTGGGACGAAGTGACCTCTGAAACCTCTGAATATTTGATTTACAATCCTACATCACGGTGATGGATAAGAATTTTATTGCTTCAGCACCAATGCAAATCAAGTCCTCTCCTCTATTTATACACTGACTTGTGTTTATATTTTCAAATGAATCATCGGATGTTGTCTTTTCCAAGCTCTTGTATTGTTGTTTCAAACATAACAGGTGAAATAAAACTAATGCCATCGCGATCAGTCATTGCATTGGCGGAGACGCGAGAACAAGCCTGACTAAAATGGATTTCTCAGCTGTAAATAATATGTATCTCACAAAGAAAGATATTTAGATCAGATGAAATTTGCTCTGATCTCTAATATACTCGAATGCTGGATTTATTTGAAAGACTCGATCATTTGTGTTGTCTGTCATGCGAATCTTGTTCAGGGGCTTGTTTCGGTCGGAGAACTGGTACGCATCTTGACCTCGTTTACAGCAAATCATTCATTCACACTCCCGTAATCCATGATTACTACTAGTAATAAAAATAATCCATGCGAGTGTAGAAAAATACGGAATGGCTGTCGAATGATCGAGCTGTTGCAAGGACAGTGCAGCCTGTTCCAGGCGTTCAGATTGTGGGGCCAGGAAGCAGCGAAAACCGACGTACGAGCGAGCGGGAAAAAAGAGAGGAGACTGCATTCGCGAGTATTTCCTTCGCGCACCGCCTATCCTTCGCTCCCCTATATCTGAACTTCAGGCTAGGACAGTGTGGCTTAAGTTATGCCTTTTTGCCGTTTGAATTGCAAATCAATAATGAGAGAAAAACAGTTCGAATATCTTACATAAGTAACGTTGTTCTATATATAAAGCTATTTCAATTAACGTTGTCGGATGAAAGCTCAAAGCTGCAAGCCAAGATAGTTGGGAGCGGCGCAAAAGAAACGTTTTTCCCGCTCGCCTAATTGCTCATTCGCGCCGTTTCTTTTCGTTTCCGCGCCGCTCCCAACTATCTGCATGCCTGCAACAGGCGCTCGGTTCACTCGTTCGGTCTTGACTTGTAGGCTTTGAGCTTTGAGCTTTCACCCGACAACGTTAATTGTAATAGCTGTATATATATACATACACACATAGATAAATGAAAATAGCCAAATAGGAATTAATTAGCTTGATCATCACAGGCTTGCAGCATTGACAGGGAACGCATACGTTTATAGCTGACATTAATCATGCAATTAATATCCCGGAACCGACTGACATCTGTCGGACTAATATCAAACAATTTTCCGTTTTTTACCAAGGACCCAAATTTTACAACTCCTTATCTAATGAGATCGTGAACTCGTCCTCCCCTGCCTCCTTTAAAAAAGCAATTAAGATATGTTTATTTGTAATAAATATTAGTAATCTTATATATTAAATGTGTCAAAAAGTATCCGTCGTCATGTTCTTATTTTGTTAATGTCATCTTACAAAACTAAAGCTGAGGAGGCCTAATTAACATAAGCTTCATAGTTTCTTTTAGGCCTCCTCGCCATTGTTACCTCTATTCTTCTTATATTTATGTGTTATTGTAATATGGCCAATAAAAAATAAAATAAAAAAATACTGTATTCTGAGGCGTTTTGAGGCCGTTTCTTTGGGCGTTTCTTTGTTTGCCAAATTAATTCGTATTGGCCTTTTTTCATTTTTCGTTTTTTCATTTTATTTTTGACAACGTTATTGCAATTAGGGGTATATACGAAATAGAACTTTATATGATGTTACCCTAAAGCCTTATTTTAGTTATTTTCAGCAGTAGCAGACACTGGAAACTCTGAACTTTTTAAGCTTTTTCAACTGAGCCGCGTAAATTTTAGTGCTCAAATCATGACACTGCAGTTTGCGAAGTTTTAACCTTGCGAAAATATAAGCTATAAGACATTACTCCATCGTAACTGGGGGGGGGGGGGGGGGGGGGAGGAATGAATAGCGGGGGGACTGAAAATTTTAGGGTCTTATTTTTTTGCAAGATAGAGGGGGGGGGGGGGGGGGGCTGTCTTCCCCTTAGCGCCACGACATTGGGATACCAACACCGTGGTAATATCCTGGAACCGACCGACAATCTGACAAAGCAAAAAACTTTAATCAAGCAACTAAATTTAAGCTACAGTGTTGAATAATGGTAATAGCAGTCTGCATGCTTAAAAATTTCAAACTTCGTAGATATATTATTTTGTTTTCGTCAAGTAAACTCCAAGTCAATAAAATATAATTGTAAGAAATGAGTGGAAAAATTAAAATTAACTTAACACATGTCAAAACTTCACCGAGTAACAAGCGTTTGTATTTGCACCCTTCGCATATAATCTTTGCAATAGTACAGTTTCCATGTCTGGCTCAAAATTTGCGCAAATAAGATACAGTTGTTTTTATTCACCCAAACATGAGCCAGACATAGATAAAATTCATTCACTGATAAATTACCGCCTTCGGTAAAATTTACCAAAAAAAATCACTTTTTCATAAGATGAAGATTGGTTTAACGGACACATTCTCAAAACTTCAAAAACAGTTCTCGATAGAGATATCGATGTTGCAGTGCTTATACTGTTGTACCCAAGGGAAATCGCGTTGACCTAATGTATAAGTGCTGCCATTGACCTGCCTACAGGAGCTTATTTGGCCGGGATGTTCGCAAGAGACCGCGAGGCCCGCGGGAAGGCTTGGTAAGGGACGCAATGGACAAAGGGAAGGCCTGGGTACACCAACGGTTAAACATGTTAAAATGTTGTTTAGTTTAACTACGCCTCTATCTTGAACGTTTCTAGCCTCTATCTTGAACGTATATGGCTCAAACTACCTGGAATGGTAATAAAAGTCAATAAAGTTTTTTTTAGTAAAGATTTCACTCCAAATATAACGGATTGTTAGGAGGTATTTTTTCTAAGCCTGTTTTAAACTAAACAACATTTAAGCAGGTGTGAATGGGTATTAGTGAATTCTTCCAGTTCTTTGCCTGAATCTTGCAAAGAAACCCCTCAATCGAGATTTCTTTTCACCAGACTCCTTGTTATAATCTCCTTCCGACTTGACAGTGAGATAAGCGATAGGTACTTCACTTAAACTCGGTAGGTTTTCCTGGACAAAGAACGGGTCATGTGACGAAGATTGACAGGTGTCATGAGAGACAGTCAGTTTGTTGATGCGCATGTACAGATCTCGGTCGAAAGTGGTTCGGTCATTTTTCCCAAGCTTTTGAATTTCGCCTGGCTTAGCCGATGTCGACTTGGAAGAACTTGAAGTTTTCTTCTCGAATTTTCCAGATCTAAAATGCCTTTTTACGCCCTTCTTCTTGTTTCTGGGATCCCAGTTATCTTTCTCCACTTTGAAATCGGGCGCAGTGCTACTCTTCCCTTTTCTTGTACCAGGATGGTTTTCGCCATGCGTGCGCACAAATCCAGCTCTTGCATCTGAAATGCTTCCTCTGAACACATTCCAAGCAAATGAAATCTTCGAGGAAATTGATGACCGCGGTGGTGCTGATCCCTGGCTGTCCAAAGCACTTCCCTCACAGTTCTCGTTTTCAGATTCAGTTGCAGCCCATGCCGTCTTGCGCATAAAATTCGCATTCAAGCGAGCGCAAGTTGCAAAACTCTGCAAAGCCAGTGCGTTATTCTTCCTCGCCGAAAAACTATCTTTCGTGTTGGACAAACCTAAAACGATGTCATCGTTTGAGGTTTCGACGGGTTTGACATCCAGGATTTCGTTCTGTTGCCTGCCATCTTGTGGGCTCACTGTATACAAATTCGTCACGCCTTCTCCAACAACTGGCAAAATTGCGGGGACAATTTTGTTTCTTCGCAACCACCACCAGCGCCTTGCCACCCTAGTATTGTGATCCATAGTTACATCGTAGTTTATTTGCCGTTTGGATTTACCACCAGACTGACTGCAGCCAGCTCCGGGAGAAAGTTCCTCTTCAGGATCTGTGATTGAGTCAAGTTTTATCTCACCTTCTACTTCTTGTTCATTTTCTCTTCTTGCTTGCGATAGATTGTTGCACGATTTTAAACCACAACAAGTAACAAAGTACAGGAAAATGTATAGTATTCGTGAAAGCATTTTGCCAACAAGATTTACCATACTGTATATATGCAGTCCTAATTATGAAGTTTCTATTTTTACGTCATAATTAATAATGTTCACATTATTGCGGCTCCGCGCGCAATTAATTCGACCAGATTCTGAATTGATTGACAAGTCGAGTGCCGTGGCTTTTAGTCTCATACTTATGACATGTTTTGTTTTGAAGATAGACAAGATAGACCGACCCCCCTCGCTTTTTTGATAAAATAATGGCACACACAGTCATGGGTATTTTGACGTTTTGGGGTGTCAAAACTGTCCCAAATTAAAACTAAGTACCTTTATCAAACACGAAATGCTAATAGAACAATAAGAGGAAGATATCAAGTGAATTCTCGAAGAGAGAATCAACCACAATCTGACTTTCAGCGAGTTTTTCAAGACACAAAGCCATAAACGTGAAAAAATTGGCCCATTGCATTTAAAGTTACAATCCGTTTCCATCCTGATAATCTGCAGTCCAAGACATTTATTTTTACTTTTAAGAGCACTAGTAGAATAATTTAAAACAAAACTGGACAATAATTTTGGGGTTTCCGCTGATATAAATGTCTTTTGAGCTTTTTAACACTAAAAATCATTTGGTTAAATGCATAGCCCCTTGAACCCTTTCACTCTCAGAGTCACTTATGGAGATATGTAGTTTAGTTCTAACTTTTGAGTCTGTCGACGAAATCCTTTGTTGTGGCCATTCAAATGAAACCTCTTGGGCAGAACTTTCGCATGGTATCATTTGTTTTTCAATCACTTTTACGACATGAAATTTTAAATTTTTCGAATTTTGATTTTTGACACTCTTGCACGGGAGTTTTAAAAAAGGGTTTAAATGTGCCTAAGGAGAATTCGGCTCCGTGGGTAAACATAAACTTTCGATCGAATTTTGCCTCCCTCTCGAGTCTGCATGAACTTATGTTTCGTTAATAGAATATGATGAGTGTGCGAAGATATGAAATTTGATCGAGTTGAACACGAACATTTTTCGATTGTAGACACACACCTTTTATTTTGTTTGACATTTAATAAGTGCATATAATGATATCGTCACTCTTTACAGTGAAGATAAAATTGATATTTTCACATGTGTCGACATATAATTTTTCCGCGATGGGAGAAATAATAGCACTGAAGTTTAAAATAATACAACGTAATTTTACCAGCTTATGTCTTGTGCTGCATCCCAGCTAAATAAGAAAAGTAACATGAGTTCAAGTTTTTACTAAAGAAGATCGGTGCATGCGACTTTACAATTCTCTACAAAATAGGTTTAATTTTATGCCCATTTTGCTCTTCTTACAAGCCCCTTTTTACTTTACATACTTGTTGCTTTTCTCACGTTACAAAATGAGATAGACTATAGGTCAGTTGTAATCACAAAACGTAGTTCCCTTCTACAGTTTCAGAGATTTGTTTCGATCCACCTCAATTTTCGTCGTCTGGGCTCAGGCTCCAAGCTCAAAAGCGAATTTTGACTCGACAGAAACCACACTGAGCACCTTTTCTCGGCCAAATAATCCGACGATGGACGCCGCATTGGGCTCTCGCTCTGCGGGCTTCTCGCACCCGTACCCGCACCCGTACACGCACCCGCACGCGGGGGACTCTGCCACGCAGATCTCCTAATCCGTTGAAAGGTGACCAGTTCTTTGAATCCTCTTCTGAAACGCGGATTTCGCGCGCACAAGATGATAGGGTTACACACACTGTATAGGAAACCACAGATGTAGGCCGAGCGCAGAAAATGGCGGGAAAATCGACTGACGTCTGTGACCAGAGTTAAGACCCCGTAAATAAAGAAAGGCGTCCAGCAGACGACAGATACTGCTACAACAAACACAAGAGTGATTATGATCTTTTTCTGCGCTAAAATGCCGCGATCGTCAATGATAGCAGTATCACGAATCCTCTGGCAGTGCGTTTTCACCGCTCCAATTATTCTCCAATATAGGAAGATCATGGCTAAAATTGGAAACGTGTACACGATGCACAATAGAAAAACAGTGTGTGAAATCTCTGCGGCGTTATGTGGGTATCTGGGGCCGCACATGCTCGCTGAAGATTTATACACAATCTCTGTCCATCCGAGAATAGGACCAATGGAACACGCGAACGCCGAAAGCCACACAACAGTGATAATCAATAACGTGCGATCGTGCGTTATCATTATTCTCAGCGGCTTAACAATAGAAAAATACTTGTGTATACTGATGACCGTCAGCGTGAAAATCGACGACGAAAACCAGAAAGGTACAACAAACGCGTTTACCTTGCATAGCGGCTCGCCAAGGACCCAGGACTGCTTGATAAGTGCCGTGATCATGAACGGGATGCAAAATAAACACACTCCCATTCCTGTAATCGCAAGCTGTGTCAGAAAAATATTCGTACGCGTCCGCATTTGTCGGTTGCAAAGCACCACTCCGGCCACGAGGGCATTTCCAAAGAAACCAGCTACCAGGGTTATAAACAAAACCACAAGTTGGAGCAAAGTCACCGAGTCGAGCGAGGTATCGTTTCCACTGTTGATAGCCATTGATGAATTTTCTAGTTGAACGTTTGTTTGAGTTGTAATCTGATTGAGTGAATCTTGTGCCATTATCACTCAATACCGACTTTAGGACCCAACATACAGCACGCAACTTGAGCTGAAAGCGATACTGTTTATAAATGCGCTAAAATCTTCAAGCGTTTGACTGATCGTTCAACTTTCGGACCAAATTCCAAAGTCGAGTGCTAAAAAACAGGCCTGGTCAATCTCCCCGAGTTAGCGTCAGTTTGTAATCTTTGTAAAATCGTATTCAAATGCTCCTGTTTTGACAAAACCTGAATCTCTAAGTACCTTTAGCTAGTTAAATAAACTTTTTATCCTTTTGTTGACATACCGGCGTCTATTGACATTCGAAGAAAAGAGTTCAAAAAGAAAACACTCCGTAAACAATTAGCCGGCTTATTAGACATTCACGCGTTGCGTAAGAACGTTTTAGACTGCTCAAGCATAAAGAAAAAAAACTGAAAGGAAAGTTCTAAGTAGAGTCTATTCACGGTTACAGTGAAAACTTTCAGGAAACAACTAGAAAAAAATACTCGCGGCTTCTCTTGAGCTGCTATGTAAAAGCCACAATTCTCGGCCGGGTCTACCCAGGACGAATAAAGCCGATTATTCAACGCTTATCGGCTGTGTATTTAAATTTTTAAATTTATTTCGTTTAAATGTTTTCAGTTAAAATGATTTAAGCTTAAGTTGTGGACTGAACAGCAACACCGAAAAAACTCTTGTCAAAATTTCATTGATAATTAGTTAATTTTTTAATGGATTTAGGGTTCAAACTAATCCGCAGATTACAGTAGCTTAATTGCAATTCCGGTACCAGAACTCATCCTGCAATTTCATCCACAGACTACAAGTACAGACTGTCGATTGACCAATATCACCACAGCCAACTACTGTGGAAGGTTTAACTTCAATACAACGGTCTGTCTGTTACGTGGTGAGAGAGAAAATCTCTTCATTTCGCTCGAAAAATCGTAACAGAAAAACCTGCTAGTGTGCGAGCCTTCACTGACGCGCCTAAAACACGAAGTTCCGGTATAAAAGGAGGCTGGCCTGGCCATTCTCACCTCCCCTCATTAATCAACCACTGAAGCATAAACAACTGACAAAAAATATTCGGCATTGCTAACACAATTTGGAAAAACTTTATAAATGTTATATCAGAAGTCTTAATGAACTTCTATTTCTTTTTTTGCTTAGGTTAAATCTTAGTTTAGTTAGATTTTTGAAGCAAATTGTATTTAAGGGACGCGCAAGTTAACCACGTTCTGTAACTGAAAGACGCCTTTCACACCCAAAAGGTGAGAAATGAGTTTCACATCCAAAAGGTGTGAAACGGGGGAGGAGCTGAGCCTGATCGGGCGAGTCTCGCTTTCGAGTCCAGAAAATGCACCAGTTTCCCTACCACAGTCCTAATTCTACTTTTTAACGGGCCTTAACACAGGATTACAAGATTTGCACAGGATTACAAGGATGGAAGTGGATTACAGTTCATCCGATCTGATTTTGTAACGGGCGGTCAGGAAATCAAAGTTGCCAATAGTCCAGTTTCGACTGAATTCGCTATGGTCGCTGAACGAAAGCACTGAAGACGCATTTTTACAGGGTTAGCCTCAATCTGAAGTGATAAATTCACAAATTCAGGCGAGAGGATGACCTGTTCAGAGCTCTGTCTATTGTTTAATTTTCAAATTTCACGCACCTTCTGCCGGTATTTGTGAATATTTTACATCAGGTCGAGTCTAACCCTGTATCAATGTGTCATTGGTGTTTGAATTCAGCGGTAATTTTAAATACGAAAATGGCTTATTTGGTGGAATTTTGAGTTTTTTAGCCCTTTCACTCCCAAGAGTGCCAAATAACAAAATTTAAGAAAAATCCCAAATTTCATTTTGTAAAATATTGAAAAACAAATGGTACCATGCAAAAGTACTGCCAAAGAGGTTTCATTTGAATGGTCACACCATAGGATTTCATCCACAGACTCAAAAGTTAGAACAAATGGTACCATGCAAAAGTACTGATGAAGAGGTTTCATTTGAATGGTCACACTATAGGATTTCATCCACAGACTCAAAAGTTTGAACTAAAATACATGTCTCCATAACTGACTGTGGTTAAGCCTTTGGCTCTTCTAAACGTTTTTTTTTTTTTTTTTGTAGCCAGGGATACAAGGAAGAAAACAACATTTCCGCATCATAAACACACTTTTTATATGTCTTTAGTGACAAGAGGCACCAGGAGTTGGCCTGATGGCAGGCACTATAGAAATTAAAGGGGAGGAGACGGAGGGATTCGAGCTCTCCCTCTTTTCTCGCTTCGCACTCTTCCTGTCCCACTTCCCCGCGTCGCCTCGCCTTTCTAGCGCCAGTCACGCAGAGAACAAGGAGGGCGAAGGACTGCTCGCACTGGCTAACGCAAATAATGGGTATAGATTATGTTAGCTTGTTCGCAGGCGTTCAGATCGGTGGGGAGCGAAGGTAATTAAGATGGCGCGCGAAGGGGGATACCTCACCCCCTCTCCCATTTTCTCCTCGTTTTTTCCCGCTCGTTCGCGCGCCGGTTTTTAGGGATATGATAACATTAATGTAACAAGTTAAATGAGGTCCCAGTTGGAAAAACCACAGGATTCAGGAGCCAGAGGGATTTAATTAGGCCTGCTCGCACTGGCTAACGCAAAAATGGGTATAAATTATGTTAGCTTGTTCCAAGCGTTCAGATAGTGGAAAGTGGAGGTAAGGCGGCGCGACAAGGGGGATACCTCACCCTCTTTCCCTTCATTTTTCCTCGCTCTTTCGCGCGCCGGTTTTTAAGGCCGGCATACACTAGGGGACATGTTGCGGGAACATAAAGCAGGGACAAGCCCCTTCGTGTGCACAGCATAGGCGCATGTTGCAGGGACAGTACGCAAGCTGGTGCACAAAGCGGATTGAGGTACGTATAACTATCACAGAAATCACTGAGGGCGCCTGCTACTGAAGGCTCATGGGATAATCAATAGCGCGTTTTTATTGGTTCATTTCTATTTTGTAGCGGGGACAGTTTGCGAGAGCAGTGCACACGATGCGACATCGAAATGGGGGTCATTTTGTCCCCGCTTCATGACGCACGAATTCAAACCAGCTGAATTTCATGCAACATGTTGCGGGGACAAAATCACGTCCCCACAACAGAACTTTTTCGCAAAAACGGGGATGTCACACGCGGAAAACTGTCGCTGCAACATGTCCCCGATTCATGTCACCGCAACATGTCCCCTAGTGTGTGCTGGCCTTTAAGGATAAGATAACATTAATGTAACTGGTTAAATGAGATCCTCAGTTGAAAAAACCGTACGATGCTGGAGCCATTTAGGGAGGGAGGGATTTAATTATATCATAGTATTACAGGTATAAATAGTCAGACTCGGCAAGACTTGCTAATTAGCTTAATATTTTATTTTAATTGATTTATATTCAAATGTAAACATGGTTTTATGTATTCAAATGTAAGGTTAATTGCATGCTGTAAATTTTTTTGCTTCTAATTCTAACCATGAAAATTTACACCACTTAGAAAATTATACAAGTTTGTTAAACAATTAAGTCTTTTTAAATGTTTACACTAACAGAATGTACAGTTGTCATAATTATTCACTTTAATTACATAGTTAAACCTATTCATGATTAATATTATTTAATAGCTATTTACATGTAAAATGTCATGTACGAAATTGAATTTAAATTAATTACTAAGGGAATAAAGAACATGATGTCATTCTTTGCTCCTGCACATTTAAATAGTTACTTCTTACTTTGGCATTAGCCTTTCAAATTTAAATATTCTGAACTTAAGGTAAGTGCAAATAAGCTATTCACCTCATGATGTACAAAAACTAATGAAGGTGATTTCTTTACATATACATGTAACACATAAATTTCAAAACCCATTCAAAAGCCCCCGCAACCGCAGTGACAGTCACCACCCTCTGAGACCCCTGTCAACAACCCCACCCTAGGCTTAGTCCCCTCAATCCCTTCGGCCTTGCCATTTCCATCATTACTGTAAATCCTCTATTAGCCCCCCACCCCCGTGGCCCTGTGCATAAACAACAATGAATCATACTTTGACTGATGAATGTGCCTGCATGAGTACCAGTACCGGTAACATTTCCCTAAAGCACACACCTCCAGTCATGTCCAATGAAGAAGCACTTACAATCTGTATGGTCTGAGGGGGAGAGGGGCTTACTAGAGGGGAGGGCTTAATAGAGGATTTACTGTATGTATCTGGTGTGAATCCTTTACTTATATACATATCATATAAATTGTAAAACCTGTTCAACAAACCCAACATCTCTTTGATCATACCCTCTGTGTTGTCTTTTTCACCATAATATAATATATATGGTGTGTCTGCCTTGTTCATTTCATTCACTTCAATCAAACAAAGGCTATTTTCACACCAAAGGATTTCAATAGGCCTTGCGCGCATTGAAAAAGCCAGGTTGAATCAGCCACTCAGAAATTAGCCAACTTGCAACCATTACTTTTTGCCTGTGATCAAGCTGTCTTTGCCATGGGGTGCCTGCTTATTGACTCATCACCCAGCCCCACCCTTACCCCCAAGAGAGCTTTATTTGCCCACACTATAGCTAAAGACTACCAAGTTATCTATTTCCCTTTTACTTTTAACCCTTCAACTCTCAAGGGTGCCAAAAAATCAAAATTCAATAAAAATCCCAAAAATTATATTTTGCAAAAATTATGTTGAAAAACAGATTTTACCACAATTGCCGCTAAACTCGCAATCTGATTGGTCAACGTGAGTGGTAAATGAGAGTCCAGACAACGGTGCTGACGCTTACATCACGTGCGCTTGAAAGAAACAAATCAGATTGCGAGAAAGTTATAGACAACGCTTGCTCTTTCTTTGCTGTCACGTTTTGTAACAAGACTTCGATTTTTCCTTGTATTTTTTCTAAATATTGTTGTAAAAAACAAATTTACACCGGTTTCCCGTGGTGTGGACTCTTATTTACCACGATTTACGTCATCACATGGTCAAAATTTGTTGCTGACTCACTCGGCTGCGCCTCGTGAGTCCACAACATTTTGACCATGTGATGACATAAATCATGGTAAATAAGAGTCCACACCACGGAAAACCGGTGTAAATGGTACCATGCAAAAGTACTGCTGAAGAGGTTTCATTTGAATGGTCACACCATAGGATTTCATCCATAGACTCAAAAGTTAGAACAAATGGTACCATGCAAAAGTACTGTTGAAGAGGTTTCATTTGAATGGTCACACCTTAGGATTTCATCAACAGACTAAAAAGTTTAACTACATTACATGTCATCATAATTGACTATGTGAGTGAAAGGGTTAGTTATAGCCAGTGATGTTGTAATCAACTCATTTCCCTATAATTTGTGGAAACATGAGTGAGTGACTCAGAAAGTTTAATAATGCCTGATCACAGATTTAGTAAGTCTCCATGCACAATTGGTATGACATTATTATATAACCTCCTGTATGTTAATTAACACTCAAATCTACATCTGTTCACCCCTTCTATTTTTATTCCCCTCATTAATTAATCCCCCATAATTTAAATTACTTTTATAATTTGACTGTGATGCCATTTTACCTTATAACGAAAAGAGAACACACAAAATATCTGAGCGTATTACACAGTAGATTTCTGTATTACACCTTAGCATCCCAGTTTCAAGACACAATCTAGGTGCTATTATAAATACAAGAATTTCAGTTTAACAGATAATAGGTGCGGACATTTTACTCATTTCTTGGGGCTCAAAAAAATACCACGCAACTTGTAAAAATGTCCGCACATACTATCTGTTAAACCATCGAATAAGGTGTATATATTCTATTCCCTCTCATTAAATATTAACCCCCATGCAGTAATTAACTGATATTATAACTCACATCTATTTCCCTCTGAATTGATACACTTCCTGATTACCCTCTCTATTTGTGTGCCTCCCCCCTCCCTCATTGTACCCCTGTTAATAACATGTACTCAAATCATATCCCCCCTCCCACCAGACTTCTTGCTGACACTCTGGCTGCTGACCCACTGTTGTCTCATAGTATTAATTCCCCTTCTAAACTATTAAAGTTGTCATACATTCCTTTTAATTTAATTCCTAAGAATTTGCTTGTTAACATAAAGGTATTTTAAATTTTAACGCCAAAATTGATGATTAAATTAAACTGGCCAAAACGCAAGCATTAGGGCATTACCGGAAATGCTCCATTAAGCCCCCCAGGGTCAAGAGAGGGGGGGGGGGGGGATAAGGGGTGCACTCTTCAGGATTTAAAGACTGTCCCATATAAAAATGTAAAGTTGGAAATGTTGAGATCAAGATTATAATGCAATATTTCTAACCTGACCTAAGTGGCTCAGTGTCCTCCATGGTTTTGTGAGGGAGGGGGGTGGGAGACTTAAATAATTCAGATCTAGATTTAATGTAATAACTAAGTTAAATCAGCATTTAATTTCTTTGACAAAAATAATATTACAATGTAACAGTGGCCATATAACATGTATCATGAAATTAACTAGCATTATTAATCCCTGGGTTTATGCAACCCAGGAATTAGCAGTTTTGCAATTGGATGGGCTTTTGAAGGGGGAGCTTATCCCCCCTGTCCTGCCCAACTGGATGTGGTCACCAGCGTCAAAAAAGGAGCATCGTCTCATAACCCCACCCCCACTCTTCCCTGTAACTATATTACTGTATTTTCTTGAACAGCTGGGGGCAATTATTATTTTTTACTCCATTAAAGGGGAAGTGATTAATCGAGGAGGGTGACCTCCTGGTAGTGCTAAAGTACTAATGTGCTAATTAGAGAGCTCCAAGAAAAACAGGAAAGAGTCAAGTACAAGAACATTATTATGGAAAAACTATAGCTTTATGAAACCTGTGCTTTTGTAACTTTTCTGTAATTGTTACGATTGTTTCCTATACAAGAAGCAATTTTTTAACTTGAATGGGAAGGTGTGAAAGAAAGGGAGGGGATGGGGGGGGGGGGGTGGGGGTGATTATTTCAAATATTTCCACCAAAGGGGGTGGGGGGGCGATTATTCAAGGGGGGGGGGGGGGGCGATTAATGAAGGGATGGCTATTATTCGAGGAAATACAGTACTGCCTAATTAAGGAAGGAGTGAATGGTAATTTTAGTAAAGGGTCAAATGGTTGATTAATCATTTAAAGTATTACAAAACCTACATCTAGGAAACATCAGTTGTTGAGCTGGTGAAAAAGATGTTGAACCTCTTCTGGGGTCTTGGCAAAAATAGACAGATATGATTCACAGCCTTTGCCAGCATCCATGGTGGAAAGTACAACAATAAGTGACTCGCCTTTGTCATTGTTTTTGTTTGCCTTCTCAACTAACATTTTAGCTGTCATGTTGTCATGCTTATTTTTGCAAAATACTGCAGAATGTTTCAAGCCAATATCTAAAGCAATATGACGCGCTAGCAATAAATGTGTGGTGTCGCCACCAATTCTTGGGTTGCTGTCAACAAGGAACTTTCCATGGTCTGTGATTAAAACCTCAAAGGTGACTAGACCGAAGTAGTCGTGGTTTTGAAGGTAATTCTTAATTGGCAAAGTGAATTCCTCATGGACCAAGTTTTTATATCCCTCTTGCTTGTCCCAGTCCACTGCCCCTCTAGTCCAGGCAAATCCATCAAATCCACCAGATGTTGTCCCGACCCAAAATAGCTCCCCCGATTTGTGCAGATAAAATTGAAAGCTGGGAACTTCTTTGACCCCTGGGAGGAATTCCTGAAACACAATTCTATCCTTCCAGTCACACACCTCTCTGATTTGTCTCAGAGTGGCAGATAGCTCACTTTCATTCTTGACCAGCCAGCTTCCTCGCCCGCCCGTACTCAAGTCGGCTTTCACCGCGCAGGGAAATGTAATTGAATTGATGTCCATATGTCTAGGAACGGGTACCCCGACATCGAGAATTGAGCTCTTGATCTGCAACTTGTACAAAATGTCGGGATGTATGCTTTGCTTTCCTTCCGGAATGCCTTGTAACGCGGCTGTTGTTACAATTGGTATATCATCTTGTAGTCCTTCGTCCAACGATTTAATAACAACCGGAGGGAAAGCGGGCAGCCATTGTCGCCAATGTTCTTGCAAGTATTCTTGCGGTTTGCGCTCCATTATTATAGGAACTTCATTCCCAGCTGCAGGAAGATGACGAAACGGGTACAAAAGGCGATCGAAATTCAGCGAGGAAGGTGGGCAGTCGTACACGCGGTATTTCTTATCGTTTAGGAATCGATATCCCTTGGAATAAGAAGATGGTTTTTGCGGTAAAAAGTAGGCCTTCTTGAGACATTTCTGAATTAACTTTCCAAGAGTGACAACGTTTTTTGAAGACATCACGTAGCTGTTTGGATGTGCCTTGATTATCATAAACACGTGGACGGATGCATAAAATGTTTGTCAATTTACTGAACCAGCGATTGCGTGACAGTCCAAAATTCTAAAAATACTAGTATGAGCAACAAATGGTACCAGAAATAAATGAGACAGTCATTTTCGGTTTAACTGGAATTTTCGAGAAAAAAGGACAACCTCGTGATGCATACCCAAATTTTCCAAACATACTTCCCGTTCTATTTGGTTTCCTTCCCGGAATTTTATTATTTAATATTGTCGTTCTATTTATTAAAATCAAACTAAAATTATGGAAAATTATAATTGAAAAAAAAAAATTGAAAAATAAGCAGAAACGGCTGATGAAACTGTTTCGTCAGATTTCGCCATGCAAGCATTTTTGTGATAAACTTTGTTCGCCCGACAGCGCGAATGTCCGTCGCAGGGGCGGATCTAGGGGGAGGGTGCAGGGGGTGCGCACCCCCCCCCCCCGGACCTAGTCTGCGTTGTTCGCTTTTAAAATTGTTTACGTCACCCTTCAGTTACGTCATTCCTTACAGGTGCACCCCCTCCTAAGAAAAATCTTGCATCCGCCCCTGCGTCGGCAATCAGTTTATTCGTGAAAATACTGAGTAGTAAAGCTTCAATCTGAAAAGAGATCAGAATGTCATCATGCATCATCAAAGCCAATCAAATTTCAGTGAACTTTAGCTAATTTTCTCTGATCTTAATTTTCGGAAACTGTGTCGAAAAAAATCTTCAACTTATTCCAAAAAATAGCCCTAAAAACTATCCAATGGTCTAGTCAACAATTTTTTTTTGGCATTGTCACGGATCAGTTGAATTTGAAAATTTAAATTTGTAATTTCAAGCGGATTTGTAGATTTTAAGATTCCCAAGTGACTCATTTTAAAGCAGTGAAGCGAGTAATTGGTAGATATAAAATGGACAAGGACAAGTTTGTACACGCAAAATCTTCAGAGATCATTTTATCTTGTGAATATAAGAAATTAAAGTATATTGAAGTACGAACGGCAAACCGTACCGCAAAAAGGGGGTTGTCTTGTGCTCTTTAGAGCCATGCGAAACAAACAATCCTTCATGATCAATATTTCAAAACAAAGTGATTCAAAAGGGCTTTAATATTCGCAATTAGAATGAATGCCAAAGTAATAAAGACAAGTGCCGGAAAGAACGATTATTTCGCGGGGTAATCACAAAAGAGAAGCGAACAAAGCCCCCATATTGATATCTACCACCCTCTCCCCTCCCCCTCCCCCTCCCCCTCCCCCACCCCCTCCCTCTCCCAAGGGGGATGGGAGGAGAACGGGTACTCTCAAATAGCAATGGTAAAAACGGCAATATACGGCAAAATAGTAATGGTAAAAACGGCTGTTTTCTAGCCCCCGTAGAAGGTTTGTTTTGCAAACCGAAATATCGGGCAAATATATTCAACTGTTTATTAGTTTTTTATTTCGCTTCTGTCTCTATCTTTTCTTCTTGCCGTAAGGATCAGTTTGCCGTTTTTACCATTACTATTTCAAGATTTTTACTGATCCAGGTCTACGATAGATCCGGTCCTCTGTCTTCATTGGTTTGTCGTTGTGGTTTTACCGTTAATTTATTATAGTTTTTGAATACTCTCAAAACGGAAATAAAATGATCGCGGCAACATTTTTGACAGATGGTTTTCCTTTGAAAACACTAATAGTGATACAGTTCTTAAAACATCAAGTCTGGGATACGGGTAGGGATTTTCGGTGTCCAGTCTACTATAGGGTTGCAAAAATAGCTGAACTTGGTTTTCAGAGTCCCAGCGGCACACCCCCACCCAAAAAATATACAGAGTACCCCCCTCCCCCCCCTCCCCGTATCTACCTACCTAATTCTGAGTTCACTACCCAAACTTCATTTTCCATATGAGCAAATTTGCAGGTTCACGCAAGAATCGCGCGCGGAAGTGAACATGTTCGTATGTGCATAATCTCCGAATTTGCACTGTTATTTATTAGTCATTACTTGTCTTGCCTCCAGTTAATTCTGGAAATCAGCTAATAAATGTGAATAATCTGTAGAGTGCGCGCGCAATGCATGATTTCCAAGATGATGCGACAAGTATAATAAAAAAAATTATTAGATTCTGTTTTTGTGATATCCGGAATACACCGTAATCAGCTTCGGCTAATAACACTTACATTGACCTTGATCATTCGGGATACCACAAAAACCTCATTCAATAATTGTTTACTATCCATTATTATTGTTTTTTAGTAATTTTAATCATCTAGCTCTTTACCAGTTTTCCTTTAATTTGTTGTTGCGCTCTACCTGTCCCCATTCCTTTTGAGTAAGAATGCTTCTCGAATTGAACTGCCAAGCCGTTTGATGCCATTGTTAGCTACAAGAAAATTAGGCCCTTCCAATGAACCTTCCGAATATAAGCCCATTAGCGTAAGGGATATAAACGTTCGAATACAACTTCATAGTCTGGGTACTTGTTTGTATAACAGCCGACTGAAGCATAGTAAATGCTAAACGAAAGCGTCTTGTGGATACAGTAAAACTTCTATTTTGGGACACTTCTCCTGTTCCCGGCCGGAAAAGCGCTCATATAATCTTTGTAGTTATCATACTACCTATTTTAGGGACACCTCTATTAAGGGGACACTTCTCTTGGTCCGGCCAGCCGGTAAAACGCTTATCGGTAATATTTGAATATCACCTCGATTAAAGGGATACCTCTTTTATAAGGACACTTCTCGTGATCCTCTTCCAGGCCGGCAAAACGTTCATATAATCTCTGTAATTATCGCCTCTATGAAAAGGACACCTCTATTAAGGAGGCTCTACAATCTTCATCCTTTTTTAAAACGCAAAAATCCCTTCAATAATAGGCTTCCTTAAAATTAGCCGACAGAAAAGTCTTTTATTAAAACAAGCTCGTTCCCAGGGCCTGCCCCTTTTTGTAAAAAGAAAATGAGTGGCGACTACATTTTAACACTTCCGGGTGTTTTCCATGAAAGGAAATTTTAGTCAAAACAAAGCATATTTATTAAATGTACGCGTTCGACACGTCACCTAACCTAGCTCAATTTGCACGAGTAGGCATTGTTGAATCGCACCTGAGATTTTTGCCGAGACAGCAACACATGATCGATCAAGCATTTGACAAACTTTAAAATCAAAGAGGTGAGTTCGTCTGATTTTAAAAAGAAAATCGTAATTTCATCGCCGCCGTCGCCAAGGGCTTTTTGTAAACAGTCTACTGATTTAACATATACATAGCAGAAAGTAGACTTTGCATTTACAGTTTGGGCAAGCCGCAACTTTAACACGCAACGTATATGAGACATCGAACGACGAAGGTCGGTTTTTTCGATCCGAGAACATCTTTTTATGTGAGTGATTTCATAGCAGAAGATTTTTGAAGAACGTGATCAACAACGCACTTTTAAGTATTTAGACTGATAAAAAAATAAAAATACAAGCGAATTCACCGATGAATTGTTTTTGCTCATTAATACGGGCCCTTGTTATGTAGTGAGAAATTAATTAAAACTTTTTACTACGAGAGGCTGACTCGGGTCAGTGGAAGACGTATACAAACATGGCGCTTTATTAAATGCAAGTAGTAAGTATTATCATATTTTGTCACAATTAATGCAGTTGTGTTTTGCAAATCGTGGCTAAAAAAAGGTGGAGGGGGGAGGGGGTGGGGTGAAGAGATCTCTTCATCAGTCTAAGAAAGCCCTTTCAAGTAAAATGTTGCATCAGTGGTATTGGGGACCGTGAACATAGCAAACATTTAGTGGGAATTCAAGGTTAGAAATTGCGCGTCTGTTTCTGCTCAAGACTTGTGATTTGGGGCTTCCATTTTGAGGTATAGTTGCAATTTGTTTTTTCTTCGTCGTACAATCGTCTGTAATTTTACGGCGATTAAACGCATTATCAAAAATTTGAGGCGACGTATAGCGTACACAAAATTCTTTAAAAAACCTCCTAGAATGTCTGGCGTCTTCATATTTCTTCCAGGACAACTTTGAAGGCTACATCTTAAATCAAGTTTCCCAGAGAAGAATGTTTCGGAAACTAAAGCAGTGGATCAAACTTCAACTTAGAATACAATGTCTCTTATAAACATTTTAATATACCGCCATGTTTGTCCCCAATAATAACCATGACTGAGCAATATTTTGCTTAGAAAGGGCTTACCCGCGGAGGATCAGGAGGATACAGAATATCCTGTGACAAGAGAAAACGATCGATTATTTTCTCTTGCCTGTGAACAATACTTCCGTTATAGTGACATCACTAGCTTGCGAATCCCGGAGAGGGGGTACTCGGGTATGTTTTGGGTGGGTATGTGCCGCCCGGGTCTCCAAATTTGTTACCCCGTTCTAGAAATAGGACAATTTTTAATACCCCGGCTGCTAATAATTTGAAGCTTTCGTGCGTTCGAAATATTTTACCCTGTTCTAGGAAACGTCTCTGAAATGGATACCCCGTTCTAGATCAGAAGTCCCAAAATCACGACCCCGTTGGGCGGCACATACCCGTATAGGTATTTTGGGGGGTACTTCCCCCCACCCGGGTTGCGAATACAGCGGCCTCTTTTTGCTCCCGACCGCTTCTCGCGCAAACGCCCCCAGCGGGCCGGGAGCGATGAGTCTATGAGGCGGCTGTACATCACGGAGTTTGAAAATAAATATAATGTGTGATTTTTTCCCTCGACGAAAATAGAAAACTATGGAAGGATCATTACGCAGTGTCGATCCCCTGGCGTATTACGTGAATACTTTGTCCGATTTTGACGTCGAGGTTGTGAAGGCTTACAAGAAGAAAGACAACGAAAAAATCAAGCAACTTGCGTCCACTGGGAAAATGGATATGGATCTATTCATTTGTGTGAACAAGAATTGGCACGGGTTTATTCTGTGTGTTCCCGCGGGTCAAGACGAGAATGGTTTGGTCGACATCTTCTCTGATGTTGTGCAATCTCCCTTCGACATTCCCGCTCAGTTGATGTGTTGGCAGTATGAACTGTGCATTGAGAATGAACAGCAACGCTGGTACAAGATACGCAAAGAATGCCGGCTCTTCAGGGACGTCGAAGGAAAAATTCATCGCAGTTTTTACATTGGTAGATTCAAGGGGACGAGTTTGAACGCTTTGCAGTTTGTTGCCTTGCGCGCAGCTCCTCACAGATACAGCGTTCTCCTGGAGGACTGTGTCGAGTTTGCCAAAGAGTTTTGCATCCAGGCCCTCGCGTACTCTTCCAACTGGCGTGAATTAGAGGAGCAAGTGCACAGTAACATCGCCAAGGCAACCGCCAGCGGCTTTAGCGTCGAGAAACTATCGCGAAATATCCGCAGCTCAGGCTGGCTTGGAAATACATTTCTGGGAGGGATGGATGTTAGCAGTTTCATGTCGAGTCGTTATGGCGTCGCCGCGGTTGTTTGTCTTGCTGTATTTGTTCTTGTTTATCCCGTAGTTGCTGCTATTGTTGTAATCAAGGTGTTCAAGTGAATTGAATCGTTGAAATCGGAGTACATTAGGACAAAACATGTAGACTGCTTGCAGTCCTCTGGATTATAGTCTACGGGAGAGCAAATACGCGATCGGCGATCGACCGAGCGGCGAGCGAGCGAAAGCAATGCGAACCGAGGGACGCTCGGGAACAATTTCCCCTCGGCTCGTTCGCTCGCTCCAGTCTCGCCGAGCTTGTTTTCGGGATCAGCTCACCCGCTCGATTGGCTGAAAAGGGACAGTTAGCAGTCTACCAAAAATGTATCGCTGGACATTTGACTGTCAACAAAACATTGGTTGTTGCCTAGTATAGTTCTTCGCGCTTTTCTTAATTCTAGAAATATTTAAAATTTCCTTTCAGTCATATTATTAGGAGCCAATGTTAATTTCAATCATATTACTAGGAGCTAATGTTAATTTTTGTTCTTATTTTTGACAACCCGCCTCGATTAGCTATGCTAACTGCGGGTTGCCAACGTTTTAAAATATTGTTTTATTAATAATGAAATAAAATTGTTGTTGTTGTTAAAATTGTTGTTGATACCATCGGTTTTCCAAACTTACCAGCCAATCAAACTGAAACAACAAGCGCAGTTCTGTCACGTGTTGCGTTGCGTGACAAACTTGTGAACGGGATTCGGATCGCATTTTGAGCCGGAAGTTAAAACAGTCACTTGGGGTCCGTAGAATCCTTGTCCTTACTTCACTCACTGCTTTCTTTTGTTGACTCGTTACTCTCTTTGATGCACAGTCACTATTAAAATCGGAAACGGTTTATTCGAGAACGTGCGCACGCGCTTCATTTTTTTTTTATTTTTTTTATTTATTTGTTTACTCCAAACCTTTACAGATGTTAATTAAATTAAAAAATCACATTATATTAGGAAGGAGAGGGAAAGAGAGTTAATCAAGCGCATGCGCTTGATTAACAGTAGCTAACAGTGTGACCACATGTATTAGAAATGTTGTTGTAATAAGTTCTGCTGGCCATATTTGTTTTGTCAAGACCGTACTTACTAGGATCATTTCTATAGTACGCGTCCCGTCTTTGTACCCTAACAAAGACAACACCATCAACCGTGATGACGATGCGAAGCGTTCACCTCTGAGCGCGAAGCACGTCGCCGACTTTGCCTTCACGGCAACCGGTCGCCGGCGATTGATGACCGTTCCTTTTCCTCCATTAGCGAGGAACTGGAGGAGGTGATCGTATTCTGAGCGGTTGTTTTTTTTTTATAAAAAGCAAATAACTTAGAAGTATTCCCCGTACAATGGAGAAGTTCCTTAAAATTAACATTTCATTGTTTAAAAGTTTTATTTGTAATCCAGAAACCAAGTTTAGAGGAACAATCAGTTAATTTTCGGTTACATCTCGACTGGAAACCTAACTCCCAATAGAATATTTTTCCGACAAGAAGCCTAGCACTATTAATGCGAACAAATAAAATTAAGCAGCGACGTTTCGGTCATTCCGGCCGGTAAATTCGGAAACTGATAAAACGGGTAATACCTCGAAAGCTATCGCCTTTTAAGGAAAAATTATGTTGTGACAAAACAGCTCTATTTGATTTCCAACCCGGATAACTGACATGAAACAATTTTTTTTTTCCGTTCAGATAGTAAGCTTCCTTAACCTTGCAAATAGAAGAATAAAGAACTGCTTTGCCTTTTTCATCGTGAATCTTCAAAGACCAAGACACTTGCGCCTGAAAATGGGGCCGGGCTAGTTTCGTTAGATTCGGCAACGGTCAGCCGGCATGAAATTGATTCAATGTTCTCTTATATTTATGTGGTATCCTTCGCTTTCACAGATACCAGCCCGCTTTGAGGATACTCCGGTATTACGGACAACTCGTTATTAAAAGAGGCATCCTGCAGCTATAATTATAGACACGTCCCTCATATAACGAACATCCCGCTATTACAGACAATCTGCACTATGTGGACACCGCGGCACACCGGCTACAATGATCTCAGATATAATCCGGGGAGTGGCAGATCAAGCGGGCGAAATCGGTGCTCGCTCCATGCTCTTTTCTTTCTTTATTCAGGTTTCTTTTTATTATTTTTCACGTAAACGGCCTGGAGGATCGAAGATGTCGATCAGTTGGTTTGCAACGTTGTACCTGTTAGAGCGATTTTCATATCACTTTGATATCCGCTGGTTAAATGTATCAAAACAAGCTTTGGCTCATTTTGCCGCTAAAAATATTCTTAATATGAGGGGGACATTGGGGATTTGCGGTGTTACGGTGTTGCTCATTTTTTTATGCGGTGTTGCGGTGAATAAAATCCCAGTTTTCGGTGTTACGGTGATCTCAAACCCTACGGTGTGCGATGTTTGCGTTTTAAAGTCTGCGGTGTTCGGTAGAACGAAGTTATCTGCGGTGTTGCCGTTTCCTGTTTGACCCTAAATTTAGCCTGTATATATGTTATTTATTCCGTACTTATTTGTGAAAAGCACGTACCATTATGTTAAATTTGTAACAAAAAGCACTCCAATACTGTCTACTAGCTTCTACTTAATCTTCAATACTCTGCTGGTCGCCAATCCTAAGTATTTTTCATGGTAACTTGACAAAAAGATATATTGCGGTGACGGTGTTTCGTCGACTTTTTTTGCGGTGATGCGGTGTTCGGTAATTTTTGTTTGCGGTGTTGAGGTGTTCAGAGCCCCCCAATGTCCCCCTCTTAATATGGAAAGAGGCTTGTTCGATTTATCGATTAGAATGCTGAAAAGCGTGTGACGTCAAAGAGAATAGCTACCTTTTAGCAGCTTTGCTTTGCGTGATCGCTAAACCAACCAAAAGCCGCGCGCGTTGGCCTCCGTTCGCTTATTGACCAAAGAAATTGCCTCCTTACCGTTAGTTTGTTGTTTTGTTTGTGTTTACGCGTAATCATTTCAAGGTCATACGAAAATCGCTCTATATAAAGGGAGTTTATTGCTCTATATAAAGGGAGTTTATTGCGCTATATAAAGGGAGTTTATTGCTCTACATAGAGGGATTTTATTGCTCTATATAAATGGAGTATTGCTCTGTATAAAGGGAGTTTATTGCTCTAAAAAGAGGGAGTTTATTGCTCTATATAAAGGGAGTTCATCGCTCAGTATAAAGGGAGTTTATTGCTCTATATAAAGGGAGTTTATCGCTCTATATAAAGCGAGTTTGTTGTAGTCATATACGAAACTGATATTCATGTTTTTAAACTAATACTTTACTTTCTCTTTATAAATTAAGGGAAAATAAAATATATTTACAGTCATTTTTATTTTTTCATGTAAACGGAATGTCAATTTCCATGAACTGAGTAAAGTGAAAAAAAATTCTGAATAATCATAAGAAATTACAGTTTTCTACCAGATTTTCTGCCAGAAATTATTCTTAATTCTTGCGAGAAGTATTTCGCTCTCATTTCCCGATAACGAATTAGTCGAAGTCGTGTCATTTTGCATATTTTTACAAAACATTAGAATAATACTTACACAAAGAAAAAATAATGTGAAATTATAAAGGAGTATTCCTTCAAACAAATGTCGAATATTGAATTACTTCTGGCTGGTTACATTCACTCGGTAAGTAGTTAATCTGGAATAAATTGAAACAAAAGTGTTACACAACGAAACTCTTCAACTTTAAATATGTTTTCAGTGGAAGGAGGGGAGTGTAATTAATTAATAGGCGGCGTGAATAAGGGGGGAAGGCGAAGTGCATAAGGTGAGGTGAATATATGCTTAATTGACAGTGTAATTAACTATGTAGCCAAAAAGAATATTCCAGGCCTTCTTCTCTTCCTTGACTTCGAGAAAGCTTTTGATACACTGGAATGGCCCTTTATAGAAAAAAACTTTACTCTCCTTTGGTTTCGGGCCTTCTATTCTCCAATGGTTTAAAACCTTTTATCAAAGTTCAGAAAGCTGTGTTTTGAATAATGGCTGGGCCAGCGACTTTTTCTCTTTCCATAGGGGTGTTCGGCAGGGCTGTCCTCTCTCTCCATATCTTTTCATCCTTTCAGTCGAGATTCTCGCTAACGCGATCCGGAAAAACTCTGATATTAAAGGCCTACATCTTAAAGGGAATGAGATTAATTTCAGGTCTCAAACTAAATAGCAAGAAAACAGAAGCTTTATGGATTGGTTCATGTACTGGCACAGACGAAAAGCTCTGCCCGGAACGAAAATTCAATTGGCAAAAAGACAAAGTTAAAGCATTTGATGTATGGTTTTCAACAGACCCAGAGCTAACTATCACCCTCAACTTTTCGGGGGAAAAAAATACAAAAAATCCGAAACTGTCTGGGCTGTTGATCAGCACGCAGACTTAGTTTTATTGGAAAAATTACACTTCTAAAGAGCCTTATTGCTTCTCAAGTAACTCATCTCCAGACAAGGCCTTGGGGGGAGGGGGGGGGGGGGGGGGGGGGGCGGAGGTGGACGTTAGCTGGAGATTCTACGTTATATTCTAAGAAATAGCCCAGTTTCGATATGTTAAAATTGAACTTGAAACAAAAAACATCACTACGAGGCTTCGGGGAATGATAGTTGGGATATGTGTGGTTTATTCCCCTAAGCCTCGTAGTGATGTCTTTTGTTTGAAGTTGATTTATTGAGCTATTACTGCAAAACTCATTCAAACTTTACCTGCTCCTCGCCACTTAAGCCAGAGTTTGCAGCTGAGGAAGTGGGGATATTTGTCGCAGCAGCACTTGTTGACCCACAAACCTCAGAAGTTGGTCCGAAATATTTTGCTGAACTCGTTTCATATCCTGACTTGTCATGTTTAGAAGAGGATTTGGATTTGAAGGACAAGAACTTACTGTGAAATGAATGGAAACAAGACACGTGATCAGAACAGCGAGCAAATGCACTCGTTAGAAATTTAACCTTAGTATATTCTGTTGCCCGGGGGGGGGGGGGGGGGTACTCAACAAAGTTTTGTACGGGGATGCTCCGCCCCAAGCTCCAAACCCTTACCCTTTCATATACCGATTTTGACAGTAAAGGTACCCCTTTCATATACCTTTCAATGAAAATGGTACCCCTTTCATATACCTTTCATTGAAAATGGTACCCCTTTCATATAGCCTTTACGTGCGTTTGTTTGATATATTTTGAAAAGCGCTTTTTATAATACTTAAATGGCAGATTTCCCTACCTTTTTTATACTTCAACTTGTGTTTTCCCTACCCTTTCCTATACTTCGTGAAATCCCTACCTTTTCATATACCTCCAGCCTCAAAAAGGTACCCCTTTCGGGCGGAGCATCCCCGTATAGCCCATTATAGGGAGTACCCCCCCCCCCCGGGTCCTGTTGATGAAGTTCTTAAGAACGGTAATTTTTAAATATATGTCATTGCTCTACTAATCCAACCGTTTTCATCAGGCCCAGTAGCAATGAGTACTCTCGCTACCCACCAATGTGTTCCGGGTTTGAATCCCGATTATCATCGGAGTCATACATGGGTCGGATTTTTTTTATCTTATGTTTCAGTGCTTGCTACGAGATTTTCGCTTCCAGGTTTATCAGTTTTCCTTCCCTCGCCAAAGTTAGTTTGTAAGTTTAATGTGCATGAGAAACGTTTTCTATACAATGTCGCCAACATTCCAACTCACCGGGGAAGTTTAAAGAAACGAGGACCACGAGACTTCTGTCTGTGTTTTTCACAGTAGTGGCACAGGCATCCCACTTGTGGATTTGTCTTGTGATTAAATGAAGAAACTCCACTGTGAACATGGTCCTCGCTCCTCTTCACGTCGGAGGTTTTAATTACAGCATCTTCAACTACCGTCACGCCATTCCCCTCCTCAATAACCACCCCGGAAAGGTCAATTACAGCGCTTTCAGCCATCGTCACGCTATCTTCAACTTCACTTGTCACGCCGACGATCTCCACCTCAGAATTTTCAATCATCCTCACACCATCGTCTTTCAACCCTGTCACGCTGGACATTTCAGTACCAACATTTTCGACAAACGTTACGCCATCCTCGTCAATACTAGTCACGCCAGAGATATCATCTATTGCGTTTTCGACAATCATCGCAGAACTATCCGTGACTTTAACAGTCACGCCAGGGACAATGACTGTAGCATTCTCTAGAGACTTCGTCACGTCATCCACATTCTCAGTAGTCACGCCGGATACATCGACTGCAGGCCGAGTCACACCATCATCATCCTCATCTGTCACGCCGGACATGTTTATAACAGTATTTCCTGCCTCTGACCTCTCGCGTGTGTAGATTACAACTTCGTCTTCATCATCTTCAATAGTTATAACTGCCTCATCTTTTGGCGCCACTGGTGTCTTGCAAGATTCTGTGGAGGAGCTACTGTTCTCTGCTAACATAGACGTGGTACTTGTTGATTCTTCAGACGCAGAAGAGGTTAAATTCAAGCTTGAGGATTGCTTGGGCGAAGCTGGGTGAGATGACGGGGGCGATTCCGGAGGTGTTTGCCTACATGTGGTGGCTCTAACAAGAGTCGCGCGCACTGTAGCTGAAATTATTGCCCCTCGAAGGGAACGGGTTGCAGGTTTTGCTGATGGCAAATAAGTAGTAGAAACGTCTGGTTCGATGGTCAGCAAAAAAGAAGGCGCGGATAAAGGAGCATCAGTAACAATGTTCGGTTCGAAGGTTGGCGAGATTGGAGTTTCAGTGGCGAGTCCCTTTTCTGGCTTTGTTGGCATTTCATCAATAGATGTCGAAGATGAACATTGGGATAAAATGTCACATTCTGATCTCATGGAAATGTCCACTTCTGAGGTTAGATCCAGTGAGGAAAATGAAGTTAAAGATGGTGACGATTGTGGAGTTCCAGGAGTCCATGGAAATTCATCAGAGAGAGACGAACAAGTAAATGAACTATCAGGTGAACTCGAGTCGGGAATATCAACAACTGTGGAGGCTTCGGTCTTTGAAGTTTCAGCAACTGTAGAAGCTACCATCGAAGGAGTGGATGTTGGAGTGTCAGTAAGGATCCTTGATGCTCCAGCTTGGGCATCAACATGTGTCCAGTCGGGAATATCAATAACAGTACAAGCTTCTGTGTTAGGAGTATCAGCGGTCGTAGAAGCTGCCATCAAAGGAGTAGATGTAGGAGTTTCAGTGGAGATCCTTGTTGCTTGTTTATCAACATGTTTTGAGTCGGGAATATCAATAACAGTACATGCTTCTGCTTTAGGAGTGTCAGCAACTAAGTCGGACGATGAATGAGGTATCAACCCAACTTCAGGGTCCTTCCGTCGTAGACACTTCTTCTTACAAGTTTTGCTGTAATAGAATTTGTAGAAATAACGAGTGTTTGAGTTATCATGCATATCATGACAAGACGCGGTACAGGGGCAGAAGGAAGGCCTGAACAAACTGAAGGAAGACAGGGAAAGCAGAGCTAATGCAGGCGGCCCTATTTTTCTTTCAACAAAAGCAAGAGGGAAGCCGACCATTCCAGAGTTAGGGTGTATTTACATGTGATAAGAATCCTATAGCTATCTTAGAAGATCTATCATCTGAGCGCGACATGATTTTTGCTTGCAGTTTTAGGGTTATTAAGCTAGGTCCTAGAGAAAGAATCAACCTATTTCTCAGCTAGGATTATCGTAGCAGAAAACATGACCAAGTGCCAGGGTTATCCTCCTTTCGTGTCAACAGGCCCCTTTATGGGCATTGGTCCACCGCAGTCAAACGTTCGAGGCGTTTATCGTTTTATTTAGTGGGATTATATTTAATATTAAATGGAAATATGGACAAGGATGTATAAAAAAATTAGTTGACGTTACTATCTTTTGATTTTTCTCAAAATGATGAGCTTTTTCCGTTGAAAACTGACCAAAACTCTTTGTGCTTGATCAAAATTATGTTGGCAAAGGGCGCCGACAATTTTGCAGTTCGCAGTTTTTAAACGATTAGAACTTTTTTTGGGAAACTTTCAAAACGTTTGGTAAATTGACAGTGTATTGGCAATATATTAAACTTTAAACAGACATGATTTTTGGAGCATTTTGTAAGCCGTGTCCAGGAATTCTCCGCCAGCCATTTTAAACGCGGAAGAGGACCTGGGGACGAGGTTGGAAAACCACAGCATGAAAGATTAATAAGCATTAATGTCACACCCGTAAGCGTTTACATTGCTAAACTTGTACACTAATCTGAAGAGGTCCTGTTTCGTACTCAGGTGCTTTGGAATTTTGGCTAAACGCAAAGGCCCATGGGAAGGGCAAACTTAAGAAAAGAGGAGCTTCGCTTTTTTGCCCTTCCCATGCTCCCTTGCGCCTCCGAAATCTCTCGCTCCCCGCGTAGCCTTGGGTACGAGGCAGGAAAAGGGCTGCGTTTACAATAGTATTGTGAGTTCAAACGTCTAATTTTTCGACCAAGCTGAATTTGTTCACTCTCTCGACTGCTGAGCTAAAACTTAATTTTTGACAAGTAGAATCTGATGATGATAACATACCATAGACGAGCCAGTCCAGTAAATATGCACAGTAACACCAATATACCAGCAAAAATTGCCGCAAGAATGATAGGAGATCCTGAATGCCCTGGATCGCCATCTTCGGTTTCGTCGTCAGTCAGTCTGGACGCGGCTCTCCTTTTCTTGTAACGTTTCCTTCTTTTATCTTCAGCTCCAGTCCTGGAATCATGCCCAGTGTTCCAACGAATCCCCGAGGATGTGATCTCATAATGGGCGCCCGTTTCCAGTGGCTGTGTCTTGAATTCAGTGCCACTTCGTGTTGGACGGTCATGTTCTGTCACTCTGGGTCTGTCGTGTGCTGAATAATTGTCGTTAGTATCGCCTTCTTCTGCCGTTTTGTCTTGTTCTGATTCCTCGCCAGCTTTATCAGCCGGTGGAGAGAACGTGTTCCCTTCATCAGTTGGTAGAATAGTTAATACCACGGGCGATTTGTCATTTCTCTCGGCTGGTTCGTCTGTAATAGAAAATCAGCATGAAATAAGTACTGTAATAGTCTTAGTTGAACAGGGGAATTTAAAATAAGTAATTTCAAGAAAATGTTGTACCATCAGGGTTTTTTTGGACAAACATGGTAGAAAAACAAAGGTTTGTAACAGAATTCTAAGTTTGGTCTACCGATCAACGAGAGTTCAAGTACTCGATCGCGAAGATACATAAAAAATGTTCATTTTTCAATTCTTAGGTAATCAAGTGTTTGCTTGGGCTTTGAAAAAAGGCATGTTCACATTTGCATAAAGGACGTCGGACAACTTATTGAGACTTATATAACGTAATGTCGACACTAACTTTTTAAGTGTAACTTTTTAAGTGTAAAAAAGAAAATCTAAAATCCCCAGTCAGGTTCTAGGCTTAGGCTTACATAACCTACCATACCACTGTACCACCTAGCTAGCTTCTCGGGTTGCTTAGTCCGAAATTTAACAATATAAACTGCTATCCCTTACCTCAAGTGAAAGCTAACCAGTTACTCCGTTATATAAGTCTCAATAAGGTGTCCGACGTCCTTCTGGACGGTATGATTTGGGCTTGACCATGTGAGCGTACAGCCAAACAAGCGGCCATTTTGTTTTTCATTTCTTGCGGTAAAGCGCAGTTGTCTTCGTCCGGTTCGGTTATTCATAATCGCAACAACGTACACAGAATTGATTTCATTTTGCTCCATCGAGGAAACAGTCCTACAAAAAGTGAGTTAAACAAGAAAACAACTTCAATATCCTAAAGATACTGAACTTCTCTTCTTGTGTTTAACTCAATTTCTTAAAAACATCAACGTTGCATGTTTTGTTAATGGTATAAACAACTCTTAGAAAATAACGGCAGTTTACGAAAAAATCCTACCATCATATGAATGTTACGTAGATTGCCGAAGATTTCCCAGTCATTCACGAAGATGTTCCGACTAAGTGGGAACAAAGTGCTACATAGTTTTGTAAGAAAAACTATTTCTTACCTGTAACGAATGTTGGTCGAAATGTTTGTAACACAAATGCTTCCCTAAATGGAGAAGCTGATGAGCTCATTCTAGTGGTATAGGGTGGAACAACAGCCTTGTGTCTTTTCGCTGCTCTTCTCATGGCGAACTTTTTCACGGTCAGTATTTTTCTGATATTCATGTCTTTGACAACGACTTTCGATCCTGATCTTGATCTCACTGTTGAGGAGGGGAAAGTAGATTTGTGTGGAGTGGGGGACTGATGTGCAGCGCCATGCAGGGCTGAGGGATTCCATTCCTGAGCAGACTCTGAGGAGGGGATAGTAGATTTGTGTGGAGTGGGGGACTGGTGTACAGTGCCACGCAGGGCTGAAGGATTCCATTCCTGAGCAGACTCTGAGGAGGGGATAGTAGATTTGTGTGGAGTGGGGGACTGGTGTACAGCGCCATGCAGGGCTGAAGGATTCCATTCCTGAGCAGACTCTGAGGAGGGGATAGTAGATTTGTGTGGAGTGGGGGACTGGTATACAGCGCCATGCAGGGCTGAAGGATTCCATTCCTGAGCAGACTCTGCTCTGTTACGCTCCACAGAAGAATGATTCGGTCGTGCTGAAACTTGAAAACGGATGCAGAATTTAATTCAATTAAACTGAACCGTAGCGTGATAAGGATATTTATTAATGAACTATATTTTGCAACACGAAAAAAGCAAGTGACACACTCAAACACCAATCCCGCGGTCTGGCCAGTACCTTACGCATGCGCACAGCCATATTACCCTGGCAGTGGCAGCCATGGACAGCTGTTTCGTCCTTATTAGGACTCATCAGCACGGCTTGTTTTCCAGTTAGTTTGAAAAACGGTTCAATGGAATTTCGATACTAAACAGCTAACCATTTTTCAAAACATAATGTTTAATATATTCATAGACTGTAGGGTTAAGATACCTGACAAAATAAACTAACTTATCAAGTTTAGGGTATATGTTCGAAAGCGCGCGCAGTTGTGCGTTCAGTTTCCCTGGTTACACGGTACATTTGGTGGGTGCGATTGCTAAATTTCATCTTGAGTTACCTATGAAATTGTTGCGTTCAATTATTTGCGCAGAACGCTGCCGAGGTAAGACGTGATGCCTGCAACATTGCGCGCAGATATTTGAAGGGTAAACACACTGTGCAACACTGCGTCATGTATCCAGCTAGTTAATATCGGCACAAAGTTAGTGAAAAGACTTCGTACGCATTAAAGTGCCAATATTTGTACATTTGTATAACTAAATCAATGCAAAAAAAAAACAGTAGAAAAGTAGCTCTTACCTTTATAAACTTCGCTTGATACGAAAAAGGTTAGAAAAACCAGTATAAACACTATTTTCCACTTCATTGTTGCTTTGAATTAACACAAACGGAAAATCCAATGCATTCTTGTTCAATGCAGAATGAACAGCTAACGTCACAAACGTAGATTTTCATTGACGCCATGCTTTCTTTTGCTCGCGCGCGATTCTGCGCGCGCTATACTAAAGGCCTGTTTACTGACACATGAGATTCTTGTTACGCTCTCCAATGCTCTTTTTTCGCAAATGTAATTAAACTTGCGGCGATTTCTTGTGTGCCATTTGCTGCAATTTGCTGTGATTTCCAAAAATTCGCCGTCAAGTTGCATGCGACATCGCACCCAAATTGCACTGAAATCACCGCTGGTTTAAACACCCGATTTGAAGATGCAATTTAGGCGCGCGACAAAAATTGCATCGAAAAGTGCGGCAACATTTCCACAAAAAATTGCTTGTGAAAACGGGCCTTAAGTTAACCAGTCAGGGAAACACAGATTTTCGGGTATGCATTAAAAAGCATGCGTCGTATGCAGTCAAGGAATTTTCATACATACATTTTCTCAGTCAAACCACTGAACAGAACTTTTAGAGGCGGTCAAACGGGTTAAAACATTACAATAACAAAGGAAAATAGATTTCTGGAAATTTAAATAAAAGTTAAATTTCAGCATAGAAAAGCAACGGGTACTGCCTCTTACTGAAGAACGTTTCCCACTGAAGAACTTTTCCCACTGTCAATCAATGTCGTCAGTCTTACGTATTTCCGCCATTGCGGAAATATATGTTATTTGCCGGCTAGGAGGTCTGTATAGTGAAAAACTGTGACCGAGGTCTTGAAAATGCTGTCCGAGGCTGAAGGCCGAGGGTAGCATTTTCAAGACCGAGGTCACAGATTTTCACTATACGGACCGACCCTAAGCCGGTAAATAACTTATTCATTTTATCATTCCAAAATATTGATCCCTCAGACGAGACATTTGCTCCGGGCGTGCGCGTTACCAAAATGAACTATTGCTCATAATTATGTATGTATGCGCTATTGTTTTGCTTTTGGATTTCTGGGGTTAAACGGAAGTCTTTCCGGCTGAAAAGTGCAAAATGACGGAGGTTTTTTCGCTCCAACCAAAGCAAATTTCCCACCGAAATGTTTACTAGATTCTAATCTTTCCAAAACCGAGTGTGGATGTTGACATTGCGCCTGTTAAAACGAGTTAGATCGCTTAAAGCGATGACTGCGCGGTCGAACTCCATACAAGCCTTTATACGAAATTGCTCACTTCAAGGTAAAAATGACGGTACTTTTTTCAAAAGTTATTAAAATATTTTAACGTTTCTAGATAGAATAGTAACCATATTACTGGAATCCTAGTGTGGATTTTCGAAAAGTAATTCATAAATTGCCAGACCATACATTGACAGTAGAGCATGCGAATAGATACAGACTAATAGAAGCCAAAATTGGCTCAGTCGAAGCATAGTGCACTGAAAAAATGGCAAAATGACGGGATTTGTTTCGCTCCAACTAAATCATATCTCCCACCAAAATGTTCACAACATCCCAGTCTCTTCAAAACCGAGTGTGGATATTGACATTATGCCTATTAAAATGAGTTATACCGTTAAAAGCGATGACCGGGCGGTTGAACTTCATATAAACCTTTACTTGACATTGGTCACTTCAAGGTCAAAATGACGGGACTCTTTTTTTAAGTTATTGAAATATTTTAACGTTTCCGGATAGAATAATAACCAAATTACTGGAATCCCAGTGTGGATTTCCGAAAATTAATTCATAAATGGGTGAAATTTTGATTTCCCTTAAAAAATGGCGTTTTCACAGTGATTTTAAGGGTCAAATTGGGGGTCTGGGGACGAGTTAAAAAAAATAGAGGCAAATGTCACCCAATTTTTTGCCATGCTCTGTCTCTTAAATCACTTTATAATACTCACGAAAGCGTTACCGTGACCATGGGCAGAGATAGGAAAATTCGGGCCGCGCTAAGAACCAATCAGATTGCAGGATTCGTTACCGTGCCCTCTAGGAAAAAAAATAAAAGCTATTATTCTATAACTGACGTTTATCAATGTAAATTGTCCACATTGTAGCTGAAAAAGGCTGGTTTGAAAAGCCGAAATATAGCGACTCAAAAGTCTTGCAATTCTATAAACATAAACATAATCTTTATTTAGACACGGTTAAAATCATTAGTTAAAATCATGAGTTGTATCGATTTATACTTCTTCTACAGTATATCTTTTCGCCGCGCGACCTTCGGTCAGGCGAGAAAGAGAATAACTCGTGTATTCAGGAACAGTCAACTCTGTCAACGGACACCTCTACAAGACGGACATCTGGTGTTGGTCCCTGCCGTTTTTCAGTCATTTTACTGTAACTAAACTCTCTCTAAGACGGACACCTCTCTAAGACGGACAACGGACATATTGAAACCGTCAACGGACACTTGAAAAGTGCTTTTTTAGTGAAAAATACTTAAAAACGGAAATGTAAGTGCTGAATATGAACAAACAAGTCCACTTTTCTAATGTTATTTTTGTTCCAGTTTGTAGGTTTTGCTTTAGTAAACGACTTTTAACAGACTTAAAACAAACGTGTATTCATTGTGCATAGGTTCAGCTTTGTTACAGAATTACTGGTGTCACGTTACCTCGACTCTCTATAAGCCGGACACTTCTCTAAGACGGACAGTTGGGGCCGGTCCCGATGGTGTCCGTCTTAGAGAGAGTTGACTGTATAACTAATCGATTTCATCAATAACTAATCGATGAGTAATCGATGGGCAATTAGTTGATTACTCATTGATATTAGAGCAGTTTTCAATTGAGTATCGAAAGTAATTTCGCAATTGCTTTGGTTTTGCAATGCTACGCTTTGTGATTGGCTAAAAAAATGTCGCGCCACTTTATTAACCATTAGAAGTAAAACCAAAACCAATCGTGACTTGCTCGCGCGTTTTCCCGCGCTTGGCGCCGGCTACATGTATTTGCTTCGAGTTCTGATTGGTTCATCGGATTGTCTCCGAGTTCTGTGATTGGTCAGAGTAATTACTTTGGTGTTAACTTTACAACACTCAATTGAAAACCGCTCTATTGCCGATAATCAATGAGCAATTGTTGACTATTCGAAGGCCACAACATCTTGTAGACATCGATTGGTCATTGATGTCATTGATCAGGGCGCGTTTTTTTGGACACATTCTGGTCATTCTGAAATCAGAATACGCTAAAAATACTATGTTGTTAACATTCTCACACACCAAATTTTTTCAGGTACACATGGTCAAAGCAGCGACCTCTTTCCATATTTTACGAGAGGAATAGGTGCAATATTTTGAGGTATTCTGTTTTTGAAATGCTGCAGAATATGTCCAACAGAAACGCGCCCTTAGTTATAGATTGCATTTTTATCCATCGATATCATCGCGTGGCTGCAAATCACATTATGTTACCTAGTATTATGATCGAATATAAAGAAAAGAAAAGAAATTTAACGTGTCATGAATGAATTTAACTTTATTGGTTCAAGACAACAATTCAACATTATTGGCATTATCATCATCTAAAATACTGGTACCAGGGGGCGGGAAATTCGTAATAGTTGTGCTGGATAGAGCAGTTTTCAATTGAGTATCGAAAGTCATTACACAATTACTTTGGTTTTGCATTGCTACGCTTTGGCTAAAAAATCTCGCGCCACTTTCTCAACCAATCAGAAGTAAAACCAAAACCAATCGTGACTTGCTCGCACGCGTTTCCCCGCGCTTGGCGCCGCCGACATGTAATTGCTTCGAGCTCTGATTGGTTCATTGGATTGTTTACGACTGTTGTGATTGGTCAGAGTAATTACTTTGGTTTTGGTTTTACAACACTAAATTGAAAACTGCTCTAATCGAAAATGATTAATCATTAAGTAATCAATAGGTAATCAATGAGTAATCGAGACATCAATGACTAATCAATGGCATCGATGAGTAATCGATGATTAATTGATGATTAATAAAAATTTTTGCCTTCGATTAGTCATTGATTACTCATTGATTATCGGCAATAATCAATGACTAATCGGTTGATTACTCGTTGATCTGACCCATCGTTTACCTATTGATGTCATGTTATACCTGGATTTTAAACATCCTGTTTGTTTGTGCTGGGGACGACGTTGGAATCTTTCCTCCCTTTCTTACGCCTGTCACGCAGCCTGTCACGTAGCCTGTCACGCAGGATATGATCGGTCGGCTGTCAAAACACTCAACAGTTTATCACGTGCACAATGCAACACATTTTTTTTAAAGAGGCTATGCCACCATATTTAGTGTTATTTTGAAAAGCTAAAAAACGAAAAATAATGGTCCGGTGTTGTTCAAAATAATGGTCCAGTGTTGTTCAAATTGCTTTATGAGTATAATGAAACTATGAACAAGTGTCTCTGACTATAGATGGTCAGGACGGAAGTGGCTCGGCAACTTGAAAAAATTGGCCAATTTTTTTCAAGTACGTTCAACGTGTTTTGGAAAATTTGCTAAAAACTGATTATGGTTTATTCTTTGTACAAGAATTTACTGATATCTTGTTCTTGGGGTTCTTAGAGCGTAAATATATGAAATAATAAATAACATAATATAAATATATGAAATAAGATGCTCAGTTTTAATTCTAGCACAGTCTGATGAGACAGAAGCATAAAACCTGCCATGACATGGCCCCTTTATAAAGGTCACGAACCTTGTCAGTATTCTAGGAAAATTATTTGAACTTCCTGTGCAAAACAGACGCTAGTAATCTTTATTCTGGTCAATTGAGTGAATGTGTTCAGTTTGTAATTTTGGAAAAGGAAAATGTTTTTCATTTATATCTCGGTAGAACGATCATTTTTATCTCGAGTAAACGATGTGTTTGACTACCGTGACTACTTAATACTGGCTGGGCTACTTTGCCACGCAAGTTAGGATAAGCACGCAATGAAAACACCCATCTGCTTATCACGTGAACAATGCGAGAACATATCAGGCATATCAGTGTGGGAACGGTAAAGGTTGGGGTTTTCGGTTTTTCGGTTTTGGTCATTTTCTAGATCAGTTTTTCGGTTTTTGTACTCAAAATTTCCGGTTTTTCGGTTTTTGTATCCGTTGTGGTTTTCGGTTTTTCCTTCTTAAACATCCGGTTTTCGGTTTTTATGAAAAAGAAAGGCGGTTTTTCGGTTTTGGTTTTTCGCTTCCCAGTTTCCAGACCTTTTTATTTAACCTCTATCAACCCGTGAAAGTTCACGTGATGCGCCACCAAAGTGACGTTGCCGGTGAAAGTGGCCTACAAAAGGCAATAGAAGTTTTGCCTAATCTATTACAATAGCTTAAAAATGAAAGAAGAAAGATGAGCTCATAGAAATCGCTTACAGAGGGCGAGGGCCGTTATGTACAGGTTCGACTGCAGTTATATTTCGCTTTGGTATCAAGGGTCATGGGTTATGTTCGGCGGTTTTTCGGTTTTCACGGAAATTTTGAGCGGTTTTCCGTTTCTTATAGACCCCGATGCCCCCCTCGGTAAAAAAAACCGTTTTAACTTCCTCTACAAAACAGACGCTGTTTATCGTTATTCAGGTCAGTTGTGTATAAAATGTTCTGTATTTCTTAAAAGGGAATTGGTTTTATTTAAGCTTATATCTAAATGATGTGTTTGACTGCTTGGCAATACTTTGCTTCCTAGTCCTAGCTACTATACTAGTAGGCTACTGTGGCAAATCAAGCATTCCTTCTGAGTTTTCAGGTAAGCTTATGAAAGTATTCACTTATATTAAATATTTACAGGTACTAACAACAATTTGGCAAGCAATGATACCGATACGCGACAATAATTTCTTCAATCTATAACGACTGTGTTTGTCTGAGACAAAAATGCTAAATTACTTGATAAGAGACCTCATAAAAGTGTAATTACATGTCGTTGAAACGATAGTTTATTCCGAAGTCTGCAATCCGTATCGTGATTGTATAGCACTATAAAAACAACGGCTATAGTCAGAAATCACTATTGGAACATCCTAATTTACTGCGCTATTCAATAACATGCGGAATCTGAAATTCAAATCACCACCAACTCAACCAACGGTTGCGTTTTTCCTTGCCGTCAATCACATTTTCGGCGGTTTCCGATTACTTCCGAGCGTTTTATTGCTGCGGAACGAGCGTAGCGAGTGAGCAGCAACATAATCAGGATTTAAAAGAAATATATGAGAAAAAAATATAAACTAGGAAAAATCTCGATTTGATCACTTTTTACCAGAATTCACTGCGCCACGAACACATTTTGGGCCAGAATGCACTGCGCCACGAACAATAGCCTCGCTTGCTGCTTCAAGCTGTTGGCTGCGAGATTTGTAATATTTTGGTCCAACATGTCCCAGTCGAAATCTGAACTCAAGTGTCGAAGACTACCGCGAGTTGAGCGAGGACTGTGAGGCATGGCGATAGGACCGTTGGATAGCTAAGATTTTAGAAGATTGTACGGAATAAAAGACAAATTCATTTTGAAATCACTCCGACAGCGGTCGATGTGACTGAACTGAGCTGAGCGTGTGGAGACGCAAACTCGATACGGCTAGCTAGTAACACAACATACTCATTATCAATAATTCACCTAAATTTTCACACCTTCCTCGTGGTGAACGCGTCCCATGCTCAACAATATTCTACAGACATTGCAAGAACTTGATGCGTGAATTACAACCAAAATTAGTCTTAATATCAGCTGGAGTTTTCGTCGATTCATCCCGGTTACATTTGCTTTGCTTCCCCTCAAAAAACGAAAGAGAAAATTCTGTAATACAAGCAAGACGACAAAACAGCATTATTACAACAAATTTACCGCAGCAATTACTATCTTTTGGATACACTAGTAAAGTAGTATAAAAATAGACAGGCTGAACACGACTTCCATTCGTCGCAAAAAAGTATTTAAAAAGCCTAAAGCATAAATCTGTTTTGTAAATCCTTAGGACATTAAATTATCTCATTCCTTGCTTAGAAGAACGTAAGAATTTACTAGCATCCGTGAGATTTACAAAACAGCAACCGCTATGATGCTGCAGATTATCTGTTGGAAGCCAAATCAAATGCTATTTGCAAAACAACGGAGGTTTATCGACCCTTCATCCTAACTCCACTGAGACACACTACTCAACTACAGAACTAACTAAGGAGCTAAAAATTATTGCAAGAATTCATGATTTCACTGCAGTGGAATTGTAGGGTAGGGGTGGCGAATGGTAAATCCGAGACTCGCCGAGACGCCGAGACCCTTGTTTCAAAATCCGAGACCGAGACCGCGGCTACGTTACAAAATCCGAGCCCGAGACCCAATGCGGGAAAAAACCGAGCCCGAGACTTAGTGCCAAAAATATCCGATTCACCTATCAAACAACAAACAAGGATGAAGAATGAGAATGCTTGACAAAAGTATCCGAGATTCCGAGACCTCGAGGTAAAAAATCCGAGACTCCGAGACAGAAAAAGCACCAGCCAAACGAGACTTTGAGACTTAAAACAAAAACTGCCGAGATTTCGAGACCGATACAAAATTTTCCGAGACCCACGATTTTGAAGGTACCATTCGCCACCCCTGGTAAATACTAAAAGAGGGAATGACCTAAAACCATCTAAAACCACCTAAAATCATCTAAAACCACCTAAAACCATCTACAACCACTTACAACCACCTAAAACCACCTACGACCATCTTCAGAAATATCAAAAATCCACGCAGAATACTGTTTTTATCATTTCAGTGTCAATTTGATCGATTTCAGGTAGCCTGCGTGCTCACCGGAAATGTTGGGTTCTCTTTCCACGGGTGTCTCGTTTCATGGAAACAAACTTAATACTTGGCAAGAGTGTCTAGAACCGCCCGTACAAGACTCCACTGCTTTAAAAAATTGTAACTTTCTCAATCGTGCGAACATTGCCTTAACTAGCAGTTGTGAGCATTGACTAGAAAGTCTTTCAAATTGAGATACCCAATAAACACAATCAGCGATTTTTGTAGAATATCAGCGTTTGAATTTGGACAATAACAAAAATTACCGTTTTTAACGTCACAGAAAAATAACAAAAATCACGTTTTTGCCTTTAGTTTTTTTTATTCAAATCATCGTGGCAAACCCAAAAGTAAACTCGAGCCTTCAGTGTTTTAGAACAGCAGCACTTTCAATGGTAACTCCAAATATGAAGTCACGAAATCCTATGGGGCGTGTGTATGCAGAAAATCACCCAAACACGTAAAAATCCTCAGGTGTCAATGGGTTAATGAAGAAAAATAAAGGTCACGTGACCAGGGCTTTTGACACCCCCGGCGAAAGTTAGGGTTAGGGATAGTTCAAATCTAGGGTAAGTGTTAAGATTCTAGGGTTAGAACAATTTCTAGGGTAAGGTGAACTTCGCTCAGGGCCAGGCCTAACTTAGGGTTAGGTCCCAGGTTTGGGGTTGGCCAGGTCACGTGATAGGCAATAGTATCAAACTTGATCACCCAAAATGAACTGAACCTCGACTACTAACTGTCACTAGCTGTTCTAACTCCACCTCTTATGTCTAGTTTTGAAAATCACCACCCCTTGAAGTTGGCTTTCATGCAACTTTCACCTTTGCACTAAATATTGGCCAGCAACTAGTACCCTCCCCCCCAGATCTTGATGCATATGCCTGTTTTCAAATAAAATAGTGATGATATGTTCCTAGTCTTAAGGGTTTTTTGTTTGACTGGTTTTAGAGCCAAAACTATCAACTGCAAGAAAAATAGATTTTTTTGATTAACCCATTGACACCTGAACCGCCCGTAACCGCCCGTACAAGACTCCACTGCTTTAAAAAATTGTAACTTTCTCAATCGTGCGAACATTGCCTTAACTAGCAGTTGTGAGCATTGACTAGAAAGTCTTTCAAATTGAGATACCCAATAAACACAAAAAAGTCAGCGATTTTTGCAGAATATCAGCGTTTGAATTTGGACAATAACAAAAATTACCGTTTTTAACGTCACAGAAAAACAACAAAAATCACATTTTTGCCTTTACTTTTTTTTGTTCAAATCATCGTGGCAAACCCAAAAGTCAACATTTACAGCAAAATTCAGTCCTAGTCCTAGCTTAGCAGTGAATTTTTTTGCTCTTATTCGTTGCTCGGGCCGAATTCCAGCTTCTTATTCTAGTGCATACTCACCTTGCCTCGATTTTCAACATCACCACCGCACTGCATGCTGAGAAATAACGAGATTTTTCGACAGCGTTCCTTCCGTCCGCCACACATTTCATATTTATACTAAGTCCACAGCCACTCCGACCCACCGCCGAAATTTCGCGCTTGTTGTGTTCTCCTGTGGTCGCAACTTCCAAAATATGCCGCGGTAGGTCGAGAAATTCATCCAGAGTCGAGTCCCAAAGCTACTTCGTTTCCTGGCGGCCATTTTTCCAGTTCAGCGAGCCACGAGCCAAATTCGTTCACGAAGTACAACACCTAACTCGGTTCATTGTGAAAGTGGACTCTGAACTACCTTCAAGCTTAATGATGCTCATCAGGCAGCTACTCAAGATGAAAGATGGCTGTGGACTTACCAAAAATCGCAGAAACACCATATTGAAGACTTTATTGCAATTCAACAAAGCAAAATGCCAACGTCAGAATGACGTTTCCAGTAAACTCGAGCCTTCAGTGTTTTATAACAGCAGCACTTTCAATGGTAACACCAAATATGAAGTCACGAAATCCTATGGGGCGTGTGTATGCAGAAAATCACTCAAAAACGTAAAAATCCTCAGGTGTCAATGGGTTAATAGGGGTTTTATTTACAGTATTATACTGACAATAAATTCGAGACTTTGATAACTGGCCGCTTAACAGGGGGTGGCCGCTTAATAGGTGGCCGCTAAGAAATTAATATCTCAGCGAATATTGCAGTAAGAATTCCATACATAGACCCGGCCTTGCCCGTGCATGATTAACATAAATCCTAACCTAACCCTAACCCTAACCCTAACCCTAACCCTAGAGCGAAGCCCTCTGAAGACCCTCTGAACAAGCTTAACTAAGATGAAACTTAACTTAGGTGAAAGGTCGGAAACACAAGAATTAAGATCAACGACCGGGCTATTTTTCAATTTTAGCAATTCTCAAAAACGGTATTACCCGACCGTCTGCACAGTACATTTAGACCGTACAAAAGTTCACAAAAACAACTTTTTCTCCGTCTAGAATAACCATTACGACTATTTTCTGAATAAAATACAGTTGTTGCTTGTCAAAAATGCCCGAGAAACTGATTTGGAAATCAAAATTGCAAAAATACACAAACATATTTGCATAAGGCGACGCGAGTATAAAATCTAAGTCTTGTTTTGTTTACATAAAATAGCTTTTCAATCTATGTAATGAATGAACAAACACATAAAAATGGACGACACAATCTTCTTTCGAAAAAATTGATTGAAATCTCCATTAGTTTATGTTTAAAAGCAAAACGCGTACCATTTAAGCTTATATCGCATCGAGGCCGAGCCGGGTCTTCGATGAAATTCAAGAAATTAATACAACTGAATTTAAGCTACACGTTTATAAACAATTCTCCAAAACTAACGAGAACACAAAGAAAAAGCCAATCACAGATTGATATCAAGATAAATTCCCATCGAAAAATGTAATCTGTTTTACCTTTAGGTCCCTCGCTTGCTTGGAAATTCAAATCTCCGCTTCTGGTTCTGAAATCCGTAAAAAACAATCATCTCCCGCATTGATAAAAACGTAATACATGAAGTTCCTCGAAGCAAGATTTTATCCCTGAAAGCTCGTCTTTTTCCACTAAAGCGGCTTCAGAGTATTCCTTAATTAGAATCCTTGTCTTGAGTAGCAAACCGCGAAATATTCAGGGAAATAACGACTTTAAAACGGTTTTCTCCGCTTAGTAAATTCACAGCAAAACATCAAATGTTTTTCCAGCTGACGTGACATTCGGCCTTGTAACCGCGCGACAAACAAAGCCTCGCTTTGGTTTCAATATGACGTCGAACGCGCATGTTTTGCGACGTCATACGCGGCAGCGGGCAAACGCGCGCCCGCGAAACATTCCGCTATCCATGACCATGAAAAATGACGGGCTAGGTTCTATCCCCTGTTTGTATGAGTATGGGGCTGCGCAGCCGGGCCTTCGACCCGGCGAGTGCTCTGCTATGAAAGTACGAAAAAGAACCAAGTACGATAACTAAACTGGACCGACTGAATCCCTTTTCTAGACGCTCTTGCCAAGTAATATATATATAGATAGGCAGAGCCTAACAGCGTAGCACTATGAACAAGCTTAACTAAGGTGAAACTTAACTAAGGTGAAACGTCGGAAGCACAAGAATTAACAATTGGTTCATGCTTTAGCGTGCACTATCGAGTTATGGAGCACGTGGGAAGTTTGGAGAGCACGAAAGAAGCGTAAGAGTTCGCCTCGGGCAACTCTAGCTTCTTGAGTGCTCTCCAAACTTCCCACGTGCTCCATAACTCGATAGTGCACAGCTAAAAGCATGAACCAATTGTTTTATAACATAGCCCGCGGTGGAATTGTGCATCAAATCCGACGCGAAAAACGGACAACAATATCAGAAGTGATTGTTCGTGGTAAGCGAAATATTAAGCAAAATAGGAATTGGTTTTATTTCAAATTTTCTGTTGAAAGCGAGTTTTATTTTACTGCTCTTTTTATTTTACTTTCTCTTTTTATTTTACTGCTACTCGAGTTTTATTTTTTTTTATACTATCAGAGTGCACTATCGGGATTTTGAGCACGCTTACGTATACTGACTATACTGCATTTGATTGCGCGGCTCTGCTAGCTATGTAATAAAAATATTTTGCTCGCTTTCAGAAGCCGGCCAATTTCCTGCGGCGAGAGATGATGACTCGCGCGTAGAAAAACGAATCTCCATCGCAGTGATGCTTTGTATTTACGAACCATGTTTCACTTTCACTTACGAACTATCCATGTCAACTTTCACTAACGATACAAAAACGCTCGAAAATAATCGGAAACCGCCGAAAATTTGATTGACGGCAAGGAAAAACGCAACCGTTGGTGGTGATTTGAATTTCAGATTCCGCATGTTATTGAAAAGCGCGGTAACTGTTAGCTTATTTACTAGCCATGCACCCGCTTTGCATATCGTCGAAACGTACAATAGCCCGGGAATAGCAGTTTAGATCTTTCAGCTTGTATGTCGGAGAAATGACTCGTAACCAAAAATTGACAGAATGAAAGACGAACTGAGCCGAAAATATTGTTTAAAACAACAAGGCTCCGTTTAGCCTGCGTGGCAAACGCTGGAAGAGAAAAGAGTTCGGGGGTTTTCCAACGCGGGCAAAACGAGCGGGGCATAGAGAGCGTGCGGAGCGAGAAGGAGGGGAAATCGTTTAGGAAATTGTGCTACCCGATGTCTGATCATGAGTCTCCCTCCCGTTTCTAGCGCCTGTCATGCAGGCTAGGATCAGCACGCAATGAAACTACTTATCTGCTTGAACTGTACACACTAAACATTCTTGTAAGATCATGAGGAATATCAGCAGTGGAAAAGGGAAAAAGCCCTTTTCAATTTCCTGTACGAAACCGAAACTGTTAATCGTTTAATATCAATTCAGGTCAGTTGCAGGGGCGGATCTGAGGGAGGGGTGCAGGGGGTGTACCCCCGCCCCCCTCCCCCGAGGTGACCTGCATCTTTCTAATATAACTTGTTCGCTTTTAAAATTTGTTTACGTCAGCCTTCAGTTACGTCATTCCTTAGAGGTGCACCCCTTCCTAAGAAAATTCCTGGATCCGCCCCTGAGTTGTGTGTGGATGTTCTGTATTATTTGAGCTTACTAGTAAACGGGAATTGGTTTGATTTATATCCGAACGATGTGTTGATTGTTTTGCAATACTTTACTTCCTTGGCTTCTGTGGCAAATCAAGCATTCCTATACGTACTACTGGGCTTTCCGGTAGGGTCGCAGCTCTTAGAATTAGAAGCCTCTATTTTCATTGGCCTTGTAAAACACAGCTGCTATTGTTTTTAGGGTTAGGGTCCATTGTTGTGTTGTTTGTCCTATTGCTATCTCTAAGGGTGGCAAGCCAATGGTGTGAGACCTTCCTGAGCAGAAATACAGTGAACACGATCACTTTATTTGATTAAAGACATCCTCGTAGGCATCCTCATAGGCAACTGAGAAACGAAGGAAAAACCAATCGCTTCATAGGCACTTTAATGCTTTTGTAATGTGGGGTTACAAATGGGATAATGAAAGAATTGGATTTTAGTGGTTGTTTTGCTACACCTTTTAAGGTGAATTCCTTCATCAATTGTGTAATCAACGGCCATTATAATACCGTGGAACATTTAATAGATTCTTTTAAGAACTTTTTGTAATTATATGGCTTTCGGTACCGTACAAAATTCATTCTGTTTTGATACCCACGAGGATACATGCCATAATTAAATATCAGATCACACTGCAACAATATTGGAACGCTGGAAGCATCTATAATGCTGAATACTGTATATGAATGAAATCATCATAGCTAATCTGTGCGTATGTAATAAATTACAAAGTGATCATCGCAGTTATAAACAGAATTTACAGCAGATTTCAGTACTGTCCATGAACATAATTCGCTGGGTATAATTCAACGGGCATTATTTGCCTGAGACGTCACCAAACACTATATTCAACCATTCTCGAACACTGTCATGAAAGCCTCCAAAAAAATGAAGATATCCACAAATGCACGGTCCTTCCGCCAAGGACATGGCAAGGTGCCGCTTACAAATACTGATTAATGTAGGAAGTTCAAAACTTGTATAAATAGCTGTATGAGGTAATTCCACGCTCTATCAGCATGAGATAACGATGATATCCTTTACCTTTTGCCTTGACTAACATAATTTGGAAAAATAAATCTTTTCAAATAAGGTGCAGCTTGTTATGAATTCAGTTACTCGTCCTGGTAGCAATGTTTGTTGTTTCATATTACAGACGTTAAAATACTGGCAGCCATGGCTTTTACTGTATTGCTTGTTTTGCCAACAGATAAATAATATCATATAAAAAAATCATTCAAAAATAGGATGTGTATGATTTGGTCGTTAACGCTTTAAAAGTTGAATTGTCTTGATATCTCAAAAAATTTTCATGTTAAATGCAGTTAATCTCTTTTTGACAAAGATAAGTCTCTTGGCTCGGTTTGCTGTGAAATTAATAACATCATGTAACAAATCTATTTTGCCCCGGTATGATGCAAGCGGCTTGGCGTAAGGACACTCATTTTTTCCGCTATGTCTACATCAGGTGCATACCACTTGCACTAATTTTGCTAGTAGTCCTTTCTACCCATAATGATCCCTGAAATTTTCACTCAACTTATCTATTTATTTATAACTCTTGTGCTATAACTGATACAAATCACTAGAAATGCAAACATAAAATTGAAATACTATTTTTTTCAGAAAAATTGAAAGAGAGAAAGCAAGCTAGAAGCAATCTTTGAAGCACAAATATCATTATCCAACAAAAGCCATACAATAGCATAAACACCATCTACAAATTATTAGTAAAATGGCAGCAATAAAAATGCCAGAAGATGCAAAGAAGCATTACAAAGATGACATAGGCCTCCTGGAACGATATCTGAAGATTGCCAAAGAAGTCGGAGACAGGGCAGGAGAAGGACGCGCTTATTGTAATCTTGGCAATGCCCATCACGAGCTTGGAGATTACAAAAAAGCAATAGAATACCATGAACTTCATCTGAAGACTGCCAAAGAAGTCGGAAACAGGGCAGGAGAAGGAACCGCTTATGACAATCTTGGCAGCGCCCATTGTAGCCTTGGAGATTACAAAAATGCGATAGCCTACCATGAACGTCATCTGAAGATTGCAAAAGAAGCTGGAGACAGGCCAGGAGAAGGAGACGCTTATGGTAATCTTGGCAACGCCCATAACAAACTTGGAGATTACAAAAGAGCGATAGACTACCATGAACGTCATCTGAAGATTGCCAAAGAAGTCGGAGACAAGGCAGGAGAAGAAAGCGCTTATGGTAATCTTGGCATCGCCCATAACAACCTTGGAGATTACAAAAGAGCGATAGACTACAGTGAATGTGATCTGAAGATTGCCAAAGAAGTCGGAGACAGGGCAGGACAAGGACGTGCTTACTGTAATCTTGGCAACGCCCATTACAGCCTCAGAGATTACAAAAAAGCGATGGACTATCATGAACTACATCTGAAGATTGCCAAAGAAGTCGGAAACAGGGCAGGAGAAGGAACCGCTTATGGCAATCTTGGCAGCGCCCATTGCAGCCTTGGAGATTACAAAAAAGCGATAGACTATCATGAAAGTCATCTGAAGATTGCAAAAGAAGTCGGGAACAGGGAAGGAGAAGGAATCGCTTGTAGTAACCTTGGCAACGACCATCATGGCCTTGGAGATTACAAAAAAGCGATAGACTACCATGAACGTGGTCTGAAGATTATCAAAGAAGTCGGAAACAGGGCAAGCGAAGGAGTCGCTTATGGATATCTCGGCAGCGACCATCATGGCCGTGGAGATTACAAAAAAGCGATGGACTACCATGAACTTGAACTGAAGATTGCCAAAGAAATCGGAGACAGGGCAGGAGAAGGACGCGCCTATGATAATCTTGGCATCGTCCATAACAGCCTTCGAGATTACGAAAAAGCGATAGACTACCATGAACGTCGTCTGAAGATTGCCAAAGAAGTCGGAGACAGGGCAGGAGAAGGACGCGCTTATTGTAATCTTGGCAACGCCCATAATAACCTTGGAGATTACAAAAGAGCGATAGACTACCATGAATGTCGTCTGAAGATTGCCAAAGAAGTCGGAGACAGGGCAGGAGAAGGACGCGCTTACTGTAATCTTGGCAACGCCCATTGCAGCCTTGGAGATTACAAAAAAGCGATAGACTACCATGAAAGTCATCTCAAGATTGTAAAAGAAGTCGGAAACAGGGTAGGAGAAGGAACCTCTTATTGTAATCTTGGCAACGCCCATAATAACCTTGGAGATTACAAAAGAGCGATAGACTACCATGAACGTCGTCTGAAGATTGCCAAAGAAGTAGGAGACAGAGCAGGAGAAAGAAGCGCTTATTGTAATCTTGGCAAAGCCCATGACAGCCTTGGAGATTACAAAAAAGCGATGGACTACCATGAACGTAATCTGAAGATTGCCAAAGAAGTCGGAGACAGGGCAGGAGAAGGACTCGCTTATTGTAATCTTGGCAACGACCATAACAACCTTGGAGATTACAAAAAAGCGATAGACTACCATGAACGTCATCTGAAGATTGCCAAAGAAGTCGGAAATAGGGCGGGAGAAGGAAGCGCTTATGGTAGTCTTGGCATCGCCCATAATAACCTAGGAGATTACAAAAAAGCGATGGACTACCATGAACGTCATCTGAAGATTGCCAAAGAAGTCGGAGACAGGGAGGGAGAAGGATACGCTTATGGCAATCTTGGCAACGTCCATAATAACCTTGGAGATTACAAAAAAGCGATGGACTACCATGAACGTCATCTGAAGATTGCCAAAGAAGTCGGAGACAGGGAGGGAGAAGGATACGCTTATGGCAATCTTGGCAACGTCCATAATAACCTTGGAGATTACAAAAGAGCGATAGACTACTATGAACGTCATCTGAAGATTGCCAAAAAAGTCGGAAACATGGCAGCAGAAGGGGGCATTTATGGTAATCTTGGCACAATCCATTGCAGACTTGGAGATTACAAAACAGCGATAGACTACCATGAATATCGTCTGAAGATTGCCAAAGAAGTCGGAAACAGGGCAGGAGAAGGAATAGCTTATTGTAATCTTGGCAGCGTCTTTTTTCGCCTTGGAGATTACAAAAAAGTGATAGACTACTATGAACGTGATCTGAAGATTGCCAAAGAAGTCGGAGCCAGGGCAGGAGAAGGACGCGCCTATGGTAATCTTGGCGTCGTCCATAACAACCTTGGAGATTACGAAAAAGCGATAGACTACCATGAACGTTCTCTCAAGATTGCCAAAGAAGTCGGAGGCAGGGTAAGAGAAGGAGTCGCTTATGGTAATCTTGGCAATGTCTATTGGAGACTTGGAGATTACAAAAAAGCGATAGACTACCATGAATGTCGTCTGAAGATTGTCAAAGAAGTCGGAGACAGGGCAGGAGAAGGAGGCACTTATGGTAATCTTGGCAACGCCCATCACAGCCTTGGAGATTATAAAAGAGCGATACACTACCATGAATGTCGTCTGAAGATTGCCAAAGAAGTCGGAGACAGGGAAGGAGAAGGATTCGCTTATGGCAATCTTGGCCTCGCCCATCGCAGCCTTAGAGATTACAAAAACGCCATTGATTCTTTTCAATGCAGTATTGCAATGTTCAATGACATTAGAGATAAACTTCGTTTTAACGATGAGTGGAACGTTCGCTATCGCAATTTACAAGCTACGGCGTATACTAGTTTGTGGCGTTTGTTGTTGAAGCAAGAAAGGATTGTCGAGGCACTGTCTTGCGCTGAGAAAGGACGTGCAGAGGCTCTAAAAGATGTTATTCAAGTGAAGTATGGATTAAAAATAACCAGTGCAGAATCAGGAGAAGAGAATGTAACTGACATATTAAATTGTCTTCCATCGAATATAGTTTTTATAGGGATCGACAGAGAAGAAGTAGTTTTCTGGGTTAATAAAGAAGGAGCAAAGGTTGAATTGAGAAGAGGACAAATTAATGATGACAGTAGAAAGAACAATGTCGAGACATATATTCAAGCTATAATGGAGATTGGGCGCCAGCAACTTGGTGTAAGAGGTAATGTAAAATGCGAAGATCGCTCATTGGAGAAAGTAAAAGATGAAAAGTTGGTAGATGAAAGATCCAGCAGGCCACGAGATCCTTCCACACAATTGAGAAGAAATGCTTTGCGAACTTCATATGATGTCCTTTTTGGCCCCATTGCAGACTTGCTCCAAGGCAATGAAGTCATATTCGTCCCCGAAGGTCTGCTGTTTTTGGTTCCTTATGCTGCATTTATGGACCCGAATTCAAAGTACCTTTGTGAAGCTTTCAGAATCCCAGTGCTTCCATCCCTGACTACTTTGAAATTGATCACAGATTGTGCAGCAGACTACCACAGTAAGACAGGCGCCCTTCTCGTGGGAGATCCATGGGTCCAAGAAATAACCTATAAAGGGAACAAGCTACAGCAGCTGCCATGCGCGAGAGAGGAAGTAAAGATGATTGCGCAAATACTTGGCATTGCGGCTCTCATTGGAAAGCAGGCTACAAAAGATGAAGTGTTAAAAAGTCTCTCCTCCGTTGCGTTGGTGCACATTGCCGCACATGGTAGTATGGATACGGGAGAAATTCTCCTGGCACCAAACCGCGCAGAATCATCCTCAACTCCTAACTCTGCACAGCGTTCCCATTTTTTAGTTGAGGACGCCGATTTTCTTCTAACTATGAAAGATGTTTTAGATGTTAAAATGCGGGCAAGACTGGTTGTGCTTAGTTGTTGTCATAGTGCTTGTGGGGAGATTAAGGCTGAGGGTGTGGTTGGCATTGCACGGGCATTTTTGGGTGCTGGTGCTCGTTCCGTTCTGGTGTCATTGTGGGCAATTGATGACGAGGCCACTCTGGAGTTTATGAAACATTTCTACCGTCATCTAGTAAATGGAACAAGTGCCAGTCAAGCTCTGAACCAAGCCATGAAGTGCATGAGAGAATCTGAACAATTTAGTGCAGTGAAGTACTGGGCTCCATTTGTACTTATTGGCGATGATGTCACGCTGCAGTTTGATAAAACTAAGCAGCTAGCAAGGTAAATAGGGCTGTATTTAAACCCGAACCTTAACATGCTTGAGTTGAAACAAGGGTATTTTGGGGGCACCTTCGGTTTTGCCATTTGCACTTCCAGCTCTTTAAATTATAGAAGTTCGATTTGCCAAAACAGAAGCAAAACAAGAATACGGCAATGATCTAAAACATATTTCCCTTTAATAAATATCAAGCAAGTGCAAACCTTGATACAATAGTGCTGAGAGTAAGTAAACTTCTTTCAACACCATAAATTACTTTGCAGTTGATTATCAAACACGAGTAGTGTTTCATCAGGATGAAGTGCGCCTCGTTGTTCTTTAACCCACTTTGAGGCTTTAGATACCTGATGAAACACTCTTTTGAATGTTGGACCATTAAATGCAGAGAAAACAAAGGAATAAAATCGCAAAACTCTATGCTAATTAAGATCGGATTTCATGACCATCATGATGGTGATTTTAAGGCCCGTGCAAACGAACGCAACATGTTGTGATCGTTTGTACACCATGTTGGGCAATGTTGCATGATGTTGGCACATGTTGCCTGAAGTTTGAAATCGGTCAAACTTTTTGCCCAACATCTGCCAACATTTCTTTCGTTTGTACGGTTTGAACAGCTGCTCAACATGTTGCGATCGTTTGAACACTCGGCCAACGTGTTCACACAACTGCTTAAGTTGATAGCACACTGCGAGGATCATAAATTTCACTAATATTGAGTAATGTTGTGCCAACATGTTGCGTTCGTTTGTACAGGCCTTTATTTGTTCAAACTTGGTGAATTATTAATGAGTTTGAGAATCACATACCGGCACATTTCCCCCAGAGGGATAAGGGAATAAGTCAAGTCAAGTTGAGAATCACACATGATGTAATCGTTGATCTAAAATGATTATTTGCACGAGTGAGGTCTAAATTAATGCCAGATTCCCCCTAAAGGCGGAAAATACAGTATATAGAACAATGTTACAGTGGTTGCTCAACTTTTGTTTTTGTTTTTTTTCTTTCAGAAGTTCTGAACAGAGGAGCTGTCCACAATGATAGAGAACCTCATTGTTTGGCTAAACCAGGTTTCTATTTGCTCAAGATCGTTTGACGGACAGGTCTTCACAAGAGAAGGTCCTCTTCAACACTTGTAAAAGAGAGTAAAAGCTTGTAATTATGCAAGAAAATGAAGCTTTGCTCGTAGTTTGTATATGATAGCATACTTTTCATAATTACGAGTACAGTTTCTACCATTATCAATCATACACTGCTTATTATCTCGTGTAATTTACTAGGAACATTATTGCTACGCGGTATGCCACGTACTCTTGGACAAGTTGTTTAAGGCATCATGAGATCCCAAAATTGACCATTTTTCAAGATGCAACCTTTTTCATTTTCAAATATATTTAATTTAAATCTTTCTTTTGCAAAACGTTTCGTGAAAAATGATTGCTTCTACCGAAGTTATGGACAAAAAAGGTTCTCAGCATTAATTGACTCTAATTGAACGTTGACAATCATTTGTCAACATACATTGAAATCGCATGAGGTGGTGTGCGTCATAAGAGAGTCATGTCACAAAATTTAAATCGACTGACAATTTGCCTACGAACGCTAAAAGCATTCATTTAGCACTCTGATTGAATGTTGACAATCACCTGTCAACATACATTGAAATCGAATGAGGTGGTGTGTGTCACAAGAGAGTCATGTCATAAAATTCATATCGTCTGATAATTTGCCTACGAACCCTAAAAGCATTCATGTAATACAGTTGAAGCTGCCATAAGCGACCATCCACAATACAAAGACAAGATGGTCACCCACGAGAGGTCAGACCATAAGGGATCTTAACTGTGACATATATGAGCCTGTGGTAAATTCAATATACAAAGCACCTAGGACTTGTACTGTTACACACTATTCAATTTGCGTCTGTATTGATATCGAAATACTGGAAATATGGCTACAGAGGCTCGTATTAAAACCAAGAATTATTTTGGTGCTAGCTGAAGACAAAGATAACATCAAAGGCTCCTACAAGCAAACTCGTAAATACGAAGCAACCTTTGGACCCTCCCCTCCCCTACGCATTTTGCTCCACCGACTCCCCTCCCCCTAGTGAGGGACGCACCTTTGCAAATCACTCGCTATATTCTAAATACCTCAATCGTTTGTATTCACATTAATACGTTTTTATAATCCGTAATTACAGATATTTTAGAAAATATATAGTTTGTATGGGGTTATAAAAGTTTTATAGCGATAAAACGGTGCAAATGCAAAACGGATTTTGGGGGTACCCTGTTACCTATTTGTTTAACATAGGTTTATCCCAGTGAATATGCAGGGATTCTTGGAATTTTTCAGTGGCGCGATCTAAAATAGTGAAACATTTTACAGAAGACGTAGCTATTGCAAAAGCGTTAAAGCAACTGACCCGCGTTTACTGTTCTGTGCTTCGTTAAAAAAAAAGCCTACATAAGGTTATTTGTAATTATGTACAGGGATTGAATTTAAGGGAGGACCCGAGTCTATGTCTTTGTGACTTAATGGTTCATGGCCATATATTGTACGAGTAGGAAAAAGATTTCGCCTAGGATATACATAAAATTATTGACATCTTCATGAAAGCCCATCCAGCTATTGTTAATTTTATGGGTTTTATCAGACAAAAGAACCGAGTTTAAGAAAAAAGAGTAAAACCGAAATAATTGTTTCATAGGCCAGCTATGGTTCTGAACCGTTATGTAAGGATACAGACACGTGCTCTAGTTTGTGACTACTTCAGTTGCGCTGAAGCTTGTAAATGTGAAAATGATTTAATACCGTTTGCTTGTGAAATAAATGTTTGGAAGCCACAAGTCACTGAGCCTTTTATCATCTCGACATACACGTGATTTTCGCAATTGACGTAAACAATACTAAGGGCTTGGAGGAAAATTAGAGTTCGCAAACAAAAGATTGTGAGTTAGACTATTTTTAGCCATGCATGCGTTAATCCAATCGAAGCTTTGTATTATTTCATAATATTTAGTTAGATATTGGAACAAAATCAAAGGCTCCTACGAGCGAACTCATGAATACGGAACAACCTTCGGATCCCTACCTCTCTTTCGCGTGTAATCTTGATGTTTGTTATACAAATGTCATATACATGAATCACAGAATCACCCTACCTCTCTTTCGCGTGTAATCTTGATGTTTGTCATACAGATGTCATATACATGAATCACAGACTCGCCCTTCAAGTTCAGAAAATCGGGCCAGGCGAAGTTTGAACAAGCTAAACAAAATCGTGGACAATAAGTTGTTCCCATTTACAGCTTTGTCTCGCCAGTTGCATCACGTTCTCAGAGAGGAAGCAACAATATGGTTGTGACAAAGAAGAGCACTTAAAAGCGCGCAAAAAATTTCCGCTTTCGAAAAGTCGACGCGCAGGTTGAGAGAATGTGAACGTATTTCTTTCTTTCTTCTGTGCGTCACGTTTTCACGTGCTGGGAGATTAATTATCGCGCTGGCTTGCGTGTTTCTCTCATTTCTCGATTACCCGACACCAATTGAAAAGAAACTACTCGTTAAAGAAGGCACCTGACTGTTGGAAAAGAAGAGGACAGTCCACCGTGGTGTTGTGGTCTGGCCTGCTCACATCGATCCATAGCTTGGGTGGGATGGATGAAATGACATCTACTGCTGCCATTTGCGCGCGCCGTAATATGCTGATCTCATCCTAAGTTCATACATATAAATGTATTACAATTAGTCCACTCTTGCCTGGTAGAGTATCAGTTTTTTCGGTTCTTTTAATTGCTTATGAAACAAGAGCCGAAAAAACGGAATGTCCTAGACGCCTAGAAGCTCCTTAGCTCTAGCTCTAATGCCCTAAGCCGTAAGCACGCCCGACCCAGAAAGGAACTGCTAGCACTCTACGAAAGCCCTCACGGTCGAAGTCTACACAAGTCTCTTATTGATAACATTTTGAATTTATTACACTTCAGCACGTTCACCGATTCGTCTGGCGTTGCACAATCGCCAACTGCAATGTGAGATGACACATAATAAACACAGAAAAACAAAATTAAACAACAGGGGAGTGATTTTGAAAGTTCTCATTTCATTTTCACCAGTTTTAAGAGCCCTACATTTCACCTTTAGTGAGGCTAGTTTTATAAACCGATACGGCCATTACAGATGCACAGTACACCACACCAATAGAGGATGATAAGCCTATGATGTGAGGCTACTTTTATAAACCGATACGGCCATTACAGATGCACAGTACACTACACAAACAGAGGATGGTAAGCCTGTGATGTTAGGCTAGTTTTATAAACCGATACGGCCATTACAGATGCACAGCACACCACACAAACAGAGGATGATAAGCCTGTGATGTTAGGCTAGTTTTATAAACCGATACGGCCATTACAGATGCACAGTACACCACACAAACAGAGGATGGTAAGCCTGTGGTGTGAGGCTAGTTTTATAAACCGATACGGCCATTACAGATGCACAGCACACCACACAAACAGAGGATGGTAAACCTGTGGTGTGAGGCTAGTTTTAGAAACCGATACGGCCGTTACAGATGCACAGCACACCACACAAACAGAGGATGGTAAGCCTGTGGTGTGAGGCTAGTTTTATAAACCGATACGGCCATTACAGATGCACAGTAAACCACACAAACAGAGGATGGTAAGCCTGTGATGTGATCAATGGATTTTCTCTTTTCTTCTTTCAATCTTTCTCTCTCTTCTATTGTAATTCATAGTGGTTCGTGGTTTGGTTTTTAATAAAACAGTTATTCTACTCGGGGTTGCCGAATATTTTTTCTTTTGCTGTATTTCGCGTTATCACGGATTTTAGCTGTGAAAAGTCCGGCCAAAAAGAAAGCAAAACTGAAAGTAACTTGTGCTGATCAAAACTGAAATTCTTACTAGTCACGAGCTGACGTACACGACGTTTTGTACGCGTTATCATATTTTTGTTTAGCAAAAAAGTTAAAAAAACACGGACTTTTCACGCTATAAATTGCTCATTGAAATAGAACAAATTTGTTAGAACATCTTTTCGAAGTTTTTCAAAGTTACAAACGTCGAAAAAATGAGTAAATAACGCAAACTTGCCGAGGTTTTAGCCCAAAACTTTTTTCAAGTTATGATGGCGTGATAGCGCGCGCATAGCATAGCTCAATGTAAACAAACCGTTCAAACGAACAAAAGCAGCTTTTAAACTCATCTTATCGTAATTTTCGATAGCAAGGGTCGTTGCATTGAATACAGCGTTGTTTATATGCCAAACTTGACAAAATAATCAACGTTTTTGCCCCTCCTTTGAAGATAATTTTAAATTTTGGTTTTCTACGCAAGAAACCATTAAATTGCCGCGGGAAATTTTCAACCAATCACAGGCTGGTTTTTCAGACGACAATACGACTTTATATTGACGTCTCAAAAGCAGGCAAAAGTATCTGAGAATCGTGATACTGGGCTGGAATTCTCCCCACCTTGGGCTGGATTATCTCCAGGTTGGGACCGGACGGGACGGGACGGACGAAAACTTTGTAATGTGACAAAGTACTCCATGATTCTTGGAGTATTTTGGCATCCTTGTTCAGGGGTTTCTACGCCCGTCCCGTCCCGTCCCGTCCCCCGCCATTTTAAAAGCCGAGAAGGTCCTGGGAGGCTCAGCGTGAGCAAGCAGATTATAGGCGAGTGCGTTTGTAGGTTAAACAATGGCGATTTTTAGTTCTTGGTCAAGACAAATACATTTTGCCTTCATATATTGCCTGCACCGTTAATGAGTGATGTAAAACGATTTGATTTTATATGCGATGCCGATAATTTATGCAGTGTAAATGAAGTGATCAATGGCATTATAGGTCAGGAGCCCATGACGCAAGCCTCCATACGCACTTTTGTCCTCGAGTTATTTTTATTTTTAGCAACGCATTTACCGCGAAATATCATTTCCGCTGATGTCCGCTTGTGGCCGGAAGAAACGGCGGCAATAGCGCAAATCCTAGTTATGTGCGAGTATATAATATTACTTCATTTCTTTTTTTCTTTAGTTCATACTTACAAACAGAATTGAGAAAAAAAAATATTTACAGGAACCGTCAACAAGACATCAATTTCCAAAAATCAACGACATGTTTAGAAAGAGAGAGGAAAAATAAAAATTTAATGAATCACTCCTCGAAAATAACTTTGAATCATTATTAAAAGCATATGTAAAAAAAAAAACTTGTAGGCATACGTCATACGTCCAAACACAAAAATGTACCACATGTCAATATATTGAGAAAAGAGGAAGATATGAACATCTCTTCTGTTACAATAAAATTATGCCCTTCAGGTGAGAGTTACTCTTGGTCCATCACATTTGTTAGGTAAGTAATGAATCTAGGATAAAATAAAACATAAGTGTTACACAATGAATCTCTTCAACATCCTACGCGATCGTCCCGTGATTTAATACAAGGATTCTTAGAGAATGGCTCAGGGGACAAAACGGAAAGAAAACAATAAGACCCGTAAGGTAAAGTCGCACACGGGCCACTTGGCTTAACCCGGTTTCTGTTGCATGAAGCAACTAGGAATATTGTTAAGGATAAGGATATTTATTAATGAACTATGTTTGCGTTCGCAGAACGCCTTCATAAATCTGTTAGGCAGGCGAAATCGAGATTGCGGCGGACTTCCAAACAGCCTCGCCTCTTGAAAAAACGTAGCGGCCCTGGGTACGAGTGCTGCAGTCCACGAGTGCTGTGAGGCTTTGATGCGCAATTGATGATGCGCAATTAGCCTCGCAATTAGCCTCACAATTAATTTCGCAATTAGCAATTAGCCTCGGTTAAACGCGCGTACTCACGTGGTGACGCCTTCATCTTTCGCTTTCGCTTTCGCTCGCGTCAGCTCGCTGCTCGTGTGTGAAACGGTTGGCTTTGGTTACTTTCAGGGTTGCCGTGCTATATAGCGGAAGCCTGACTGTATTAGCGCGCGCTAAAATAACGAATTCAATTTCCATTTTGAGAGAAAACGATGAATATTATCGAGTTTGTAAACGTAGTAATTTCTCTCGAGTCAGCAATTGCATGGTTGAACTGATAAAGAGAAACTACACATGCACGGAATGTTTCATTTTTGAACTTTAATTTGACATCAAATTCGCGACTTTAGCGCGCGCAATGACAGTTGTTTTTCGCTATATACAGTTTTTCTTTAAAAGTTTTTACTCAAGTAAATCTACCGAGTTGTTCTGTTGTGATTAAAGTTCAATTCAAGTTACAACTGAAATAGAGACTTATTTTCTTAGACTCACAACACCATATTTTAACTTTGAATCACTAGAGACTACCTGAAATCTTCAGCAAACAACTTGTGCATCAACTAAGTTAAAAATGATTCCTTTCATTTCCTTTTATTGCGCCCAATTTAAAACTACCTTTCTCATTTTGAAAACCCTTGAAGAGGTGAAGTATAGAAAACGGTAGTCCAAAACTGTCATTTAGGTATTTAAAATGATCTTAAGTTCATGATGTCTCGAAGATACCACCAAACGTTGCCTTGATTTACTCATTCTAACGCCAGTACACAAGAGAGTTGATTAAGTTCATTCCAAAAGTACACTGCAGGATTACAGTGTTTCTGCTATAGGTATGTGAATGGCGTGCCATTTGGTTATAGAAGATATATCAAAGGAGTACCTTTTCTCCCAAAAATATCATCATGTAAAAGGGTAACGGTTCGGACCTCGGGGCGGATCCTCCTGGTAATCACCCCTCTATTCCCTTAGCTCCCAGACGAAAATAGATCGGACACGCAAAAAGTCATGCAACGTGCCCTCGTACCCCCTCTCCGACCAGGCCAAAACAGGGATAACTTGTAGTCTAAAATGTACAACCTCTCCCTTGATAAGGGGAAGGGGGGTATTTTCTGTATAGCACCCAACTTACTCCTCTAATAAAAAAAAATTCCCTTCGAACGCACTTGTAATCTCCGATTACTACTAGTTTAATAAATAATGAATTGCCGAGTAAAATTAAAAATGGAATGACCGGACGTAAATCTAGTTCGCTTGTTTTCCAGGTATTTTGAAAACGTTTTAATGGAATTTCGATACTAAACAGTTAAATATTCTCCAAAAACATGATTATTTTTAATATATTCATAGAATATAGGATTAAGACTGATGCCTGAAAAATGAAACTAACTGATCAAGTTTAGCGCAATGTTCGAAAGCGCGCGCGGTTGTGCGTTCAGTTTTCCTGGTTTCATGGTACATTTGTTGAGTGCGATTGCAAAATTTCATCTTGTGTCATCTATGAACTTGTTATGTTCAATTATTTGCGCAGAACGCTGCCGAGGTAAGACGCGATGCTGCAGCATTGCATGCATACATTTCAAGGGTACACGCACTGTGCAACTTAATTAATAGCAATACTGCCAGTTAACATCGCCATAAAGTTGGTGAAAAGACTTACGCCTTAAAGTGCCAATATTTGTACATTCGTATAACTGAAAAAATGCAAAAAAAAAGAGTAACTCTTACCTTTATAAACTTCGCTTGATACAAAAAAGTTAGAAAAACCAGTATTAATACTGTTTTCCACTTCATGGTTGCTTTGAATTATCACCAACAGAAAATCCAATGCATTTTTGCAGCAGAATGAACAGCTAACGTCACAAACGCAGATTTTCATTGACGCCGTGCTCTCTTTTGCTCTCGCGCGCTATACTAAAGGGAAGTTTATACACACGCAATTTTTAATGCGATTTTTGTCTCGCTCTTCAATACAACTATTGTCGCAAGTGTAAACTAGCGGCGATTTAGGATGTGCCATTTGCTGCAATTTGCTGTGATTTCCGAAAAATCGCCGCCAAGTTGCATGCGACATCGCATCCAAATTGCACTGAACTCACCGTTAGTTTAAACGCGCGATTTGAAGATGCAATTTAGGCGCGCGACAAAAATTGCATCGAAAAGTGCGGCAGCATTTCCACAAAAAAATCGCTTATGAAAACGGGTCTCTAGTTAACCAGTCAGGGAAACACAGATTTTCGGGTATGCATAAAAAAGCATGCGTCGTGTGACGTTGCCCGCCGCTGATTTCTCTTTCGTAAACGGTTGATGCCATTTTTAACGGTCGATGCCACCATTAGCATTCATTAGTAACCAAGCCTTTTGTAATGGTCGATGCTATTTCTCTCTAGTTTATGCCTGGATTGGGACGAAAGTAGACTATCATTACTCATGCGCGAAGCGGCATGAGGTAAGGTTCCGGCTCCGTTTTTCTTGTTTCTATTTTTTGTCACTATTTTGCATGCAAATTTATGCACGCATATTTTAAATTGTGAACTTCCGGTTCATAGCTTTGCCAGTACACTTCCTGTTTAGTGACTTCCGGTTACTCTCACCTCCGGGAAAACAGCGTTACTTAAGTGTCATGACAGCGTCTCCCACAACTCTACTTGCATTAGTAATGTTCACGTTTGGTTACATATAAGACTTTGAAGAATCACTGGCTTCATTGTGGTACAGCCTTCATTTCCAAAACAATCAATAGTAAACAACGTGGTTTGCAGGAACGATGACTGAATGAAAGGAGTACTCTTCGCCATATCGGACAATCATCTTCTTATCATGTTTAAAATAACATAAAACTTTCTTACGCATGCGCATGAGTATAGGCTGCTTGGAGCCTCTTGTTATTAGATAAAGTTGGGCCTTGGTAAAGCGATTATTAGATCTAAGCTAGATTCGCGGTTAGGTAAGATTTAGAGTAAGGGTGACCCGTTCTTGATATATATTAAGAAAAGCACCTTTTATAACTAAATTTTTCTTGGATTTGCCGGTTCAACCCAGTGGTCTAGTGGTAAGGGAGAGATGTTAGCATGCAGAGGTTCTGGGTTCGATGCTAGGTAATTAATTGCATTTTTCTTTTTCTGATAGAAAAAAATAATTCTAAATTTGGTGAAAATGTTTCTAAGTGTCGCTAAAATGGCATCCACCGTTTACAAAAGGGACAATGGCGACAGACTTCTAAGGTGCCACAGCCAAGGGATTGCCGCATCACAGTGGTATCGGGTGAATTCTGAAATTTTTTCGATATCCAGAGAACTTCAGAAATGGCAGTTGATATAGAAACGCAGAGAGAATCCGTCATATTAAAGATTTGAGCCGGATAAGCATATAGGTTTAGTAGCCTTGTGTCCAGCTCTACGTTTGGATCTCGCGTAGCAATGGAGAGGCCGCGAGGAAAATTTGCCAGCAGCGACAAATCTGCGCGCAAACATTGTGCGGAGCAGATGCAAAACACAAGCCTGCTCGCAAGCTAAGCTAAACGTAGTGCCGATCAGACTTATCTGACTTTCCTGATTGGTGAGTTCATACGTAACTCCAGGGAAGCATTTTTAATGTCAAAAGTCAGAACACTTGAGCCCTTATGGCCTTTATAGCCGAGGGAAAAGACCCTCTACTAACAGGGGACACTAAAAAAAAGCTAGGAAATATATTAAAAATCTATTTACAAACTATCTGAATAAAATTCTTTTACACAATTAAAACTACACCTAAACAAGTGTCTCTGACTACAAATAGCCAGGATGAAAAAATGGCCAAATTTTTCAACTATGTTCAATGTGTTTTAATATGGGATATTTGCTAAAACTGATTATGGTTTATTCTTTGTACAAGAATTTACCTGATCATCTTGTTCTTGGTGTTCTAAGAGCATTTCGTGTTTGAAATAAGATGCTCAGTTTTAATACTAGCGCAGTTTGAGACAAAAGCATAAAACCTGCCATGACAGCCCCTTTAAGGTCACGAGCCTTGTCAGTATTCTAGGGGAAAAAATTGAACTTCCTGTGTAAAACAGACGCTAGTAATCTTTATTCTGGTCAGTTGTGTGAATGTGTTAACAGTCTGTAATTTTCGAAAAGGAAAATGTTTTTCATTTATATCTCGGTAGAACGATCGATGTGTTTGACTACCGTGACTACTAATACTTGCTAGGCTACTTTGTCACGCAAGCAAACACCTATCTGCTTATCACGTGAACAATGCGAGAACATTTAATTGGTTTCTTCACATATCACTTATCAGTCTTCAAAGCAGATGCTGTTTATCGTTATTCAGGTCAGTTGTGTTTAAAATGTTCGGTATTTCTTAAACGGGAATTGGTTGTATTTACACCTGAATGATGTGTTTGACTGCTTGGCAATACTTTGCTTCCTTGGCCTAGCTACTATACAAGGAGGCAACTGTGGCAAATCAAGCGTTCCTACTGGGTTTTCAGGTAAGCTTATGTGATATTTACAGGTACTAACAGCAATTTGGCAAGCAATGATAACGATGCGCGACAATAATTTCTTCAATCTATAAGATTGTGTTTGTCGGAGACAAAAATGCTAAATTACTTGATAAGAGACCTCATAAAACTGTAATTACATGTCGTTGAAACGATAGTTTATTCCGAAGTCAGCAATCCGTATCGTGATAAAAGCACTATAAAAACAACAGCTATAAGTCAGAAATCACTATTGGAACATCCTAATTAACTGTTAGCTTATTTGCTAGCCATGCACCGCTTTGCATATCGTCGAAGCGTACAATAGCAGTTTAGATCTTTCAGCTTGTATGTCGGAGAAATGACTATTTATTTATTTATTACAATTTAATGGCATAACTTACAAAATAAGCTATTCTAGCTGAGCCAAAAATATTGTTTAAAACAATAAGGCTCCGTTCAGCCTGCGTGGCAAACACTGGAAGGGAAAAGAGTTCGGGGGGTTTCCAACGCGGGCAAAACGAGCGGGGCATAGAGAGCATGCGGAGCGAGAAGGAGGGGACCGTTTAGGAAATTGTGTTACCGATGTCTGATCATGAGTCTCCCTCCCGTTTCTAGCGCCTGTCACGCAGGCTAGGATCAGCACGCAATGAAAATACTTATCTGCTTGAACTGTACACACTAAACATTCTTGTAAGATCATGAGGCATATCAGCAGTGGAAAAGGGAAAAAGCCCTTTTCAATTTCCTGTACGAAACCAAAACTGTTAATCGTTTGATATTAATTCAGGTCAGTTGTTGTTCATGTTCTGTATTATTTAAGGTCGAGGCTCGTAAGGGTTTCTTGCTTTCAATAGTGTGCCTAAATAAATGATGAAATATTAAAAAATGATGCAACCGGTGATATGCGCTATAACGAAAATCTATCGAGTGGAAATCCAGTTATTTCCAAAAAGGTTGTTGTCAGGTAAGAAAAAAATTCCACTAGATAATTTTTTTCTCAAACTTTTGTTTAAGATAGGAAGTACCGAATACTGCTTGCATACAGAAAATCAGAATAGGTCACTGAACAAACTTTCGAGATAAAGAGGAATATTTTATGCACGATTTATTTCCGGTTCCCATGATATATAAGCAGTATTTTCATTTCCAGTGAGCTGCGTGTGCTACTTTTTGATAGGAAAATTAGCTGACGTGTGCGTCAATGCATGATGAGTGCACGTCTTGTGCGCATGCATCGGAAAATGGTTTGATTTATATCTGAACGATGTGTTGATTGCTTTGCAATACTTTACTTCCTTAGGCTTCTGTGGCAAATCAAGCATAATTCACATACGTACCACTGGGCTTTCAAGTGAAGGTACTCATTGTGTTATATACCACTCTTGTATTCTGTTTCAGGAAATAATGTACTGATGTTGAGTATAAATAAGTTGAAGACATGTTCAGCTGAGGGGTGAAAAGCAGAAATTATTACCTGTTGGTTACTGGGCATAAAAGAATAATTATGTCCCTGTTCGAATAAACACGAACAACGGATTACCTTATAATGTGAAAATTAATAGCAAAATTTGTAATCCAGTCCTTTTCTCTTCACTGACATTGCCTTGTACTTTGGCATTGAGAAAGCATAAATTCTTCCTGTTGTGGCATTATTAGACTTTGTTGTTTTGATTAATTGTCGTTAAAAAATAAAATACATTAATTTAGTTATTGTGTTTGCGTTAATTCAAATCTAACCTATTTCTTTTAATAACATCACAATTAAAATAAGGCATATCGTGGTAACCCCTGTAATCAAATTACTTGTATACCATTTCAACTTCCCGGCTATCAATACATCAGTCAATCCAGCAGTGCCCATGCACCCCCCCTCCCCCCCCCCCCCCGGGCAACCCTGGGGCATTTGCTCATGTTATCAGTCCCTGTGGTGGGGCATTAGCAATGTTTTCACGGCCCGGGGGTGGGGCATTTGCCTACCCACAGGCGACCCCCAGGGCATTTGACTCGCACATGGTTTCCATGGAAATTTGTAAACATGGAAGAATTTCTCGGCAAAGACAAGGGTTTTGTGGCAGATTGGCTCGTCCATCAACCCAGCAAAGTCCTAAATATAGATAATTTTTTGACCTTTCAAGAGAGCTCTCTTGGAAACAATCAGATTAGAATAATCAGACTTTTATTAACTATTAATTGGTTATTTTTTAATTATTTTTTATTATTTTTTTATATTTTATACAATGTATTTATTTATTTATTATCATAATTACTATTATTATTATTGTCCCCATATTCTTGGTTTTCACATGACGTCATAAAAATTCAAAAATCTAAAGTATACGTCCTACAAAGCTCTTTCTAACATGGTATGTGGATACCAGTGTTATAATCTTTCACAAAAAGTTTCAGGTTTTTTAAAAAGGTTTTAAATGTGTCACGCAATTAGTCACACTATTTCAGATAATGTTGTTGTTGTCTGTGGGGTCTTGCAATCGCTTGGCGGCATTGACTTTAATATTATTAATTAAGTTCGGAAAGTGCCATTATATTAAAACATACATGTATATAAAAAAAACAGCGAAAAGGCAGAACAAGAAAAAAACACTTAAAAAAACTGAAAAGTGGTACACTAGTTTTGGTAGGAGATGATCCCGGGGGTGGGGCATTTGCCCTCTTTTTTCGCCCCCACCTTGGGGCATTTGAACATCTTAAGTGTCCCCACCCCGGGGAATTTGCCAATCTTTTTTAAAAAAAATGCTAATGCCTGGGGATTAGCCTGGAGGAGAGGGGGGGGGGGGGAGATGAGCACTGCTGGAATTGACTGATGCATAAAGAAGTCACTAGTCGTCTCGGTTTTGCAAACAGAAGGTCTACCCTTTGTTTAGACGAGGGTATACCTGAATTTCAGTGAAATTTTAAGAGGTTTAAAGAAGGAATAGAAGAAAGAAAATGATTTTTGGAACACCAACAGACAGTTCATATCTATGCAAGAAAACTCCAGGTACATAGTGGACTATTTTGGTGTCCATCTATTAGTTATATATTAACTACAAAATAATTATAATTTTAACTAATTTCAATTTTTATACATTAAATCTTCAATATTTCTCTAAATTTAGCAAATCCTTTGAGAAAAACTATTTCCTCCCAAACAAAACCCAAAAATCACAAAAAAAATTACAAAATGCTCCAAATTAACAATAGATTCATGAGATGAGCATAATTAGAGCTTTTGGATTGTTTGAAATGTGAATGACTTATTTCCATTAAAAACATGTTATTAGTGTGGGGGGGGGGGGGGGAATGGCATTTGGGTATACCCCCACCCTAACATGATTCCTAGGCTACTACATAAAACCAAGGAATCCTACCGGGTTTTTAGGTAAAACAAGAGGCTCCTAGCAGCCTATACTCATGCGCATGCGTAAGTAGGCTGTACCACAATGAAGGGAATGATTCTTCTAAGACTTATATATACCAAACATGAACATTGCTAATGTAAGTAGGGTTGTAGGAGACGCTGTCGTGACACTTGAGTAACGCTCTTTTACCGGAAGTGAGAGTAGCCGGAAGTCACTAAACAGGAAGTGTAGTGGAAAAGCTATGAACCGGAAGTGTACAATTTAAAATATGCGTGCATAAATTTGCATGCAAAATCGTGACACAAAAAATAAAAATAATAATAATAATAATAAAAATAACAAGAAAAACGGAGCCGAAACCTTACCTCATGCCGCTACGCGCATGAGTAATTATATTCATTTATATTGGAACCAGCTCCTAAGGTTAACTACTGCATCCGCTTTGCATGTTGTTGGAGCAATGCAATAGTTGCAGTACATCAGGATTAAGATTAGTGCACACAAAATATTTTTGTAAGACCACGACACAGTCTATTAGTGGAAATAGAAAAAAAAAACATTCTAACTTCCTGTACAATTAAGCTGCACTGTTAATCATTATTCACTTCAGTTGTGTACATGTATAAAAATGTTCTGTATTTCTTAAACAGGAATTGTTTTCATTCACATCCATTACTTCCTAGGCTGCTGTGACAAATCAAAAAGATCAAGCAATTGAACTGGGTTTAAGGTGGGTTACTCAATGTGTTTTATGTTTTATCTGAGTGTTGTATTCTGTTTTCGGGAAATTAAATAAGGGACTGATGTAATAAGATGAGGACATGTTTAGGAGTAAAAAACAGAAATAACTATCTTTGTTACTGGGCATCAAAGAATTATAATTGTGTTTCTTTTGGACATGAGTGTCTTTTGGTCAGGAATAAGCACAAACAACATATTGAGTCTAGATTCCATAGAACAGAAGGAGGTCGGACACCTTATTGAGACTTATATAACAGAGTAGTTGAGGTTAGGGGTAGCAGTTTATATAGTTAAATTTAGGACTAAGCAACCCGAGAAGCTAGGTGGTACAGTGGTACGGTAGGCTATGTAAGTCTAAGCCTAGCTGAGGTCACAGGTTCAATCCTGATAAGAATTTCAGATTTTCTTTTTAACACTTAAAAATTTATTGAAAACAAAATTCTAAGTGTCAACATTGCGTTATATAGTTGTCAATAAGTGTCCGACCTCCTTCTGAGCTATAGAAGGTAGACTCTACCACAACATACCTAGTGGTAAAATTAGTACAGTATACAATTTTTAAGAGAATACCAATGGAGTAGTTCAAATATCACGCTTCTATAGAACATAACAGGGAAAAATTGGATTGAAAAATCAGTCTGTCATTTTTAACCTGGTTCAGTTACTAGTGATGAAGTTAAGAGTCATAATCAGCAGTGTAGAGCATTAAGATCTCTATAATGCTCAAGGAAATGCGTGCACTATGATATATTGGTAAAAAGGCATGAGCAAATTCTTGTCCCTTTGTGGTCATTTTTATTTTATAAAAGAAATAAAAAAAACTTGTTCCTCGTGCATTGTTCAGTAATGTTATATAAGCACTTGGGAATTTTTAAGAACACTTGGTTCTCCTGCACTTCTCTCTTGTTCTAAATAATTCCCGCATGCTTATATAACTCAACAATGCACTTGGCGCATTTTGTATGGAGTCGTAAACAAAGTTTCTGATTGCACTCTTAAAAATGTGATTGCATCACTTACATGTACAATCCGTTGGGCTTCTCAAGCCAGCCGTTTGGTCCCAGTTTGTATACTCAGTGGTTGCCGGGCTACTGATTTGTAGAAGTTCAAATAAGCCAACTTTTGTTTGGCAAACAATTTGAAACAATAAATTAATAAAATGTCTTAGGAGTTAGCGTGGCATAGTAATACACATTGTTGACACATAGACCACTCCATGGTTGATGTAATATGTTGAATTTGATTACTCATTAATTATTTGACTGCTCTGTGAAACAACAAAAAGCTTGACAGAGTTTTGTAAACGTTAACTTCAGACTTTTGAGGCTGCTCTCGCACAACGCACTTGAAACATTTAATTTTTTGCTTACATTCATAAAAGTTCAAAGGAAACCACTTTTGAAGTGATAAATTAAAAAACATGTTATGCATTAGTGGATTAGTCAATTCTAGCAGTGCCCCCCCCCCCCCCCCCACCGGGGGGATACTCCTTTATATACGCTATATAGGTACATGTATGTGCTGCCCGATAGAGAAGGGTTTTTGAGGTGCTCAGTCCTTACCCTTGTAAAAATCGCGGCGCGTTTTTGGCCGCCGTAATTTTTGGATCGCACCGCGATCGTGGTCAACATCGCGCCGCGATCACTGTGACATCGCGCCGCAATCGCGCCATGCTGCCGTATTTACAAATGACAGTGACATGGCGCAGTGATCCTAAAATCGCCTCATGATCGCGGCTCAAATAGGTGGTTTTCATGGCGTCCATGTTGGTGGTCACAAGCAATATAACCTTTTTGCATATTGTAACAGTGTATTAATTTGTTTAATTAAAACGGGATGGAAATTTCATTGTTTTGACCACCAACATGGTCGCCACAGTCAGATTTGAATTCGGCGACCAAAACTATATTTGCTTCAAAAAAAATCATGAAAACAGTTATATACTAAACAAAGAAAGTAAAAAGTTAATTGAAAGTATAATATTTCCACTGAGGACCTGTTCAGCATTCAAGCTCTTCGCCCAAAATAAAGGGAAAAAATGTTCACTCCAGGGTTTGAACTCCGCGCCGTGTGGTTTCCAAGTCATCGCACAAACCACTCTGCCACCTAAGCCTACACTTCAATTCCCTGGGAAATTTAATTATTTGACCAATGTTCTTGGCTTCCGGCCAAGGCTGTTTTTCGACATAGAAGAAAACTTTTTTGTTAATCAAATAAATGTTTCGTTTATTTTAGTTTTAGATGTAAAGCATCATTTGGGGTATAAAATAGAAGTGCGGAAGGCGCAAGCCTCTGGGGGGGTCTGGGGGCATGCCTCCCAGGAAATTTTGAAATCTAGAGGCTCGGAAATGCTATTTTCAGCATTCTCCACGATATATTTCGTCCAAATATCGATCTTGATTAAGTGAAAAGTAACAGGTATTTTTAGTGCTTATGCAATAATATTATTTCCGAGGTTTTGTTAACTTGATATATATCCTGGCCTTAGTACACTAAACAACGTTTTACAAAAGCTCGACATGTGCAGAGAGGAATATCGGCGCAAGGACGAAATCGGGTAAGGAATTAATAATCGATTGCAATATGTGAGGAATTCCTCTGCCGGCGCGCCATCTTGTAGTAGCGTAGAAATCGTGCACACGCAATGTTCAGTTTTTATGTTTTGTGTTTTATTATGATGTACAATGAAAATTGAGTATATCAACTTTTAAACTACAGGTGTTCATACTAGTTTTACCGCTGACAGTCAAAAACCTAATCCTTTGCTTTATACAAAAGCACAGCTGATTCCTTGTCCGATGAATTATAAAGATAATTAATGGTTATTAACGAGCTTTGTTGATGAACAGCTCATAGTTATGACCGCGACTGTTATTGACTATCTGTCACTCAATTCAAATGCAAGCCTTATTGGCTTGCTCGCACAGAAATCTCTGATGACTCTTTCCGGGTCAAAAGGCATCTCTGTATGCGTGCATAAGAGCAAGGGATGATAGCCGCCCTGTAAGCATAGTAGATCGCATGTATGTTTTCACTCTTCTCATGGTGCCGAATGATCTCTCTGGTGTTGCAGTCGACACTGGCATGGTTAGGAAAATGGTGAGCACAGTGGCGACATTCGGGTAAAGGTCTAACTTCACTTGTGCAGTTTAGTGTATCCACTAGTCTCTTCGGTTTCTCTCCCTCGGCAAGAGCCCATCTCTTTTTCCACCGTAAGATCTCGTTGTCGAAGACCTCTTTATCACTTAAGTTGTTGGCCGGAGTAGGCGTTGTAAATCTTGTGTGTGGTATCTCTGTTCAGTGATCCGAGCTGGGTAGGTATGAGGTATTGACCCAGGAACCGGTCATGATGCACAAGCAGCCTGTCATTGAGTTCTTGGATGAGATGATCGACAAGAGGCAAGTAGAGGGCTCTGTACCAATACTGCTGTGGCGTGGCTGCGGGAACATTGGGTCGGTTACGCTGGACTGCAGACACTCTTGGTATGCTGGACTCGATATAACAACCTGCTGCCAACTCCTTTGCACGCTCAAACAGTTCGTTCCAAACCATTTGGTCGTTTCTTTCAGCCTTTAATATGCCAATCACTACCCTTGACTCCTTGGCTGCCTCGATGAGGTCGATAAATTGACCTTGAAGTGTGGTCGACAGTGTCGAACTGCCGGATGGAGCACAAGTACCCTCTCACTTTGGCATCACCATCCTCTGCAACGCTCTCTAGTGCCTGTACTACCACTGGAGAAGTTGTCCGGAACGTATACAACGAGTCACCTCTGCTTGCCCATCGCGTCTCGCAGAGGGTTCATAACTTGCATTGGTGCGCCTTTGCATCTCATCCATTACTGCGGCCGTATCTTGAGACAAACACTCCTGAATCGCCAACAGTCTCTTTGCAGAGTAATCGAACACAAAAGCTAATATCTGCTGTAGGGTTCCGAACATGTTTCTCACCAGGGTCTCCTTACAGGCATGTCCAATTGCCAGGTTCAAGGAGTGAGCCTTACAATGGGCATAAACGGCGTCTGAAAATTCCTGTTAAGCCCGGGCTTAATGGCTTAAAGGCTGGCTATGCGCCTGCAAAACCGTAGGTTAGGCGGGACAACTTTTTTGTCATGCGAACGCTCGGTAAAGTTCTCCCGGGAGGGCGGGTGACCCTCCTACCCGGGCCAACTTTTCTCCATATAAACAGGCCCTAAGACATTGCCTAATTCATGCACTTGGTGAGGATCCCGAGGGGGGGGGGGGGGTACTCCCTTATATACGCTATATAGGTATGTGCCGCCCGATAGGGTAGGGTTTTTGAGGTGCTCAGCCCTTAAATAGGGTATCCTTTTTGGTATTTTTGGTATTGTGATCCTTAGATATTCCTTAGATAAGGTCACTAAATTGCAGTATCCACCCCAACGCGCAAAACGAAAAAGATATGGTCTGTTAAAACTGTACTACACGTCTGAATTGGGCCTTAAAAAGGGTATCAAATCTCGATTTTCTACCCTTAAATAGGGTCAGGGTTTGACAACCTTGGCGGCACACACCCATCCTAAATTGTCAGGAGTGAGGATTCTCCCGCTGAAAGAAAAGCGCGGGTGCATGCAGAGAAAATGGCGCAGCGAGTTGTCAAATAACATAAGATGAACATGCCGAACTACAGTCACTACAACAAGAAGTCACAGAAGACCATAATCATTCGCGGTGGAAAGATCAGCTGCGAAGAGAAAAGTGGGACATTGAACAGTCGATTGTGTTAAAAGTTTGTAGCCTTTATTGGCAATGATTCAAACTTCAAACCTATATAAGCTTAATATATTTTTGATATCGCGGAGGTTTTGCTAAGTCTGATCAACATGCCAAAACACCTAGCGACGTTAAAACATCGCCGGTATCTCGGGATGCTCGGTAAGATTTGAAACGTCCAGGATCTCGGCAACAAGGGAAAATTCTCAAATGTACTATCCGAGAACTCCGCAATCTTTTAAAACCCGCGTTGACTGTTGCAGTGGAAAGCACGACGCGATTATTAGAAGTCTCCATTATCATACTTGCCGCGGCGCGATTGCGATTTACTCGTGCCGCGATCGCGCTCATCGCAGCGCGATTGCACCCTGAAACACCTGAAACTCGAAAACGAAGCACCCAAAGTCGAAAACGAAACACCCGAAGTCGAAAACGAAGCACCCAAACTCGAAAACAAAGCACCCGAACTTTTTGAAGACCTCGTAAAACCCGCTATACTTTTTCGATTTGAATTTAATTGAAATATGTTGACAACCGGAAAAAGAACCACATTTGTGATCAAGAACTATAAAAACAATGACAATGTGGAAATATCCGGTTTCGATTGCGAAACAGTCACACATGTTTCATCACATAGAGTGGCTTTGTTTCTTCCCGACACCGTCTTAAACTGTGTGCAAAAGAGATCGTAACTTTTAAACGCGAGCAAAATGTAAAAAGGCCGCTACACCGTTTTGCGACGGAGATATCCAAGGGCGCTTCTGTCAATTTTCACAACTGTTTTCATCAGATTTGCAATGGTCGAGTGATGTGCATTTATAAACGAATTTAAAATCACCCCTAGACACCCAAATTTATTTTTGAGTTCTGGACGAAAAATCGCCAGCATATGGAGTTATATGCGCGGGAAACGCTTGCTCAGCCAAAATTACCTAAAATTTGAAACCGCAAACTGAAGTGTCAAAAATTTGAAAACATTTTTGGGTCGAACATTGTTTAATACATGTACTTCATGCCAATTTCTTCCAGATCTTTATATTGGAATTGTGGTAAATCAGTTACCCTATTTACAACTGAATTTTTAGACATACAGGGCACTTTAAAAGCCACGATTCAACCGGAGTGAGTTACCTTTCAAAGCATTCACAGTCATTTTCTAAAAACATCAGACCGCCATGTGGACATGATATTTGAGCGGAGTTAAAAATTTGGCGCGAAAGAATGTCAGCAAAAATTTAATCGTTAATGAATGAAAGAAGAGTGGTTTGTTTGCAAACTTATTGTCATCGAGGAAAGCAAGAAAGATTTCCCATGCAACAAGCATTGCTTTTAAGAGGGTGGCAAAGGAGTTTTACGTGACGCATGATTGCCCCAAAATTAGCCGCGTGATGCGTGATTGTGCCCAAATTAATGGTGTGATGCGTGACCAGATAGCGTAGCGTATTGCGTGATTTGCTATTTTAGAAGCGCGTGACACGTGATTTACCTGTTAGATTTTCGTGATATGTGAATACTTTCAACATTTTATGAAAAACAAGAAAGCTATCACTCAAAGGACTCAACGTAAATTGTGTAATTCAACATCTGTCTTGTCTTTACTGTCTTTTCTTGACCTTTTATCTTTGTGGTTGGTCCAAAACTGAAATCCGGAAACAATAGACTCATAGACATTCATACTAGTTAATGTAATTAATATGTAACAGGACTTTTCAGTGCTATTTTGTTTCGACCGCGTGGAATTCCAGATTATGTACACTCGATCTTCTTGCTTAATGTTAGGCCTACGTTGATTTGTTACCATTTTAATGCCAGATTACTCCTTATTTACGTGATTGGTTAAAAATTTTCTCCGTGAGGCGTGATTTCATTTAAAAATTCGGCGTGATGCGTGATCGGTACCCTCCTTTGCCTCCTTTTAAGTGTTTTATTTCTTATTCGTTTGAATATTAATTGACTATTGATGGGGCAAGTTTATATACGGTTGGGGGTAATATCCGGTCCTGTAACGTCAGGCACGCTTTATCTGTATTGTGCAACCATCACACAACGCACCTTGAATGCAGTTGAATGGCTTTAAAAAAACATTGTCCATGAACTTTGTTATTTGTTTTAAAATGTTTTTGGTTCTGAGCTGTCAAAACACCCAGAGGGTCTACGTTGTACGGACCCGAGGTCTGAGTTTTCGAGACACCCCCGGAAAGCAGTGTAATTTGTACGTGCTTGACTGTTTTGCAATTGAAACCGGATATTTCCACATTGTCGATGTCTTTATATCTGTAGTTCTCGATCACAAGTGTGGTTCTTTTTTCGGTTATCAACATTTAATTCAATTCAATTCAAATCGAAAACGTATAGCGGGTTTTACGATGTCTTCAAAAAGTTTGGGTGCTTCGTTTGCGAGTTTGGGTGCTTCGTTTTCGAGTTTGGGTGCTTCGTTTTCGAGTTTGGGTGCTTCGTTTTCGAGTTTTTGTGCTTCGTTTTCAACTTCGGGTGCTTCGTTTTCGACCTCGGGTGCTTCGTTTTTGAGTACGGGTGCTTCGTGCTTCGGTCTTCGTTTTCGACACCACTTACATTGTATAAAGCCAAAGCATTTGAGCAACTTCGTACGTGACTAAAAGGATAAAGAAGTACAAATTTATAAAGATTTTACTCACATTTTAAGCGTCCTGAGGCTAAACTGCGGAATACCCCTCAACTTAGGTGTTGTTTCATGCCTCGTTCTTCAAAGTGTTCCGACACAATTATAGATAACATGAATCTAATTTGCGGGGGTATTCTGCAATTGCACCTGTCCCGATATAGACCGTTGTCTCAGACATTCAACTCTGCTGCTGATAAATTAAAATATTGCTACTTCTAAATAAGTTCTTGGATAAAACAGCGTCTATTACACAAAGATGGCCGCCACAAATATTTAAACGGCCTTTGTTTGTGCTCACGTGGACGCTCACGTGATATATGACGCTATGTAGAGAGTTCACTGGGAACGAGCTTGGCGCGCGAGTCGCAATATTTATTTGAATTAGTTGGGTCATGTATCCATGGTTGGGTCTTTTCGAGTGGAAAAGTGCAGCATTCCACGACGAGAGGTCCCTCATAAAACACATATAAGGTATGACTTTAAATCTGTCAATTAATTCTTAAGAAGAGACGCAATCGTAATCATCATTAATGTTTTTTTTAAAGCCCGGTGGTGGGGTACTCCCATATATGAGCTATATAGGTATGTGCCGCTGTGAAGGGTATGGTTTTCAGGCAGTTTAGTCTGGGATAGGGTATAGTAATCAGAGATGTTTGGTCTAGAATAGGGTATCATTTTCTGCGAAACTGGTCAGTTACGTGAAGAATTTAGTTTAGAAAAGGTTTACTGGCAAATGGCATTTAAAAATCAGTACGGCGGGCAGTACGGCATTTCTACTGACCCCTGTTACTAAAAACTGTGATAGTGAAGAAGTTTCTGGAAAATAGCGAGTTTGGAATAGGTCTAGGATAGGGTAGGGTTTTTTGGTGTTTAGTCTAGAATAGGGTTGCAAAATGCAGCTAAAATGGTCTAGTATAGGTTAAGGGTCTCAGAGTCCCAGCGGCACACCCCCACCCAAAAATTTCCAGAGTACCCCCCCCCCCCCCAGGGATTTTAAGCTTAATATTTCCTTAGCGGAACGCTCAATATGAATTGCCCGTTTACAAATGTTCTTAAGCCTTATTATTAAGCTCAAGTTTGTTTCTTGACCACATGTTTTAATTACTGTCCACAGCTGATCATGTTTGTTTGTATCAATGGTTTGAGAGTATTAACTTCAGCGAAGATTTTCTATGCTGTCCAGGGTTCATGTCAGTCATGACCTTGTAGTCATGGTACTGTGGCTATCTCCAGAATTTGCGTTTCGTCCGACTATCGCAGACTTCAACAGGGAAATCAATTTTACAAGTAACAGTTACATGCTTGCACTGTACACAACGCAAACCATAGATTTTTGCCGGTTGCCTCGGAGTTATGACAGCAATATGTTCACTGTTAAAAAGTTCCTGTTAAGCCGATATACACCATTTGCTAATTTTTCTGCAGGAGTATATTTCTGCGGCGAAAAAATTTTGTGGGAGTTTTTTTCCGCAGGGGATCTTTTTGTTTTGCATTTTGCATAATGGTGTTACTTTCGAGGACAAAAACACCAAAGTTCAGCTGGAAACGCTTCACTTGTTGCCTTGATTTTGTTCTTGAGTTCGCTGGAACTATCTTTGCCTTCTGATTGGATAATCGGCACAAAAGAATGCGAATTAATTAAAAGCGTGCCCTGTAAAGGAAAACAAACCAATTAAGGTGGCTGAACACAGTTTCACTGTACCTATGCGTCATTCATTGTCATTTTAAAACTACTAACGTCTGGGCGCTCAAATTTGGTGAGGCATACAATGAAGCAACAAGCTATATATTTTGATATTTTTGTTGAGCTTTTAGGGTGTTGCCATGGCAACACGGTGGATTGTAAATCAGCCTGCAATATTTGGTTTCGTTTATTTTCAGAAAATCTGGTCGTTAGATTTTGTCCATCATTTGTCTCAAGTAAACTCGTAAAAGTATTCGCATGTTAACACTGGTCTCATGTAATTTTAACAGAGGGATCTTCCGTAATTTGTGGTTTAATGTGTTTGTTTTTGTAAAAATCCTCTCTGTTAGATTTCAAATTTCTGATGCCAGGTGAGTTCGGCATATTCGGAACTATTATTGTGCCAAATTTCATGACAAAAACGACCAAAAAGGCAGTGTATTTCTTCAATGGTTCGATAAATTATCTATTGATTCAACAAATATTTTTACGAACAATAAATTGCTTGATTTTAAGACGAAAAACAGCACTTTCGCGATCCACGCTGAGCAAAATAAAATGATCGCTGAATAGGCGCCACGTTTGTTTTTCTCAAAACTCTGCACGTGCTGACTCGCGTAAGCAGCTGAAATTGAAGAGCGCGTGCAAACTGTGTTCAGCCACCTTAAAGGAAAAGTTGTAAGTTTTTTTAGTGCTATGTAACTGATACCAATGGCGCTGTCGTAGATGGTAACATTGAGTGCTTTTCTGAGAGTGATTATCTGCTCGACGAGGTTTTCTTCTTTTTCTGCAATACCATGGATTTCTAAATTGTGTTTGCGTGTCTTCTAATCCAGGTCATCAATCTGATTGATTGCTGTTGCTAAGTCGTAGTACAACTGCTCGTTGTCTTTGTTGGTTTCTTCCAAGGATTCTTTGAGTGATTTCACTTCTTTCTTAAGAGAAGACTTTTCTGTCGTTAATACATTAATTTAACAATATGAAATTCTAGTGACTTATGGAGTTCCTTAGCTTGTACCGGTCACGTAAGGCACGGTTTCCTTCGGGTAGCTTGTTTGTATTATCTTGAAAGGTGTGTAGAACTTCCCAAATATCTTCCATTTCGGTCATGTTGGCACTGATTTCGAAAGTGGTTTCTCAACGTCTGGCGAACTACTACTTGTCTCAGCCCGTTTACCCAGGGTTCTCCTTATCAGGCGGTAACCGGTAAAATTTACCGCTTGAAGCAGTACTTATTACCGCCTGTAACTGCTTGCTCCCGGAAAATTTTTAAGACACACAGTTTTCCCTTTACCGCTTAGCAGAAATCCCTTACCTGCTGAACTGAAATTTAGGGAGAACCCTGTTTACCTCGAAAATGAGATGTTATAAGACGTCCTTTGCGTTTTTCTTTACTTCGGCGGGGAAAAGGAGGCAGACGGCTGAAACATACTGCCGTCTGCTATTAAGGACCACGTTTCTTACTGAAAGTGCAACCCATTATGAGATAAATAAAGGAATGAAATAATTTTTGATAAGGTCTCTGCGCTTGTCAGTGGAAAACTCGAGCGTGGCTTTTTACGAAAAATATATGAAGGATAATAAACACAATAACCTGTATTTTAGTTTTACAATTCTGCACGGATATTTGTTCTTAAACATTATCTGTTCCTCGAAACTCACAGTTTTCCTCAAGCTTGACTGTCCGAAAACTGTTCCCTTTTCGGAACAGATAATGTCCGCGGAAATACCCGTGCATGTTTTCTGGTCAAATAAAGGTTATTGTATACATAACTTTAAACTCGACAATTAATAGCAAGCTACCAAGCTGCTTAAAGTATATACTTCACATTGAATGAAAAATTTCAAGTAGACAAGCGAACTGCCAAACCGCTAAAATAAGCTTATAACCTCCACGATCAATAAACTTTAGAATAGGCAGAAATACAGTAAACACAATCATTTCAGTTGATTAAAAACATCCTCGCTATCTTCAGATGATGGTGAACAAAAAATGACTAGTCGCTGTATGACATTTCTACGACCAAAAACATTGACAAAAGTGCGCATCACACTAAAGGATTCCACGGGAATAACAGCGTAAACAAACCAATGTGTCATCCTTTTTGCGTAGTTTACGTCATAATATTTAATAATAATAATAATTATTATTATTATTATTATTTCTTATATTGCGCTTTTTCTATAAAAATAGTCAAAAGCGCATTACAACTGATATAATAAAATCTTACAAGTTACAAATTGATAATAAAACTACCGACTAATCTTTAAGAATTAAAATCTATTATAAAATTGAAAATTGTGCTTCAAAGAATCTTAACAAAAAGCCTTGGAAAATAAATGAGTCTTAACTAAACACTTAAAAATGTCAATGTTCCTAGCTTGCCTTACTGACAAAGGAAGGTTGTTCCCTAAGACTGGTGCTGCTACCATAAACAAGCGATCCCCCGTAGTCTTTTTCGTTTTGAACCGCGGACTTGCCAGCAACATACCATTATTGTTTCCACGCAGTTTGTCCCCACTCGCCTCCGTCTCCCCCAACACGTGAAGCCACTTTTTACCCGAAGTGCTGCATCTTTGAGCAGCTAAAAAACGATTTTCCTGCTTTTCTTCTGAAAATTATAATTTTTGTTCTTCGGACATTATAGACAACTGAGAAACGAAGGAAAAAACATTCACTTTATAGGCACTTTAACCTCGGACGTACACGCAAACTTATACCCCCACCGTGGTACAAGGGGGGGGTTGTTGCAACCCCCCCCTTTGGGTTTTTGCGATGTTGCAATATTTCGGAAATATTTTACATGTAATAGATAGCCTGCGATGTGCTCTACAAGATAAGGTAAATATTATGGGTTGTGACACTGCTGGGGTCCGTGACATCATCCAAAATGACCGCCAAGACGGCCGCCATCTTGGATTTTACTAAAAATTCAAATTTATCGGGAAAATGTTCAAATTGCAAATATTGTTTGCTAGAGTTGCAAACTAACATACAATTAAACATTTTGATGCTTTTGGTAGCATTTTATGTTTTTTTTCACTGGAAAAAAGGTGAAAAACACGCATTTTTATTCAAAAATGGCTTGACCACATGTTACTTATGACGTCATATCTCGCGATTCACGAAAAGAGAGAACTGTCATAAACTGGGGGGCTCTATATATACCCCCATGCTCAGTGGTCTTCCCAGCTGTTGCCCCTAACAACTGGGCCCATGGAATGAAATAATATGGGTGTTTGTTCGTGCAGGTTCCAGTGAGAATAGTAACTAATTCCCACTGAAGCCCTTACTCACAATCACCTCAGGTATTGTTAAGTTATGGGAATGAAGCTACTCCTACGGTGGCCAGTCACGTGAGTTCCAGAATCAGTTGGGCCACGCCTTTGGAAGGGTTAAGTCCCGTTTGGGATAAAATCCTGGGTCCTCCTCCCAAAACTCAAAAGAACGCAAGCACGACATACATGTACACTATTATGACAGCATGAATAATGATCATAATTAAAATATCTCAACATATCATTAAATAAACTCAGGGAAATACAGGATGGAAACCAGGGAGAGCGTTTAACTGTCTATAATTGGCAATGTTTTCCTCCGAGCTTTTTCCGCCGGCCGGAGGTTTTTCCAGCAGCCAGAACTGAAGCCGGACTTGAATTCAGCAGAGTTTGGTCTAGGCAATTATAATGGTCGACCATCGCAAGTGTCCGCCAGCCAACATGCCGCACTATGTCTTGCTTGGAGATTCCTAGGAGCTGTTAAGTGATAGAACACACCGACCGAAGGCTATGGCGGGTTAGTAGTGGTATCGGCTACTATCCTACCACTTTTCGCACCTTGAACAATGGAAGCAAAAGAACTACTGTTCTCGAGAACAATGGGCTGTTGTTTAGAGAACAACCCGAGATCTATTGTCCTAACCCTAAGTCATTAATATATTAACCCTAAGAATTACAACTGCGCATGTCCTAATAACCCTAACCCTATTAGCATAATAACCCTAAGAATAACCCTAACCCTATTAGCATATTAACCCTACAGATTGCCACTGCACATGTCCTAATAACCCTAATTCAAAATGGCGGATCTCAATGTTTATTCAAAATGGCGGAATTGACTAAAATATTCAAAATGGTGGATCCATTGTTTATTCAAAATGGCAGAATTGAGTAAAATATTCAAAATGGAGGATCTCATGATTTATTCAACAATGTCAGGGGGGCCCATCCAGTCAAGGCGGCCCTGCCAGTGTAGAAAACAAACAACCAAAGTGGTGTTTTTTTTTTGGGCGGTCCGAACGGGCGGAGTGCAATGCCCGTTGGCCATACACGCACACTGAATACATGAGCACACACCATATACACAGCAAAATACAAAACACAAAAACAAACGTTACATGCCATAGGGAGGGTGCACAAGCACGTCAAAACTCACCGGGGGAACAAACCTCGCCTCCCCTTGAGGCCGCCCAGTGCAATGTGACCTAGTGGAAAAAATACAAAAAACAGACAAAACACAGCCAAAAACGGGTAAGGGTAAACCGCAGAGAACAACCAGCAAAGGCGACCCCTCTGGAAAACCCACTCCGACTGGAAACATCACGGAGTAGGCACCACGGTCACATTGGAACCCCAGCGGATGACCCCTCTCGCGATGAGACCTTCGACCTTCATGGCCTGCCAAGGCATGAGGATAGAACCTATTGCGACTATTGCAATATAAGATTGAAGGTCTCGGTTCAAGTCACTTTATTCAGTCAAGAGATCGACACTACGCTCGCGCGTAATTGTCACGTCATAACAGTAATTACAATTATAGATTTACGACACTCTCCCGGGCCGACAATAATTACAGTGTTACATCCAGCGTTAAACAATAAGTACGGTTAATTAGTATTTCATTAAATTATTGTAATTGTTCTTTTATTTTCTGCATGGCCTGCTGAGCAGCACGTCGAGTGGGGCGGCTCTGTGTTTCAGATTTCTTTTCTTCTTCTTGCTTAGTATCATCGACGCTATCGCAGTCATCACGCACTTCAATGGGGTAGAGTTTCTCTATTGGTCTTGTCAGTTCTTTTCCAGAACTTATTTTTACCTTCGTGGATCTGATCAATCCATCTCTACCCGAAAGTAGTTCTGTGACGATCCCCATCTTCCACTGACTCCTTGGGGTGGTGTCGTGGATCAGTACAACATCTCCCTTAGCTATGATTTCATGGGATGATCTTTGATTCTTGCGAGAGTGTTCACGCAGACTGGTTAGGTATTCTTGTTGCCAGCGAGTCCAAAAGTGGCAGACTATTTTCTCGTTGTATCTAGCTCTCTTGCTTAAATCTTTGGCGGAAATCTCAGACGGAATGTAGTCGGGATCGTTTTCCTTGTCTTTGTCAGTTTCATTCTCTGGAAGAGAGAGAAGGCGACGAGCACATAGAAAGTGTGATGGGGTAAGAGGAGTGTTATCCCTTATATCAACATAAGGGTACGTCAAGGGACGACTGTTCAGGACCGCCTCTACTTCAGTCAGTAAAGTGTACATCTCGATCAGATTTAACGATGCATTTCCGATGGTCTTCTTAAGGCATCTCTTCGTCATTCCAATTAATCTCTCGTAGAATCCTCCCCACCAGGGTGCTCTCTCGGCGATAAATTTCCAGGTTATTCCGTTGTTTGCGAAATATTGCTGAGCAGAGGAAGTTTTAAGTATGTTATTGCTCAGTGTTTCTAACTCTTGGGCCCCTGCCTTAAATGTCTTTGCGTTGTCTGAGATTATGATTTGTGGGACCCCTCGTCTACTTATAAAGCGCCTAAATGCTCTAAGGAATGCCTCAGTTGTTTGGTCCTCCACCACTTCTAGATGTAAGGCTCTGACCGCCGCACATGTAAATAAGCATATATATACCTTGTGTGAGGTTGGTTGTCCTTGACTACGGACGTAAAGGGGCCCTGCATAATCGATTCCGGTGAACTGGAAAACTTGGCATTTCGTTATTCTTTCTATAGGTAAAGGTGGTGTAGGAATTGAACGGAATGGAGGTCCCTCATGCTTTCTGCATCTAGTGCATTTGGAGATTATTCTTTTTACAAGTTGTCTACCTTGGGGAATCCAGTATGTTTGTCTTAGTTGAGTAAGCGTTTCACGTACACCGTTGTGCATCACCTTTTCGTGCATGCTTCTGACAATGAGTGTGGTCAAGAAGCTTTCTTTTGGTAATAGAATTGGAAATTTTGTGTCTTGAGGAAGTTCGGTATATTGGAGTCTTCCGCGACAACGGATAAGGTTGGCGTTGTCAAGATATAGATATAACTGATATACTAGGCTTGGTTGCTTTGTTTTGGGCTTATTCTGCAAATACATCTTTTCTTCCGGGTAAAATTTATCTTGTGTTGTTGTCAATAACAGGTTTTTTGCTTCTGTCATTGTTTCTGCTGTGATATTGAGATCTACTGCTTTCTTATTCCACTTTCTTGTGCAGACAATGATGAGGGCTACTGCCCTAACTGCCCGATTAAAGGTGCTGTAACTCGCGAGATCAATAAGGTTCAATATGCTGGGAAGTTCTTGAGTTTTAGTTGAGATTTTCATCTGGGAGATTTCTTTTTCTTCATCAACAGGAGTTATTAAATACTTTGGGTCCGTTGGCCACTTTTCTTCAGGTTCTTTGAGCCATGGGGGTCCTTCAAACCATAGCTTTTGGTTGTTGTTGAATGCTTTAGTATCAAGGCCGCGAGTTAGTAAGTCTGCTGGGTTCATGGTTGTTGGGCAAAATCTCCATCTCTTCGGAGATATGATTTCTTTTATCCTGAGAATTCTTGTGTTAACGAATGGTTGTAGTTTCTTGTTTGTTGATAGCCACGACAATACGATTTGGGAATCGCTCCAGCACGTTACTTCACATTCGTGTTCGTTAAGTTGAAGTGTTTCTAATATGTATCTTGATAGTTGTGCTCCCAATAGTGCTGCTAATAGTTCCAATCTCGGGAGGGTCTGAGGTTTTACGGGTGCAACTCTTGTTTTAGCCATAACAAGAACTGTGTTTGTTTCCTTTTCGGCTGTCCCTCTTAAATATCCGACTGCTCCGTAGGCAAGTGTGCTGCTATCGCAAAATACATGCAACTGTTTCTTCGTGTTCCTGTTATGGAAGTAGCGTCTAGCAATCGTTAGTGGTACAAGGTTGTTGATATCGTCAAGCCATTTCAACCAAACTCGTTTGTCATTGTCGGGTAGTTCTTGATCCCAGGTTATGCTGTGTTTCCAAAGTTCCTGTACCATAATCTTTGCTTTAACTGTTATTGGCTCTACATACCCTAGGGGGTCAAATAGTTTTGACGCAATACTTAGAACAGACCGTTTGGTGATCAAGTTTATGCTTTGTATTTCTGCTATCATTTTATCAAGCGAAAGCGATAGTGTGTCTTTTTTGGAGTCCCATACGAGTCCCAAAACTTTAACTGTCGGATTGGCTGCTGAATTATTCTCTTGCGCTTTGGTGCTGATGTTGACGGAGTTAGAGGTCCATTGACGCAGATTCATCCCTGCTTCTTGTAGGCATTCGCGTGAATATATGTAGTAGTCAATGGCGTTTTCTTCCGAGTCAGTACCGGTTACCAGGTTGTCCATATACATGGTATCCATGATGTCTTTAGCAATCCAGTTGTCTTTCTGTTTTAGGTGGTATTGGATAGTTGCATTCAACAGAAAGGGTGATGATGTTGCTCCGAAAAGGACGCGGCACAATCTGTATACCTGTAAGTTATCCGTTTCATTAGCTGGTTTTTGCGCGTCTTTTAACCATAGAAATCTTGTCGCATCTCTGACGTTTTGATTGAGCTCTATCTGCAGAAATGCTTTCTCAATGTCGGCTGTGAGTGCTATCTGGTGTTTTCTGAATTTCATAAGGATGCCAGTAAGATCGTGCATTAAATTTACCCCTGTGTGGAGGCAGTCGTTGAGACACAGTGAATTGGGTGTCCTTTTTGCTGATGCGTCATATACTATTCGCATTTTTGTTGTCGCGCTGTCTGCTTTAAAGACTGGGAAATGCGGAATATAGTGAAGAGTTCCTTCGTGCTTGTCTGGGTTGTCGACTTTCTCAATAAATCCTAGAGTTTCTCGCTCTAGAAGCTGTTCGTTGTATCTCTTGATAAGTGTCGGGTCTTTCTTGTTCATACCTCGTTGTAGGCCTGTTAAGCGGTTCATACTTAGGTTGAAGTTGGACGGGAGATCACTCTTGTTGTCATTCCATGGAAGCTCGACGTTGTATCGTCCCGTCGCTTCGTTAAATTTGATTGTTTCTTCGAATTGCTTGATTATGGGGTCATCATTGTTGCTTTCGTTTGGTATTTCGTTTATTTCCCAGAACTTGGTCAGAAGATTGTCTAGGTTAAGGTCGGTTGTTGCGACGTCTACTTTATAACACGATACTGTGTTGTTCACGTCGTGGTTTGTTTTAACAGGTCCTGACAAAAGCCAGCCGAACTTGCTTTCCATAGCAATTATGGCTTCGTCGTTTGATTTGATTATGTTTCCTGTGATGAGTTCACCAAAGTGGTCGTTTCCAATTATGATATCTACTTTGATATCGGTCTGTGTTTGTAGAGGGTCTGCAAGTCTAAGTTCTTTTAGTTCCGGAGGTAGCTGGAGGCCTTTCCTTCTTGCGGATAAAGGAGGACAGATTATTGGCGTAACAAGCGCTGTTATTCTGATTTGTTCGTTTTCATTTTGTAGAGAGAGTATTACGACATCATACGTGGTCCTGATGCTTTGGGTTGTTCCGAATGTGGTTACGTCTAGAATTTCTCGACGGATAGTCTTAAGGCGCAATTTGTTTTTCATGTCTTGGCTGATGAAGGTTCTTTGGGATCCGGTATCGAATAGAATGCGGGCATTGTGAGTTTCCATCCCTTGTATTTTTACCGTTGCTGTTTGCATTAGGATATGATTGTTATGGGATGATGTGTGCGTTGCTCCCATGTGCGCTTTGCTCTGTTCTGCGCTGTTTATCGACGATTCATTTGTGTTTGATCGTACTATTTGGTTGTTACGCGGTTGCTGTGAGTTATTCCCGTTCTGAGAGCTTTCCTTTGGAGGTTCTTCGCAGATGGAGGTGTGATGTTTCTTCTTGCAGATCATGCATCGACCTCTCGAGAAACATTCGGTTTTGGTGTGGTTTGCGCCTAGACAGTTGAAACACCTTCGCTGTTGTTGCAGAATTTGGCGTCTTTCCTGTGTTGTGTTAATTCTGTCACATTTATCGGGGCGATGATTTCCCTCGCAATACGTGCATGGCCTTGGTTTAGGTGGTTTGAAGGTGGTTGTTTTTGTTTGTACCTTTGATAGAAATGCCCCTGTTGTTGGTACTAATGGCTCTTCTTCGTGAGTTTCTTCTTCGTTACTGAATGACAGGTGGCCTTTCTCTTTTGTTTCAATTTCTTTGCGTAAGGCTGCTCTTAAGTTGTCGAGTGATTTGTCGGCTGTTGAATCTGCCCTAAAGATCGCGCATCGTAAATTCTCAGGTAGTTTCTTGAGAAGTATTGGAATAAGTAGGCAGCCGTATGAATCTGTCGTTACTCCTAGTGCTTCTAATCCGCGGATATTCGCTTCTGCTGTGTCGTAGAATGTTCTTAAACTTCTAAGATCGTCTGATGGAGGGTATTGTTTAGAGAGCGCTTCCATGTACGCGTTAATGAGGTTTTGTTTTTGCCCGAAGCGTTCTTTTAGTAGTTCTATTGCCTTCCTGTAATTTTCTTTTGTCAGCGGAAATCCGGCGATAGCGCGCGCTGCTTCTCCTTTCACCATTCCGATTAGGTAATTCATTTTTTCAATGTCACTAAGTTCGCTATGTTCATCAATTGTTGCACTAAAGCTATCCCAGAATGTAAGCCATTCACAAGGGTCTCCGCTAAATGATTTTATGGTTATTTTTGGTAGATTGACGTGCGTTCGTGGGCTAGCTGGTTTTCCTAAAATGCTAGTGTGGAGCGAGCTTACCGGTAGGTTGTCTTGCTGCTTTTTGTTGAGGAGCTGAGAGATTTTGAATTGACAGTCCGAAATGGTGTCTTGAAATGATAACGCATCTTCTGTTTCTTTTTCGATTTCCTCTTCGTCCTGAAGGGTTATCACTATTTGGTTGTCCATGCGTTCGATTTCTGCAGATCGCCGTGTGAGTCTGTCCATAAGTGCTGACAATTCTGCTTCGTTCGGGCATTCTGACGACATTAGTTTTTCTGCTTTTTTGATATCCTGCGTACAGTGCCCTTTGTATGATCCCCGGATTAATCTCAAACGCTTTGTATCTTCAGACATCGGGTCTCGGCACCAATATTGCGACTATTGCAATATAAGATTGAAGGTCTCGGTTCAAGTCACTTTATTCAGTCAAGAGATCGACACTGCGCTCGCGCGTAATTGTCACGTCATAACAGTCATAACATAACGTCATAACATTCCGACAGTCAGCAAAGCCTGAATCAAGGGACGAAAGGTACTGAGCGTCGGCCTTCGTCTGAGAACCTTGCGGTACCATCCCCAGATGGCAGGAGGGTACCTAGTGACCTGGGGGGGGGGGTCGATGACCAATGAGGCCACGACGGAGCCATCCGAAGACACGTTAGATGAGACAGGGGTATCACCCGGCTCTGGAGTACACTGGGACTCAGACTCCTGAGAAGCAGAAACACCCGGAGACACAGGGATCTCTTGGGACGTAACGGAAGAAACGGGGTGGAAGCCACGAGAGGCACAGAGGTGGGGGAAGGCTCCTGTAAGGTAGCCACAACCCTGGACTTACACTTCATGGAACGGATTTCCTCCCATTGAAGCTGGTCCTCACAGAACTCACGATGGAAATGGGGGAGACGAGCATCATCCCTCTCCGGGGAGAGGGCCATCTGCTCAGAAGGAACTGAACCCTGACTGGGAATGGGAGCACTGCGATGTTCTCCCACAACCCGGTCTTCCCTGTCCTCCACCCTAGAGGGGGACCGGGTCTTACCCATGGATCTCGTGCGCCATGGGCTGATGGGACCAGGCGGGATAGAACGGGCCACCGCGAGGTCACCTTCCAAAATGGACGCCTCACTCTCCGAGCAGGAGTCCATCTCGACTGACGGCGGGTCGGAGGTTCCGGCAACCGGCTGGGCAGCAGGAGCGGTACCAGGATCCGCAGAGGTAGACCCGGCAGAAGCACTTGGGCCCAAAGGCACTGCCGAAGCAGCACCCCAGGCCCTCCTGCATTGCCGAGCTACATGGCCAGGCTGATGACAGCGAAGGCACTTCCCATGATCGGGACACTGCTTAACGCAATGACCAGGCTTTCGGCAGATGGGACACGGTAGGATGGCCAGCGTACCACACCCGGCAATCGAAACCCGCCACACCAAGGACAGATAGAATTTCCTTGATGACGGCCATCGAGATACGCCGAGTGCCCTAGGAGATACGCGGGAACTTATTGTGGTTCACCTGGACCACCTTACGCACCACCACATAAGGCCCCAACAACTCCCTTACGGCAGTGTTAGAAACATCAGGGACAGTCACGCAGGTAGACCAGTCGCGAACGAGGGTCAGCAGACGACACGGGAAGACGAACACTCTTATACTTGAGGTCGCCCTCCAGAAGAGCTGCAGCAGAGTCCGCACTCGAAAGAAATGCGAACTTTCCCCTGAAACAAAAATTGGATGCAGCAAACGTCATCCGGAAGCTCGGGAGCCAGGAGCGGGACGATCTCGTCAATGCCGGTGGTCTTATATACGTCAGGCGGGAAGGTCACAACGCAACTCCTGGAACAATCATGGACATAGCGGTGGGAATAAAGAACTAACAGTCGGTGCCGACAAACACAGCCCGCAAGGACTGACCGACAATGGTGACCGATAGATCAGAAGGCGGCAAGGGTCAGAAGGGCAAGTGCTATGGGCTCGTGAGAGCCGAGCTATGCCCGAAAATCGCCAAATGGCAACGCACAAGGATCAGAAGGGTAAGTACTATGGGTTCGTGAGAACGGAGTTATACCCAAAAATCACCGAGTGAGACAAAAGCAAACAACCAAAGTGGTTTTTTTTTGGTGGTCCGAATGGGCGGAGTGCAATGCCCATTGGCCTTACACACACTGAATACACGAGCACATACACCATATACACAGCAAAAAACAAAACAGACAAAAAACAAACGTTACATGCCATAAGGAGGGTGCACAAGCACGTCAAAACTCACCGGGGAAACGAACCCCGCCTCCCCTTAAGGCCGCCCAGTGCAATACGACCTAGTGGAAAAATCCAAAAAAAAAAAAAACAGACAAAACACAAACAAAAAAAAACGGGTAAGGGTAAACCGCAGAGTACAGCCAGCTAAGGCAACCCCTCTGGAAAACCCAACCCGACTGAAAACATCATGGACGAGGCACCACGGTCACGTGGGAATCCCAGTGGATGAACCCACTTGCGATGAAATCCAGGACCTGCAATGCCTGGCAAGGCGTGAGGACAGAACCCTTCCGACAGTCAGCAAGGCTCCCAAAGGACGAAAGGTACTGAGCATCAGCCTTCGTCAGCAGCACCCCGCGGAACCATCCCCAGATGGCAGGAGGGTACCAAGCGCCCAGGTGGGTGTCGATGACCAATGAGGCCACGACGGAGCCATCTGAAGACACAATAGATGAGACAGGTGTGTCACCAGAAGACGAGGTGCACTGGGACTCAGACTCCTGAGAAGCAGAAACACCCCGAGATACAGGGACCTCAAGGACGGAGGAAACAGTAGGGGGAGGCCTCAAGGGGCACGGAAGTGGAAGATGGCTCCTGTGAGGTAACAACAACCCCGGACTTTACACTTCATGGAATGAATCTCCTCCCAATGAAGCTTGTCCTCCCAAACCTCACCATGGGAATGGGGGAGGCAAGCATCATCCCTCTCTGGGGAAAGGGCCATCTGCTCAGGAGGAACTGAACCCTGACTGGGAGTGGGAGCACTGTGATGCTCTCCCACAACCCGGTCTTCCCTGTCCTCCACCCTAGAGGGGGACCGGGCCTTACCCACTTAGACACTTGCTTTTCAGCTTTCCCTTTCCCACCGCTATGTCCGTGGATTGTTCCAGGAGTTGCGTTGTGACCTTCCCACCTGACGTATATAAGACCATTGGCGTCGACGAGATCGTCCCGCCCCTGGCTCCCGAGCTTCCGGATGACGTTCACTGCATCCAATTTTTGCCCAAGAGAAAAGTTTGCATTTCTTTCGAGAGTGTGGACTGTGCCTCTGCTCTTCTGGAGGGCAACCTCGAGTATAAGGGTGTTCATCTTCCCGTGTCGTCTGCCGACCCTCGTTCGCGCCTGGTCTACCTGCGTGACTGTCCTTATGAGGTTTCTAACGCTGCCGTAAGGGAGTTGTTGGGGCCTTATGTGGTGGTGCGTTTCCAAATCCTTGGTCAGGATACCTAAGAGGGAAGAGATTGAGGGGTGATCCTAAAAGCTTTTAGATCCCATGGCAAGGGCCGAGTGTGGAAAGAACCTTGAGCGTTAGGGAAGAGTAACACCCCCCAATCAGTTGATCTGTCTTGTAATAATGGCCACCAGAACGGCAGGGGGGTCAACTTGGGCACAACGATAGTGAAGGTAATGTCACTGAGGAAACGAAGGACGGGCCCAACCAAGACAAATGGCGGGAACACATAAGCATTTTCGGTGTGAGAGACCCTCTGTGCGAAAAGATTGACACCGTGCGAGGAGGGTGAGGCGAACCGAGTAAAATGCGGAAGGGGCATTCCAGAGGCGTCTTGCTGGGCATTCACATCAAGAGCCATCAGGTCAACGGAATGAGGACCGAATAACGCTTCTAGCGAGGCCCAGCTGTCGGGGGCTAGCATACAATCCTTATCAGATAGGGTTCTTGAAAGATCATCAGCCGGATTAAGAGCCGAGGGAATGTACTTAAGGTTTAAGGAAACGTTCTGCTTGAGCATGGTAGTGGTAATAATCTTAAGGGCATCGTTCATCTCTGCTCTTACCACCTTGTTTCTCCCAGGAGTAAACGAGAGTCAGTGAATTGACATGAGCGTCAACACGACAGTTCGTTAAGATGGTGCTCTCTGATTGTATTGTGAACAGGAGGGCGAGGGCCTCTTTGACAGCGATGGGTTTATTGTTATCCTTGTCATTCCATAGATTATGACATTCCACCCGAGGGCCTTTGGGGTCTTCCACTACACCTCCCTATGCCACCAGAGATGCGTCGCTGGACAGCTTAACGACAATATGCCCCTCGCCCAACCAGGGCAAGTTCTTATCCCAAGCGTGAAGAAAACGCCAATATTCGATTTCGGCCTTAAGATCGCCCATTATCTTAATAGGGCGAGAAGAATGTGTTACCTTGGTGATGGCGCGGTAAACCTCGCAGGCATACCGCTTGGCTGCCGGGACAGCAATGCAGCAGGAAATGATTTTTCCCTCAAGTCGCTGAAGCGTTTTAATAGAAACACTACGCTGACTCAAGATGGACTCACGTAAGCTAGCAAACTTAACCTTTTTATCATCTTTGAGGATGAAGGCGAGTAGGTCTGAATCACACAAGAAACTGAAAAAACGGACTACTTTCTTGGGAAGCACAACACATTTTTTTAAGGCCTATAAAGTATCCGAGGGAAACAAGGATAGAACAAGCAATGAAAGCAGCAGCTTCCGCCAGCTTAAAATTCAACCACTGAGTTTGTGAGTTCCGAGGTAACCGAAGCTGAACGACATGTCGATCGTCAATATACTGACTGCATGGCAATGCTATGATAGAGATAGGCACTCACCTTCCAACCGAAAGGGATAGTCCTATACACAAAATACCAGCTCTCGGGGGACAAGAGCACATGATCATACCCACTTTTGTCATAAAGACAGCTTGAAAATGCCCATGAAGCACATAACGGGGGATATCGGAAATATAGTCGAGCGAGAGGGGGAGGTCTGTTATCCATAAGTTCAAAAAGCGCTCATCGTGGCACATTCGAGGCTTTGATACATACATACATACATACATACATACATACATACATACATACATACATACATACATACATACATACATACATACATACACGAACTTTATTTATTCTCGAATTTACAGAGTAGCCTAAAAAGGCTATTTTGGCCTAGCGTGGAGAGGATGGTATTTTGTATATATGACTATCCCTTTTGGTTGGAAGGCGAGTGCCTATCTCTATCATAGCATTGGTTTGGCAGCCACCAGCAAAATTCACTCTCCCTTGTATGTCCGAGGGTTGACGCTTTTGTAATCTGAGGTTACAAATGGGATAATGAAAGAATTGAATTTTGGTGGTTGTTTTGCTACACCTTTTAAGGTAAATTCCTTCATCAATTGTGTAATCAAGGGCCGTTATACTACAGTGGAACATTTAATAGATTCTTTCATCTCATTGAGGACTGTGACGTTTTACGTTTTTGAATGATTTTCTGCATATAAACGATCCATAGGATTTCGTGGCTCCATATTTGGGGTTACCATGGAAAGTGCTGCTGTTCGGGACCGAGACTGTCCTAAATGAGTTAAGCAAAAAATATATCTTTCTTACTATTGATAGTTTTGATTCTTAAACCACTCAAACAAAAAAAACCTTGAGACTTGCAACATATCATCACTATTTTATTTGAAAACAAGCACATCCATCAAGATCTGGTGGGAGGGTACTAGTTGCTGGCCAATATTTAGTGCAAAGGTGAAAGTTGCATGAAGGCCTACTTGAAGGGGTGGTGATTTTCAAAACTAGACAAGAGAGGTAGATTTAGAACAGTTAGTGACAGTTGGTAGTCGAGGGTCAGTTCATCCAGGGTAATCAAGTTTGATACCATTGCCTATCACGTGACCTGGCTAACCCTAAACCTAAGACCTAACCCTAAGTTAGGCCTGGCCCTGAGCTAAGCTACCCCCCATCCTAGAATCTTAACCCTAACCCCAGGTTTGAACTATTCCTAACCCTAGCTTTCGCCGAGGTCAAAAGCCCTGGCCACGTGACCCCCATTTTTCTTGTTTAACTCATCGAGGACTGACATTTTACGTTTTTGAGTGATTTTCTGCATATAAACGATCCATAGGATTTCGTGACTCCATATTTGGAGTTACCATGGAAAGTGCTGCTGTTCTAAAACACTGAAGGCTCGAGTTTTCTAGAAACGTCATTCTGACGTAGTGTTTTTGCTTCATTGAGCTATCATAACGGCTCAAATATGGTTTGTATGCGACTTTTGGTAAGTTTACAGCCATTTTTCATCTTTAGTAGCTGCCTGATGAGCATCATTAAGCGTGAAGGTAGCTAAGAGTCCACTTTGTCAAAGAAGCGAGTAAGATGATGTACTTCGTTTGCGAATTTGGCTTGTTGCTCATAGAACTGGAAAAATGGCCGCTCCGAAACGAAGTAGCCTTGGGACTCCACTTCTGATGAATTTCTTGACCTACCACGGCATATTTTGGAATTTGCGACCACTAAAGCACACAATAAGCGCCAAATTTCGGTGGTAGGTCGGAGTGGCTGTGGACTTAATATAAATATGAAATATGTGGGGAGAAGAACGAACCCTGTCAAAAATTCTAGCTATTTCCCAGCATGCAGTACAGTCGTGATGTTGAAAATCGAGGCAAGGTCAGGATGCACTAGAACGCGAGGCTGTAGCTCGGCCCGGGCAACGAATAAGAGCAAAAAAAAACACTTCTGAGGTAGGACTAGGACTGAATTTTGCTGTGAATGTTGACTTTTGGGTTTGCAACGATGATTTTAATAAAAAATCTGCAGGCAAAAACGTGATTTTTGTTGTTTTACTATGACATTAAAAACGGTCATTTTTCTCCAAATTCAAACGCTGTTATTCTGCGAAAATCGCTGACTTTTTTGTGTTTATTGGGTGTCTCAGTTTGAAGGACTTTCTAGTCAATGCTTAGATTTGTAATGTTCGCGCGATTGAGAAAGTTGCAATTTTTTAAAGCAGTGGAGTCTTATCGTTCTTTTAAGAACGATTTTGGCCGGGACAGTCCTCAATGAGTTCAGAACTTTTTGTAAATATATGGCTTTCGGTACCGTACAAAATTCATTCTATTTTGATAACCATGAGGATACATGCTATAATTAAATATCAGATGACACTGCAGTAATATTGGATCACTGGAAACATCTATGATGCTGAATACTGTATATGAATGAAATCATAATAGCTAATCTGCGCGTATATAATTAAATGGCAAAGTAATCATCGCAGTTATTAACGGAATTTACAGCAGATTTCGGTACTGTCCATGGACATAATTCGCTGGCTATAATTCAACGGGCATTATTTGCCTGACACGTTACAAAACACTATATTCAACCATTCTCGAACACTGTCATGAAAGCCTCCAAAAAATGAAGATATCCACAAATGCACGGTCCTTCAGCCAAGGACATGGCAAGGTACCTCTTACAAATACTGGATTAATTTCGGAAGTTCAAAACTTCTATAAATAGCTGTATGAGGAAATTCTACGCCTTGTCAACAGGATAAGGTTGTTTTTAAACGTTTTATTATTATTGTATGTAGTAGTTCACGGCTCACTGGAAGAGCATTTTTAAGTGAAAGTGATTCCGTGTTTTTTAAATAAAGATGATGATGATGAAAAAGATGAAGAGATAACGATGATATCCTTTACCTTTTGCCTTGACTAATCTAATTTGGAAAAATGAATCTTTTCAGATATGTTGCAACTTGTTATGAATTCAGCTGCTCGTCCTGGTAGACCTTTCTTTAAAAAGCTGGCATCCATGGCTTTCACTGTATTGCTTGATTTCCTAACAAATAAATAATATCATGTAAAAAGTCATCCAAAAATATTATATTGTGTAAGATTTGGTCTTTAACGTTTTAAAGTTGAATTGTCTTGATATGCACAAATTTCAGAAAATTTCATGTTAAATGCAATTAACCTCCTATCTCTTTTTGATAAAGATAAGCCTCTTGGCTCGGTTTGCTGTGAAATTAATAACATCATACATTTTCCGATGGGAATTTGTCTTGATATCAATCTGTGATTGACTTTTTGTTTGTGTTCTCGTTAGGTTTGGAGAATTGTTTTTAAACGTGTAGCTTAAATTCAGTTGTATTAATTTCTTCAATTTCATCGAAGACACGGCTCGGCCTCGATGCGCGTTTTGCGTTTTGCTTTTAAACATAAGGGGGGAGATTTGAATAAAATTTTTCGAAAGAAGATTGTGTTGTCCATTTTTATGTGTTTGTTCATTCATTACATAGATTGAAAAGCGATTTTATGTAAACAAAACAAGACTTAGATTTTATACTTGCATCGCCTTATGCAAATATGTTTGTGTAGTTTTGCAATTTTGATTTCCAAATCAGTTTCTCGGGCATTTTTTGACAAGCAACAAGTGTATTTTATTCGGAAAATAGTCGTAATAGTTATTCTATTAGACGGAGAAAAAGTTCTTTTTGTGAACTTTTGTACGGTCTAAATGTACTATGCAGACGGTCGGGTAATAAGCTTAAGCTTACTGTTTTTGAGAATTGCTAAAATTGAAAAATAGCCCAGTCGTCAATCTTAATTCCGACCTTTCACCTAAGTTAAGTTTCATCTTAGTTAAGCTTGTTCAGAGGGTCTTCAGAGGGCAACGCTGTTAGGCTAAGCCTAACTATATATATTATTTTGTGGTAACCAATCTATTTTGCCCCGATATGATGCAAGCAGCTTGGGGAATACTCATTTTTCCGCTGTCTATATCAGGTGCATACCACGTGCACTATTTTGCTAATAGTCTTTTCTACGATAATAATCACTCAACTTACATAGTTATTTATAACTCTTGTGCCATGACTGATAAAATTCACTAGAAACGCAAACATAAAATTGAAATACTATTTTCTTTTTTCAGAAAAATTGATAGAGAGGGCAAGCTACAAGCAATCTTGGAAGCATAAATAGCATTATCCAACGAAAGCCATACAATACCATAAACACCGTCTACAAATGCTTAGTAAAATGGCAGAAATAAAAGTACCAGAAGATGCAAAGAGGCATTACAAAGATTATGGTAATCTTGGCAACGCCCATCACAGGCTTGGAGATTACGAAAAAGCAATAGACTACCATGAACTTTGTCTGAAGATTGCCAAAGAAGTCGGAGACAGGGCAGCAGAAGGACGCGCTTATGGTAATCTTGGCAACGCCCATGGCAGCCTTGGAGATTACAAAAAAGCAATAGACTACCATGAACGTCGTTTGAAGATTGCCAAAGAAATCGGAGACAGGGCGGGAGAAGGAAAAGCTTACAGTAATCTTGGCAACGCCCATCACAGCCTTGGAGATTACAAAAAAGCGATAGACTACCATGAACGTCATCTGAAGATTGCCAAAGAAGTCAGAGACAGGGCAGGAGAAGGAGGCGCTTATGGTAATCTTGGCAGCGCCCATCACAGTCTTGGAGATTACAAAAATGCGATAGACTACCATGAACGTTTTCTGAAGATTGCCAAAGAAGTCGGCAACAGGCAACACGAAGGAAGCGCTTATAATAATCTTGGCATTGCCCATCGCTGCCTTGGAGATTACAAAAAAGCGATAGACTACCATAAACATCATCTGAAGATTGCCAAAGAAGTCGGAGACAGGGCAGGAGAAGAACGCGCTTATGGTAATCTTGGCAACGCCCATGAGAGCCTTGGAGATTACAAACAAGCGATAGACTACCATGAACTTCGTCTGAAGATTGCCAAAGAAGTCGGAGACAGGGCAGGAGAAGGAAAGGCTTATGGTAATCTTGGCATCGCCCATTGCAGCGTTGGAGATTACAAAAAAGCGATAGACTACCATGAACATCAACTGAAGATTGCCAAAGAAATCGGAGACAGGGCAGGAGAAGGATGCGCTTATGGTAATCTTGGCAACGCCCATGACAGCCTTGGAGATTACAAGAAAGCGATAGACTACCATGAACGTGATCTGAAGATTGCCAAAGAAGTCGGAGACAGGGCAGGAGAAGGAGGCGCTTCTGGTAATCTTGGCAACGCCCATCACAGCCTTGGAGATTACAAAAAAGCGATAGACTACCATGAACGTGATCTGAAGATTGCCAAAGAAGTCCGAAACAGGGCAGGAGAAGGAAAAGCTTATGGTAATCTTGGCAACGCCTATCACAGCCTTGGAGATTACAAAAAAGTGATAGACTACCATGAACGTCATCTGAAGATTGCTAAAGAAGTCAGAGACAGGGCAGGAGAAGAACGCGCTTATGGTAATCTTGGCAACGCGCATGTCAGCCTTGGAGATTACAAAAAAGCAATAGACTACCATGAACTTTGTCTGAAGATTGCCAAAGAAGTCGGAGACAGGGCAGGAGAAGGAAGCGCTTATGGTAATATTGGCAACGCCCATCAGAGCCTTGGAGATTACAAAAAAGCGTTAGACTACCATGAACTTCGTCTGAAGATTGCCAAAGAAGTCGGAGACAGGGCAGGAGAAGGAAGCGCTTATGGTAATCTTGGCAACGACCATCACAGCCTTGGAGATTACAAAAAAGCGATAGACTACCATGAACATCATCTGAAGATTGCCAAAGAAATCGGAGACAGGGCAGGAGAAGGAAGTGTTTATGCTAATCTTGGCAACAACCATCACAGCCTTGGAGATTACAAAAAAGCAATAGACTACCAGGAACTTTGTCTGAAGATTGCCAAAGAAGTCGGAGACAGGGCAGGAGAAGGATGCGCTTATGGTAATCTTGGCAACGCCCATCAGAGCCTTGGAGATTACAAAAAAGCGATAGACTACCATGAACGTTATCTGAAGATTGCCAAAGAAGTCGGAGACAAGGCAGGAGAAGGAGGCGCTTATGGTAATCTTGGCAACGCCCATCAGAGCCTTGGAGATTACGAAAAAGCGATAGACTACCATGAACGTTATCTGAAGATTGCCAAAGAAGTCGGAGACAGGGCAGGAGAAGGAAGCGCTTATGCTAATCTTGGCAACGACCATTACAGCCTTGGAGATTACGAAAAAGCAATAGACTACCATGAACTTTGTCTGAAGATTGCCAAAGAAGTGGGAGACAGGACAAAAGAAGGAAGCGCTTATGGTAATCTTGGCAACGCCCATCACAGTCTTGGAGATTACAAAAATGCGATAGACTACCAGGAACGTCTTCTGAAGATTGCCAAAGAAGTCGGCAACAGGCAACACGAAGGAAGCGCTTATAATAATCTTGGCATTGCCCATCGCTGCCTTGGAGATTACAAAAATGCCATTGATTCTTTTCAATGCAGTGTTGCAGTGTTCAATCACATAAGAGATAAACTTCATTTTAACGATGAGTGGAAAGTTAGCTATCGCAATATGCAAGACACAGCGTACACTAGTTTGTGGCGTTTGTTGTTGAAGCAAGAAAGGATTGCCGAGGCACTGTCTTACGCTGAGGAAGGACGTGCACAGGCTCTAAAAGATCTCATTGAAGTGAAGTATGGATTAAAAACAACCAGTGCAGAATCAGGAGAAGAGAATGTAACTGACATATTAAATTGCCTTCCATCGAATATAGTTTTTATAGGGATCGACGAAGAAGAAGTAGTTTTCTGGGTTAGTAAAGAAGGAGAAAATGTTGAATTGAGAAGAGGACAAATTAGTGATGACAGGAGGAAGAACAATGTCAAGACATATATTCAGTCTATAATGGAGAATGCGTACCATCAACTTGATATAAGAGCTAATGTAAAATGCGAAGATCGCTCATTGGAGAAAGTAAAAGATGAGAAGCTGGTATATGAAAGATCTAGCAGGCCACGAGATCCTTCCACACAATTGGGAAGAAATGCTTTGCAAACTTTATACGATGTCCTTTTTGGCCCCATTGCAGACTTGCTCCAAGGCAATGAAGTCATATTCGTTCCCGAAGGTCTGCTGTGTTTGGTTCCTTATGCTGCATTGATGGACCCGAATTCAAAGTACCTTTGTGAAGCTTTCAGAATCCGAGTGCTTCCATCCCTGACTACTTTGAAATTGATGACAGATTGTGCAGCAGACTACCACAGTAAGACAGGTGCCCTTCTCGTGGGAGATCCATGGGTCCAAGAAATAACCTATAAAGGGAACAAGCTACAGCAGCTGCCATGTGCGATAGAGGAAGTAAAGATGATTGGGCAAATACTTGGCATTGCGGCTCTCATTGGAAAGCAGGCTACAAAAGATGAAGTGTTAAAAAGTCTCTCCTCCGTTGCCTTGGTGCACATTGCCGCACATGGTAGTATGGATACGGGAGAAATTCTTCTGGCACCAAACCGCGCAGAATCATCCTCAACTCCAAACTCTGCAGAGCGTTCCCATTTTCCAGTTGAGGACACCGATTTTCTTCTAACTATGAAAGATGTTTTAAATGTTAAGATGCGGGCAAGACTGGTTGTGCTTAGTTGTTGTCATAGTGCTTGTGGGGAGATTAAGGCTGAGGGTGTGGTTGGCATTGCAAGGGCATTTTTGGGTGCTGGTGCTCGTTCCGTTCTGGTGTCATTGTGGGCAATTGATGACGAGGCCACTCTAGAGTTTATGAAACATTTCTACCGTAATCTAGTAAATGGAACAAGTGCCAGTCAAGCTCTGAACCAAGCCATGAAATGCATGAGAGCATCTGAAACATTCAGTGCAGTGAAGTACTGGGCTCCATTTGTACTTATTGGCGATGATGTCACGCTGCAGTTTGATAAAACTAAACAGCTAGCAAGGTAAATAGGTCTGTATTTAAACCCGAACCTTAACATGCTTGAGTTGAAACAAGGGTATTTTGGGGCACCTTCGGTTTTTGTCATTTGCACTTCAAGCTTATTAAATTATAGAAGTTTAATTTACCAAAACAGAAGCAAAACAAGAATACAGCAATGATCTAAAACATATTTCCCTTTAATAAATATCAAACAAGTGCAAACCTTGATACAATAGTGCTGAGAGTAAGTAAACTTTTTTCAACACCATAAATTACTTCGTAGTTCATTTAATATATCAAACACGAGGAGTGTTTCATCAGGATGAAGTGCGCTTCGTTTTTATTTTTCAATCCACTTTGAGAATTTGGATACCTGATGAAACACTCCTGAATGTTGGATTTAGTTTCCTAAACTGATCGTTAAATGCAGAGAAAACGCCAAACTCTATGCTAATTAAGATCGGATTTCTAAACGACCGTCATGCTGGCGATTTTATGTGTTCAAACTTGATGGATTATTTCTGAGTTTGAGAATCACATACCGGCACATCCCGCCCAGCCCCCCCAAGAGGGATAAGGGAATAAGTCAAGTCAAGGTGAAAATCACACATCATGTAATCATTGATCTAAAATGATTATTTGCACGAGTTAGGTCTAAATTAACGCCAGATTTCCCCTAAAGGCGGAAAATACAGTATATAAAACAATAATGTGGTTGCTCAACTTTTCTTTTTTTTCTTCCAGAAATCCTGAACAGAGGAGCAGTCCACAGTGATAGGGAACTCATTGTTTGGTCCTGAACCAGGTTTCTATTTGGCCGCAGGGCTCGAAATTAAAAAAAAAGTTCAGTCGCCATTTTGCGACTAGATACGAAAATCAAGTCGCAAGTTCACAAATTTTAGTCGCAAAATTAAGTAGCAACAATAAGTTAAAAAATACCTTTGACTGACAAATGATTAACAAGACTGATTTTATTACTTCAACAGCTTTCACGTTATCTCTAATGATGACTGCACATTTACAGAACGAAACATGCAATACTATAAACTTGGCCGCCACAATCGTAACGATCAAGACATTTTTCTCGATCTTAAAACTAGTGTACAACTCAAAATTATATTTTTTGGTGAAATTAGCTTCCAGAAAGGATACAATCTTGGAACATATCCACTTAAACGTCCGTCACCGTTAAGAAATTGATGACACTGGCCGATTCTACCTGGCCGCGATCGGCCGCGATGACAGCTCTAATCCAGCGGTTCAACAAACAAAAATATGAGCCTGCAATACATATGAATAAGAAACCGCTGCAATGGCGGCCGCGATCGAGGGAATAGCGTTGCGTCGTAACATTGCGGGTAAAATACGTACAATTTTACCCCATATCTTCAAATGTCTACGATAATCAAGGCACACAACAATATATTTTTTCAGTTCTTTATTTATTTCGGCAAAAATAGTGGCAAAGTAGCGACTGCTAGGCTTTTTATTTCGTTATTGGCCACGGCGAAAACTACTCGCAAATTTGCGACTCCTCTGGAAGTTTTAGTCGCAAACACAAAAATTAAGTCGCAAATGCGACCGTATTGGTCGCAATTTCGAGCCCTGATTTGCTCAAGATCGTTTGATGGACAGGTCTTCACAAGACAAGGACCTCTTCAACACTTGTAAAAGAGACTAATAGCTTGTAATTATGCAAGAAAATGAAGCGTTGCTCGTGGGTTGTATATTATAGCATACTTTTCATAATTACGAGTACAGTTTCTACTATTACCAATCATACACTGCTTATTACCTCATATAATTTACTAGGAATATTATCGCTAGGCAGTATGCCACGTACTAATGGACAAGTTGTTTAAGGCATCATGAGACTTTTTTTTTCAAGATGCAACCTTTTTTCATTTTCAAATAGATTTAATTTAAACCTTTCTTTGCAAAACGTTTCGTGAAAAATGATTGTTTCTACCAAAGTTATGGACAAAAAAGGTTCTCAGCATTTATTGACTCTAATTGAATGTTGGCAATCACATGTCAGTATACATTGAAATCGCATGAGGTGGTGTGTGTCATAAGAGAGTCATGTCACAAAATTCACATCTTCTGACAATTTGCCTACGAACGCTTAAAGCATTCATGTAAGCACTCTAACACTTTCGCTGCCAAAGTCGACTTTTGTCGACATTTGGAGCAGCAGCCATTGCACCACTTGTGACGTCATCCATTTGTACGTTGCCAGATAATTTTGATTCTCAACTGATACAGCGAGGATAGATCCATGCACACGTGCCTCCACTTTGAATATGGACCAAATTCTAGCAGAGTTATTCGAAAAAAACATGTTCAAATATTGGTGCAAAATTAGGTGGTAAATTAGGTTAATATCCCTGCAATTGAGCAATGTTTCATTTCCAGCGTTTTTAGCGCTTATGCCAAACCTTTTCCGGCCGATAGAAAGGTAATAGAGAGTAGAAGATAGGAAGAGAAGAAAGTGGGAGAAAAAGGGAAAGTAAAAGAAGCAAAAAAATACTCAGAAAGGTTCCGCAAAAAAAATTTTTTTCGCTTATGCGCATGCGCTAAACCTAAATATTACACTTTTCAAGACGGAATCTAGTTCATACTGTAGCGCGAGTGTAGCAAATTGCTTTTGTAGCAATGTTCGTTGACATTTGGCCATGTTGCTCTCAAAAAACGATTTAACGGTAAAATTATACCCTTTTTTAAAAAAAATTCAGCCGTGAAAGGGCTAATTGAATGTTGTTAATCACCTGTCAACATACATTGAAATCGCATGAGGTGGTGTGTGTCATAAGAGAGTCATGTCACAATTTAAATCGTCTGACAATTTCCCTACAAACACTAAAAGCATTCATGTAAGCACTCTAATTGAAAGTTGACAATCACCTGTCAACGTACATTGAAATCGAATGAGGTGGTGTGTGTCATAAGAGAGTCATATCACAAAATTCATATCTTCTGACAGCTTAAAGCATTCATGATCATAATGTAATTAGTTATTTTTCGATTATTCTTGTTAGTTAGTTTTAATTATCTTTGAAAAGCCCATTTGGGGAAAGGTAATAAAGTAAGTATGTAAGCACTCTAATTGAATGTTAACAATCACCTGTCAACATACATTGAAATCGAATGAGGTGGTGTGTGTCATAAGAGGGTCATGTCACAAAATTCACATCGTCTGACAATTTGCCTACAAACGCCAAAAGCATTCATGTAAGCACTCTAATTGAATGTTAACAATCACCTGTCAACATACATTGAAATCGAATGAGGTGGTGTGTGTCATAAGAGGGTCATGTCACAAAATTCGCATCGTCTGACAATTTGCCTACAAACGCTAAAAGCATTCATGTAAGCACTGTAATTGAATGTTGACAATCACCTGTCAACATACATTGAAATCGAATGAGGTGGTATGTGTCATAAGAGAGTCATGTCACAAAATTCACATCGTCTGACAATTTGCCTACAAAGCGACCACCCAAAATGCAAATACAAGATGGTCGCCTACGAGAGGTCAGACCACAAGGGGTCTTAACTGTGACATATATGAGCCTGTAGTAAATTCAGTGTACAAAGCAACTAGTGATGCAAGGGACAACATTTTCGCTTTACTGGTCTTGTACTGTTACACACTGTTCAATTTGCGTCTTTATTGATATCGAAATACTGGAAATATGGCCGAGTGGTCGCTTGCCAGGGGTTAAATAACAATGGAAAAATTAAAATCACCGTTGAAAGTGGTAGCGAGAGGTTGTCCCTTGTCCCTTGTCTCACTTAGGTGGGGTGGTCACTTAGGAGAGGTGGTCGCTTGGGAGGGGTGGTCGCTTAGGAGGGGTGGTCGCGTAGGAGAAGTGGTCGCTTACTAGAGGTGATCGCACATGGAAGTTCGACTGTATTCGATTCTTGTTTCCTTGTAGAAAGAAATATTTGAAGTGTTAGTCGCTTACAGCTTAAAAACGTAAGCAAAACAAAAACGTTCAAAACAGTTAGCAAGGAATTGGCCACTAAACTCACTGAAAGCGACAAAGGCTCGTATTATAACCAAGAATTATTTTGCTGCTAGCTGAAGACAAAGATAAGATAAAAGGCTCCTATGAGCCAACTCGTGAACACGAAACAACCTTCGGACCCTCCCCTCCCCCTCTCCTAGGTGATTTACTCTACCCCCACTCTCTGAGTCCAACTCCCCACCCTTCAAAGGCTCCTATGAACCAACTCGTGAATACAAAGCAACCTTCGGACCCTCCCCTCCCCTCCCCACTCCTACGCGTTTTGCTCCGCCGACTGCCCTCCCCCTTGTAAAGGATGCACCTTTGGAAATCACTCGCTATATTCTAAATAACTTAATTGTTTGTATTCACAGTAATACGTTTTTGTAATCTTTAATTACAAATATTTCAGAAAATATAGTTTGTTTCGGGTTATATAAGTTATACAGCGATAAAACGGTGCGAAAACGAAACGGATGTTTGGGGTACCCTGTTACCTGTTTGTTTAACATAGGTTTATCCCAGTGAATATGCAGGGATTCTTGGAATTTTTCAAAATAGTGAAGTAATATATCAAACACGAGGAACAGTGTTTCATCAGATTTCCAAACACCGAGAAGTGGATTGGAAAAACGAGACGCAGCCGAGTTTTTTTAAACCACTTCAAGGTGTTTGGAAATCTGATGAAACACTGTTTCGAGTGTTTGATATAGCTTCTCAAACTGATCGTTAAATGCGGAGAAAACGAAGGAATAAAATCGCCAAAATCTATGCAAATTAAGATACGATTTCAAAACCTCCTTCACGGTAGTGATTTCCTTTGTGTTCTCGTCATGAATTATTAATGAGTTTGAGAAACATTTTTCAGAAGATGTAGCTATTGCAATAGCGTTAAAGCAGCTGACTTGCGTTTCCTGTTCTGTGCTTCATTTAAAAAAAAGCCTACATAAGGCTATTTGTAATTATGTACAGGGATTGAATTTAAGGGAGGACCCGAGTCTGTGTCTTTGTGACATAATGGTTCATGGCCATATATTGTATGAGTAGGAAAAAGATTTCGCGAAGGATGTACATAAAATTATTGATATCTTCATGAAAGTCCATCCAGGTATTGTTAATCTTATGGGTTTTATCAGACACAAGAACCGAGTTTAAGAAAAAAGAGTAAAACTGAAATAATTGTTTCAATTGGCCAGCTATGGTTATGAACCGTTATGTGAGAAGGATACAGACAGGTGCTCTAGTTTGTGACCACTTATGTTGCGCTGAAGCTTATAAATGTGAAAATGATTTAATACCGTTTTCTTGTGAAATAAATGTTAGGAATCTACAAGTCACTGAGCCTTTTATCATCTCGACGTGCACGTGATTCTCGCAATTGACGTAAAGAATACTAAGGGCTTGGAGATTGTGAGTTAGACTATTTTTTGCCATGCAGGCGTTAATCCAATCGAAGCTTTGTATTATTTCGCAATATTTAGTTAGATATTGGAACAAAATCAAAGGCTCCTACGAGCGAACTCATAAACACGAGAAAACCTTCGGATCCCTACCTCTACTTCGCGTGTAATCTTAATGTTTGTTATTTAATAGATAATTACTGAAGCTCGCAGCATTATTAGGTATATTGCAGGCAGCTGAGGGCGCAGCCCGAAGCTGCCTGCAATATACCTAATAATGCTGTGAGCCGAAGTAATTATCTATTATAATTACTGTTTCTCATCAAAACCTATCGTTTTCTTTCTGCATTGTATCTTCGATTTTAGCCACCCCTTTGGCTGTTGTATTCATTTATACAGTTATAACAATGAAATTAGCACTTATTGTTGCTACGTATACAGTGTGATGGCCATTACGTAACCCCCAAATCCTCAGTTGTTGTGAAGATTATTTAACTAATGACAATTTATCCTCACAAAATCGTATTGTTCTCCCTATACATTATATGCTCGATTTTAGCCGCCCCTTTGGCTGTTACATTGGTTTTGAATACAGCTATAACAATGAAATTAGCACATCTTGTGACTACGTACACTATACAGTGCGGTGGCGATTACATAACCCTCAATTCCTCAGTTGTTGTGAGGATTATGTAACTACGATCATGTGTGAACATTAGTATTGAATTTATTTGTTGTTGACGAGAATGTTCACAAAAATTTGCATACTTTATAACCCAGAGTACTCAGTCATTTTATTCAGTACCTTGCTCACTTGTTGGAAGCATGGAGCATTCATCGGAAGACGAATCAGCGATTTTTATAACGCAGAGTTCGCATCGGGGAGTGAATTTTTGCAGTACACCGAGGATATAAGTAAGACTAATAATGGGGGATTGGGCCATTTGCGTATCAAAAGCAAAGTTGTTCGGGCATATAAGAATTTGACTAATGTAGATCGTTGCCCGGTTGAACTGTGTAAGAAATGTATGTCTCATGTCCCAATGGAAGTCAGCGATAACCATGATAACGTGTTTTATTTGCGAGCTTTGCATAAGCCAAAAGGGGACATCTGGTTTTACAAAAAAGGAACGGGGAGAGAAACTTTGGGAATGTGGTAAAGAAAATTATGAAAAAAGGGGGGTTCGATGGACACTATACTAATCATTCCCTTCGGCGTAGTTGTGCTAAGCGATTGTATGGTGGCGGTGAACGTGTACCAGAACAGATCATTCAAGAAACCACTGGCCATTAATCATCTGATGGGATAAGGGCGTATAAATGTACGTCATCGACACTTAAGAGGAAAGCAAGTGAAATCTTGCAGGGAACGACTTCAAAACATGTTGGAATTAATGTCGAAGTAAATGAAGAAAAATGTATTAAGGAAGATGATGAACATAAGTGCAGTGAGCAAAAAGAAGAAAAGGGGTTAAAGGAAAAATCCATTGAGCCAGAAACAAGTGAAGTTTGTAATCAGTCCTTGTATGAGGTGTAAACAAGTTACGATTTATAATGAATTGAATATCTTTGTGTTCACATATCTCCTAGAATAGTTTTCTTGTGTACTGTTTATTTTAGAAAGTTTTATCTTCAGTTGTACATTACATAGTGGGATTCCAATTTAAACAAATGTTAGCGGCAAAAATAATAAGGGTAAGACCCAAACGGTCTTTTAATAACGAAATCATTAGAGCGGGATACTTAAACGTGGTAAAAACGGGCTAACTGCAATATTTTTAATATTGCAGTGTGCACGCTGCAATATTTTTAATATTGCAGCGTGCACACTGCAATATTAAAAATATTGCAGTTAGTCTGTTTTAGCACGTTTAGTATTACCCCTGATAATTTCCCTTGCTAACAAAAAGGACCGCCCCCGTTTTCCTCAGACACTTGGAATCAAAACTCCTAATCACGCTGCAATCGTTGATATAATGCAGAGAGAGAACAATAGGATTTGATGAGGATCAGTAATTATACAGATGTCATATACATGAATCACAGATTCACCCTACCTCTCCTTTGCGTGTAATCTTAATGTTTGTTATACAGATGTCATATACATGAATCACAGACTCACCCTACCTCTCCTTCGCGTGTAATCTTAATGTTTGTCACACATGAATCACAGACTCGCCCTACCTCTCGTTCGCGTGTAATCTTAATGTTTGTCATACATGAATCACACACTCACCCTACCTCTCCTTTGCGTGTAATCTTAATGTTTGTTATACAGATGTCATATACATGAATCACAGACTCACCCTACCTCTCCTTCTCGTGTAATCTTAATGTTTGTCACACATGAATCACAGACTCGCCCTACCTCTCCTTTCCCTGGGTGCCAGAGGTTTTTATTTTTTAGTGAAAACGGCGAGTTTAAGCGGCGAAGCCGCGACAATGAGGCGCAACGCGCCGAGAAAAAATAAAAAACCTCTGGGCACTCGAGTACACAACCTCATTTCCATGCGATTTGTGGATCGGATATCTCACCAAACAGGTTTCAAACCTTAGGGACCAACGCGTGTCTGTTTGTTTACATTAAATCTGACAGCTGACATGTTTAAAACGCACGTGACGCCGCTATGCGTGACAATATTCCGCGGTCGAGACAGAAATATTAAATCAAATCCACTCCAGTGGAAAAGATACATCGATGACATTTTTTCACTGTAGAGTGTTGAGAAAAAGGAGATAGAAGATTTTATTGTCCTTGCAAACAAACATTAATCTCAGACAAAGAAGTAAACTTTCTGGATACAACCGTTTTCAAAGGCGAGAGATTTAACAAACAAAGAATCCTTGATATCCGCACGCAATTAATCCAGTACACCTATTTCTCTTCCTGTCACCTACCAGTGGTCAGCGAAATCGTTCAGCGAGAATACCTGCAACTCCAAAGCACGCCTCCGTGCTAGAGATAAAAATTAAATAGAGATAAAAATTTTTTCTCGTTCAAACAAAACTTTAGCCAGCTAAAGGTCACACTCCACGATAACACGAATTAATAAATCGTGTCTGGCCTGTCAACACCTCTTCTCAAGACATCCTTGCGCTGAATAAATTTCAACAGCGCTTCTTTCTGAACTGGCTTTAGTTCTCTGATATTTTGAAAATTTGGATACTAAATAGTAATCCACAGCGTTTCTTAAAGATCGCAAAAAGCCGCAATCTCTATCTACGTCCGCCATTGTTGTTTGTGTGGCTTCACTTTGGGAAACCGGTTTTTCACGCGCCCGTTGCGAATTGTTTTGGTCCAGCCAATCGAAGTTGCTGTTGCATCATTAACTCCCGGTAGAGTCTGGAAACAAGTAGGAGTAACCAATCAGCGACCTAGTTCAGATTCTGAACTAGATCCTTGCATGGAAATGAGGTTGTATATTCGAGTGACCAGAGGTCCGTCTCGCGAGCTTCTTCTAACCGTTTATGCGGTTAATTTCACACATGATATTCAGAGAACGGACCTCTGGATCCAGGGTGACCTCTCCTTCGCGTGTAATCTTAATGTTTGTCATACAGATTTCATACACCTGATTGAAGAAACGTTGTCATTTAAAAAAGCATAAACCATGAACGATGAGACCGAATGGGATTCTGGGTAGGCAGCATTGGCAAGCTAGTTATATTCTATTTCTTGATAATCAAGATGTTTTCTTTGTTTGAGGCATTTAAGAGCATGATTTATGTATTCTGTGTTAATATAATGTATATTCTGTCACAGACGAAGATTAAATTTTCCAACTTCCCAGTAAACCTTTGGGTCGCATCGTTCATGGTTTACGCTTTTTACCTGACAACGTTTCTTCAATTTGGTGTATACATGAATCACGGACTCGCCCTTCAAGTTCAGAAAATCGGGCCAGGCGGAAAATTCAACAAGCGAAGCAAACTCGTAAGCTATTGGTTGTTCCCATTTACAGCCTCGTTTCTCCCGTTGCATCACGTTCTCTGAGAGAAAGCAACAATATGGTTGTGACAAAAAAAGTGCCCTTTAAAGCGCGCGAACATTTACCGCTTTCGAAAACTGGATGCGCAGTTGAGAGAATTCCTAAGTATTTCTTTCTTTCTTCTGTGCGTCAAGTTTCTGCGTGCTAGGAGATTATCGCGTTGGCTTCCGTGTTTCTCTCATCTCTCAATTACCCCTGACACCAATTGAAAATGAACCATTCGTTAAAGAACGTACCTCACTGTTGGAAAAGAGGATAGGGCGTAGTTCATGGTGTTGTGGTGTGGCCTGTTCACATTCATTCATAGGTTGGGTTGGATGGGTGAAGTGACATCTTAAATGGATTGACGGCTGCTGCCACAGTGCACGCATCGTAATATGCTGATCTCATCCTTAGTTAACATTCATGTATATAAATGCGTGACAATTTGTCCTCTCTAGCCTTGTAGAGTATCGTTTTTTTTTTTTATCGGCTCTTTTTCTTATGAAACAAGAACCGAAAAACGGGATGTCCTAGACATGTAGACCTAAGCTCTAAGCTCTAATCTCCTTAACCCTTAGCTCGCCCGCTCCACTATCCAGAAAGGAACTGCTAGCACTCTACGAAAGCCCTCACAGTCTAAGTCTACACAACTCTCTTTATTATTTTTTGTATTTATTACGCTTTAGCACGTTCACCGATTCGTCTGACCTTGCACAATCGCCAGCTGCAATGCGAGATGACGTCACCCTCGCGAGTTTCGCATGATTTGTGCGGGGCACACGAATGTGTCAAGGAATTGGACAGCTTCACGGACGGCCAACCCCCTTCCCCTCCTCCTCTTCTCGTGACAGCCCGTGTCGGGCAGCCCACTAGGGGTGGCCCAGCTATGCACCATCCCGAAATAAGAAACATAATTCCACAGATTTTTAGGAGATCCATCGTCATTTAAATACGCAAAACTTTAACAGCGGGCCGGGTTCAAATTTAAACCAGCTAAGGATTATTCGTTGCAAAATATTTGCGGCTGTTTTTTGCTCGCGCTTTCGGAATCCGCACCTCCCGCCACAATTTACTTTTGCTCTGCCATTAATAGGCCATTTCCAAGTTGCCCTTAGCCTTTCTATCAAAGCGAGGCGAGGTGCGAAAGCTTTCATACGAAAATGAGTTTTCATTCACTTATTTGCATGTGAATAAAAACTCATTTTCATATGAAAGGTTTCGCACCTAGCCTCGCTTTGATAGAGGCTAAAGGCAACTCGGAAATGATTTGATAAAAAAGCAAGGCTGATAAACTGTACGGAAACGACTATATTTGTAAAAAATCCAATATTTCGAAAGGCACAGCCTTTCTTCTTCAGGGTCTTACAGATAATAACTCGTAAGGCAAAAAAACGTTACAATTTAAATTTAAAAGGGGGCGGGGGATTAAATATGATACTATGACAGCATAAACTGAAGTGACAAAGTAAATGTAAATAACCGTAAATAACTAAGCTCACTTCAGTTTATGCTGTCATAGTATCATATTTAATCCCCCGCCCCCTTTTAAATTTAAATTGTAACGTTTTTTTGCCTTACGAGTTATTATCTGTAAGACCCTGAAGAAGAAAGGCTGTGCCTTTCGAAATATTGGATTTTTTACAAATATAGTCGTTTCCGTACCGTTTATCAGCCTTGCTTTTTTATCAAATCGTTTTATTATTTTATAGCTGATTAGATCCTTTACTACAGGATCCGGTGCTTCTATCTCGTTACGGTGGTCTTTGCAAATACAGTAACTCGGAAATGGCCTATTGTCCACCGAGTCCAGTCCACGATTCGTCCACATTTGTCTTTTTTCACTTCAAAGGCCAATTTTATTTTTAGAAAAAGCAAACGAAGGTTATTAATTCCGTATTGTGGAATTCGGTATGCGGATGTTTTCTGATTCACTTAGAACAGATATGGAAATTTCTCAAATACAGGTGTCAGTTGATGATGTGACAAAGCACCTGATTGGGCTTGACACCTCAAAAGCTTGTGGACCCGACGGCATTCCAGCGCGCCTACTAAAAGAATGTAGCCAACAAATTGCTCCTAGTCTCTGTGGGATCTTTAATCAGTCTCTTAGTAGCGGTCAAATTCCTACAGAGTGGAAATCCGCGGACATAACACCCATTCACAAGAAAGACTCAAAAGATCCTGCCGAAAATTACCGACCCATATCACTTCTTCCGATTGTCAGCAAAGTCCTGCGTTTTTAATTGCCTGTATGATCATATTAATAACTTAATTACCCCTTTACAACACGGGTTCCTAAGGAATCGCTCATGCGTTACCCAGCTACTGTCCGTTCTTCGTACCATCGGCCGAAACCTGGATAAAAATATCCAGACGGACGTAATTTACCTTGACTTCGCCAAGGCGTTTGACACCGTAGATCATAACGTCCTTCTTTATAAGTTAAAAGCCTACGGGGTGTCAGGTCAGCTTCTAACCTGGTTCGCTAACTACCTATCTGGCCGACTCCAACGAGTTGTTATAGATGGCGCAACTTCGCAATGGGCCCCTGTCACTTCTGGGGTCCCCCAAGGCAGTCTTTTGGGGCCTCTGCTGTTCATAATATTTATTAACGACCTCCCAGATGCAGCCATAGGTGATGTTTTCACTTACCTTTATGCTGACGATACGAAAATATATCGCAACATCAACACCATCAACGACTGCATGTCTATACAGAAAACCTTGACCAACATGCATACGTGGACTCGGCACAACAATATCCGGTTCAACGCTTCTAAATGCAAGGCGCTAACCATCACTCGAAAAAAGAGCCCGCTAGACTTCATTTACAAGCTTGATAATTTAGAGCTCGAGCGTATGTCCACGGAGAAAGACGTTGGAGTTAATATCACCAACTCCCTCACCTGGAACCAACACATCCATGCCATTACTGCTAAGGCCAACAAGTTACTTGGACTTTTAAAACGCACATGCCCACTATTAAATGATGTCTTTGCTAGACGCTCACTTTATCTTGCACTTGTGAAGTCTCAGTTATCCTATGCGACCCAAGTCTGGTCCCCAGACAGGATTGAATTAAAAACTCAAATTGAAAGGGTTCAAAGGAGGGCCACAAGGTGGATCCTCAAACAACATGTAGGTGTGATGTCATACAGAGACAGACTTTTAACTTTGAAACTTCTTCCTCTGACATTTGACCGTGAACTCAAAGATCTTGTTTCTTTCTACAAATGTCGGAATGGTTTTACTGATCTTAATGTTTATGATTTTGTTTCCCTTGTTTCTCATGGCCGAACAAGACTAAGTAATTCTTATAACCTTAAAACTCCTGTATGTAAAACTAGCACATTTCAGGCCTCTTACTTCAATCGTATTGTTAAGCTCTGGAACTATATTTGTAAATTTTCACCACCGACCAATTTTTCAACTACTGCTTCCTTCCGCAACTTTGTTTCTGAACACGTTTCATCTTTTGCACAATCACTTTGACATACTCTATCCTTGTACCTGGTCAATTATACGATCCTGCCCCTGCCATCCCTAGTGTTTTTTTAGCGTTTCTTAAATTTGGCGTCTTTTGGTTGATCGTGTTTTAATTATTATCTGTACCATGGGAGGTGCCTCGCATGGGTCCTTGTGTCCCGTTCGCCCCTGCCCTTTTGACCTTAGCACTTCAATTCACTTTGTACATATATTTCATTTTTTCTTTTGCTGTTTAATTTGTTGTATGTAACATGTGTAATGGACATTGTAAAATTCATTAATAATTCATAAGGAAAATACAAAAGAAATGAATGTTTAATGAGGGTTTGTAAACCCCAATACAGATCAACTGAGTTGATGAATTATTAAACAGTAGCATTAACTTTTGATACAGATCTCTGCTGAGCTAATTAGTATGCATTAACTTTTGATACAGATCTCTGCTGAACTAATTAGTATGCATTAACTTTTCATACAGATCTCTACTCATTGTTTCATTTCATAAGTCAGATAAAATATTCGCGTCCGATCTGTATGGGCGTTTACAATGGCTCGCCTTCGGCTCGCCATTGTAAACGCCCATACAGATCTCCCGCTCATATTTTATCTATCACATAAAGCTGTTAAAAAAAAAGTATTGTGGAATTCGGTATGCGGATGTTTTCGAAATAAAATACAAATACCTTACACGCGATCGATCGATTATTGGCCTGTTTAACGTTGATGGGCTTCTTGTAAACTTAAAATGACATCTCTAGCAATTTCATGAACCTGTGTAGAAAGTTCTTTAAGAACGCATACAATCATCTCTATATTACAATGTTCAATCGAAAGTTCTATGCTCTAAATATCAAAATGTGGCATATTTATATTCTGTTCTTAACAACGTGCCCATAATTACATACTCCCCTTAACAAATCATGACGCAGACAACAAATTCTGGAGTATTGTGCCGTAGTTGGCCGTTACACTTTATTTCACACGTATGCCGTCAAAATGACAACCCACAGCTAAATATCTTACAGAAAATAAATAAATGAAACAAAATAACTGGAGAATTGAGAGCGCATCACAAAAGATACTCGGAGGCCAGGAAAAACCTACTTAAAAAACCCGAAACTCAACGGGAAAAAATTGTAGGAAACCTGGGTAGGAACCAAGCTCAAAACTCCGGCGACCCTTCCCACGGGGCCACTGATAATTTAAATTTAATTATCGCAGGAAAAAACTGGTGGATAATGTTCAAATAAAGTTCAGCGGTGGAAAAGACTAATCAAAACAAACAAGAAAAATTTGACTAGGGTAAACCGTCAGTGTAACGACCGAGAACTGACTTGCATACTAAAGACCAATTATTTATACACATACTTCCACGGGCATAGCAAATGCACGTGCATGCAAATAACTTACATCGGCATAAAACATGCCAACATTCAACAGATAACAAAAATCGTAATTAACAGCTCTAACAATAGCGAACAGAAATCAATTCTCTTCTAATGCGATGCAACCGAAGAGAATTTTCAATAATCACAATCTTGCCGAAGGTTTAAATACATTCACCGCTGGCGCCGAAGTATTCCCTGAAGTGGTCGCCTGACAAGACTCGTTTGTTCATAGATAAACTAGTTACCGACAGCCATCAAATCACCGAGCCGTCGTCAATCCAAAGTTTCATTGTGTATTGCGCGTAATAAAGTTCGTACTGAAACGAGTTTCAATCTCATTACCAAAACGATGGCATCTTTAACTGTATGGATAATATGCATGCGTATATGATCGCGAGCGTTCCGTGCTGTTACTCGCTACCACATGTGCAAAAAAAAAACTGACCAACGAGTCTGACCCAAATCACACACACACACAAAAAAAAAACAGAAAAACAAACTTATAAAACAGGGGAGTGATTTTGAGAGTTCTTATTTTATTTTCAGCAGTTTTAAGAGCCCTGGTGACGCTAGTTTTATAAACCGATATGGCCATTGCCGTGCACAGTACAATCCGCAAACAGAGGATGGTAAGCCTGTGATGTGATCAATGGATTTTCTCTTTTCTTCTCTTGATCTTTCTTTCTCTTTTATATTCTAATTCATAGTGGTTAGTGGTTTAGTTTCTAATAAAACAGTTATTCTACTCGGGGTTGCCGGACCTTTTTTCTTTTCTTTTATTTCGCGTTATTTCGGATTTTAGTTGTGAAAAGTCCGGCCAAATTGGAGGCTTGACTCGAGAAGCAAGCGAGTTTGTTATCAAGCATAAGTTCCTCTGCTTCCGGTCACCTTACATACATACATCATTTTTATCTTTCCCAAAGGGGCTTTCCAAAGATAATACAAAAGATAGAAAATAATTAATTAATAAAACAATAAGAACTACCGCGAAATACATATTGGGCTGGAATTGTCCCCACCTTGGGCTTGAATATTTTCAGGTTGGGACGGGACGGGACGGGACGGACGAAGAAACTTTGTAACGTGACAAAGTACTCCATGATTCTTGGAGTATTTTCGCAGCGTTGTTCAGGGGTTTCTACGCCCGTCCCGTCCCCCGCCATTTTAAAAGCCGAGAAGGTCCTGGGAGGCTCAGCGTGAACAAGCAGATTATAGGCGAGTGCGTTTGTAGGTTACACTGGTTATTACACTCAGGTAAAGCTAACCTTCTCACAACCCTATCAACATTCTTTAAACAATGGCGATTTTTAGTTCTTGGTCAAGAGAAATACATTTTGCCTTCATATATTGCCTGCACCGTCAATGAGTGATGTAAAACGATTTGATTTTATATGCGATGCCGATAATTTATGCAGTGTGATGAAGTGATCAATGGCATTATAAGTCAGGAGCTCATGACGCAAGCCTCCATACGCACTTTTGTCCTCGAGTTATTTTTATTTTTAGCAACGCATTTACCGCGAAATATCATTTCCGCTGATGTCCGCTTGTGGCCGGAAGAAACGGCGGCAATAGCGCAAATCCTAGTTATGTGCGAGTATATAATATTACTTCATTTCTTTTTTTCTTTAGTTCATACTTACAAAGAGAATTGAGAAAAAAATATATTTACAGGAACCGTCAACAAGACATCAATTTCCAAAAATCAACGACATGTTTAAAAAGAGAGAGGAAAAATAAAAATTTAATGAATCACTCCTCGAAAATAACTTTGAATCATTATTAAAAGCATATGTAAAAAAAAAAACATGTAGGTATACGTCATACGTCCAAACACAAAAATGTACCACATGTCAATATATTGAGAAAAGAGAAAGATATGAACATCTCTTCTGTTACAATAAAATTATGCCCTTCAGGTGAGAGTTACTCTTGGTCCATCACATTTGTTAGGTAAGTAATGAATCTAGGATAAAATAAAACATAAGTGTTACACAATGAATCTCTTCAACATCCTACGCGATCGTCCCGTGATTTAATACAAGGATTCTTAGAGAATGGCTCAGGGGACAAAACGGAAAGAAAACAATAAGACCCGTAAGGTAAAGTCGCACACGGGCCACTTGGCTTAACCCGGTTTCTGTTGCATGAAGCAACTAGGAATATTGTTAAGGATAAGGATATTTATTAATGAACTATGTTTGCGTTCGCAGAACGCCTTCATAAATCTGTTAGGCAGGCGAAATCGAGATTGCGGCGGACTTCCAAACAGCCTCGCCTCTTGAAAAACCGTAGCGAACCTGGGTACGAGTGCTGCAGTCCACGAGTGCTGTGAGGCTTTGATGCGCAATTGATGATGCGCAATTAGCCTCGCAATTAGCCTCACAATTAATTTCGCAATTAGCAATTAGCCTCGGTTAAACGCGCGTACTCACGTGGTGACGCCGTCATCTTTCGCTTTCGCTTTCGCTCGCGTCAGCTCGCTGCTCGTGTGTGAAACGGTTGGCTTTGGTTACTTTCAGGGTTGCCGTGCTATATAGCGGAAGCCTGACTGTATTAGCGCGTGCTAAAATGCTAAAATAACGAATTCAATTTCCATTTTGAGAGAAAACGATGAATATTATCGAGTTTGTAAACGTAGTAATTTCTCTCGAGTCAGCAATTGCATGGTTGAAAGAAAGAAAAACTGATAAAGAGAAACTACACATGCACGGAATGTTTCATTTTTGAACTTTAATTTGACATCAAATTCGCGACTTTAGCGCGCGCAATGACAGTTGTTTTTCGCTATATACAATTTTTCTTTAAAAGTTTTTACTCAAGTAAATCTACCGAGTTGTTCTGTTGTGATTAAAGTTCAATTCAAGTTACAACTGAAATAGAGACTTATTTTCTTAGACTCACAATACCATATTTTAACTTTGAATCACAAGAGACTATCTGAAATCTTCAGCAAACAACTTGTACATCAACTAAGTTAAAAATGATTCCTTTCATTTCCTTTTATTGCGCCCAATTTAAAACTACCTTTTTCATTTTGAAAACCCTTGAAGAGGTGAAGTATAGAAAACGGTAGTCCAAAACTGTCATTTAGGTATTTAAAATGATCTTAAGTTCATGATGTCTCGAAGATACCACCAAACGTTGCCTTGATTTACTCATTCTAACGCCAGTACACAAGAGGGTTGATTAAGTTCATTCCAAAAGTACACTGCAGGATTACAGTGTTTCTGCTATAGGTATGTGAATGGCGTGCCATTTGGTTATAGAAGATATATCAAAGGAGTACCTTTTCTCCCAAAAATATCATCATGTAAAAGGGTAACGGTTCGGACCTCGGGCCGGCGGATCCTCCAGGTAATCACCCCTCTATTCCCTTAGCTCCCAGACGAAAATAGATCGGACACGCAAAAAGTCATGCAACGTGCCCTCGTACCCCCTCTCCGACCAGGCCAAAACAGGGATAACTTGTAGTCTAAAATGTACAACCTCTCCCTTGATTAGGGGAAAGGGGGTAGTTTCTGTATAGCACCCAACTTACTCCTCTAATAAAAAAAAATTCCCTTCGAACGCACTTGTAATCTCCGATTACTACTAGTTTAATAAATAATGAATTGCCGAGTAAAATTAAAAATGGAATGACCGGACGTAAATCTAGTTCGCTTGTTTTCCAGGTATTTTGAAAACGTTTTAATGGAATTTCGATACTAAACAGCTAAATATTCTCCAAAAACATGATTATTTTTAATATATTCATAGAATATAGGATTAAGACTGATGCCTGAAAAATGAAATTAACTGATCAAGTTTAGCGCAATGTTCGAAAGCGCGCGCGGTTGTGCGTTCAGTTTTCCTGGTTTCATGGTACATTTGTTGAGTGCGATTGCAAAATTTCATCTTGTGTCATCTATGAACTTATTATGTTCAATTATTTGCGCAGAACGCTGCCGAGGTAAGACGCGATGCTGCAGCATTGCATGCATACATTTCAAGGGTACACGCACTGTGCAACTTAATTAATAGCAATACTGCCAGTTAACATCGCCATAAAGTTGGTGAAAAGACTTACGCCTTAAAGTGCCAATATTTGTACATTCGTATAACTGAAAAAATGCAAAAAAAAAAGGAGTAACTCTTACCTTTATAAACTTCGCTTGATACAAAAAAGTTAGAAAAACCAGTATTAATACTGTTTTCCACTTCATTGTTGCTTTGAATTATCACCAACAGAAAATCCAATGCATTTTTGCAGCAGAATGAACAGCTAACGTCACAAACGCAGATTTTCATTGACGCCGTGCTCTCTTTTGCTCTCGCGCGCTATACTAAAGGGAAGTTTATACACGCGCAATTTTTAATGCGATTTTTGTCTCGCTCTTCAATACAACTATTGTCGCAAGTGTAAACTAGCGGCGATTTAGGATGTGCCATTTGCTGCAATTTGCTGTGATTTCCGAAAAATCGCCGCCAAGTTGCATGCGACATCGCATCCAAATTGCACTGAACTCACCGTTAGTTTAAACGCGCGATTTGAAGATGCAATTTAGGCGCGCGACAAAAATTGCATCGAAAAGTGCGGCAGCATTTCCACAAAAAAATCGCTTATGAAAACGGGTCTCTAGTTAACCAGTCAGGGAAACACAGATTTTCGGGTATGCATAAAAAAGCATGCGTCGTGTGACGTTGCCCGCCGCTGATTTCTCTTTCGTAAACGGTTGATGCCATTTTTAACGGTCGATGCCGCCATTAGCATTCATTAGTAACCAAGCCTTTTGTAATGGTCGATGCTATTTCTCTCTAGTTTATGCCTGGATTGGGACGAAAGTAGACTATCATTACTCATGCGCGAAGCGGCATGAGGTAAGGTTCCGGCTCCGTTTTTCTTGTTTCTATTTTTTGTCACTATTTTGCATGCAAATTTATGCACGCATATTTTAAATTGTGAACTTCCGGTTCATAGCTTTGCCAGTACACTTCCTGTTTAGTGACTTCCGGTTACTCTCACCTCCGGGAAAACAGCGTTACTTAAGTGTCATGACAGCGTCTCCCACAACTCTACTTGCATTAGTAATGTTCACGTTTGGTACATATAAGACTTTGAAGAATCACTGGCTTCATTGTGGTACAGCCTTCATTTCCAAAACAATCAATAGTAAACAACGTGGTTTGCAGGAACGATGACTGAATGAAAGGAGTACTCTTCGCCATATCGGACAATCATCTTCTTATCATGTTTAAAATAACATAAAACTTTCTTACGCATGCGCATGAGTATAGGCTGCTTGGAGCCTCTTGTTATTAGATAAAGTTGGGCCTTGGTAAAGCGATTATTAGATCTAAGCTAGATTCGCGGTTAGGTAAGATTTAGAGTAAGGGTGACCCGTTCTTGATATATATTAAGAAAAGCATCTTTATAACTAAATTTTTCTTGGATTTGCCGGTTCAACCCAGTGGTCTAGTGGTAAGGGAGAGATGTTAGCATGCAGAGGTTCTGGGTTCGATGCTAGGTAATTAATTGCATTTTTCTTTTTCTGATAGAAAAAAATAATTCTAAATTTGGTGAAAATGTTTCTAAGTGTCGCTAAAATGGCATCCACCGTTTACGAAAGGGACAATGGCGACAGACTTCTAAGGTGCCACAGCCAAGGGATTGCCGCATCACAGTGGTATCGGGTGAATTCTGAAATTTTTTCGATATCCAGAGAACTTCAGAAATGGCAGTTGATATAGAAACGCAGAGAGAATCCGTCATATTAAAGATTTGAGCCGGATAAGCATATAGGTTTAGTAGCCTTGTGTCCAGCTCTACGTTTGGGTCTCGCGTAGCAATGGAGAGGCCGCGAGGAAAATTTGCCAGCAGCGCCAAATCTGCGCGCAAACATTGTGCGGAGCAGATGCAAAACACAAGCCTGCTCGCAAGCTAAGCTAAACGTAGTGCCGATCAGACTTATCTGACTTTCCTGATTGGTGAGTTCATACGTAACTCCAGGGAAGCATTTTTAATGTCAAAAGTCAGAACACTTGAGCCCTTATGGCCTTTATAGCCGAGGGAAAAGACCCTCTACTAACAGGGGACACTAAAAAAAAGCTAGGAAATATATTAAAAATCTATTTACAAACTATCTGAATAAAATTCTTTTACACAATTAAAACTACACCTAAACAAGTGTCTCTGACTACAAATAGCCAGGATGAAAAAATGGCCAAATTTTTCAACTATGTTCAATGTGTTTTAATATGGGATATTTGCTAAAACTGATTATGGTTTATTCTTTGTACAAGAATTTACCTGAAATGTTGTTCTTGGTGTTCTAAGAGCATTTCGTGTTTGAAATAAGATGTTCAGTTTTAATACTGGCGCAGTTTGAGACAAAAGCATAAAACCTGCCATGACAGCCCCTTTAAGGTCACGAGCCTTGTCAGTATTCTAGGGGAAAAAAATTGAACTTCCTGTGTAAAACAGACGCTAGTAATCTTTATTCTGGTCAGTCGTGTGAATGTGTTAACAGTCTGTAATTTTCGAAAAGGAAAATGTTTTTCATTTATATCTCGGTAGAACGATCGACGTGTTTGACTACCGTGACTACTAATACTTGCTTGGCTACTTTGTCACGCAAGCAAACACTATCTGCTTATCACGTGAACAATGCGAGAACATTTAATTTTGGTATGGTTAGCAGATGCTGTTTATCGTTATTCAGGTCAGTTGTGTGTAAAATGTTCTGTATTTCTTAAACGGGAATTGGTTTTATTTATATCTGAATGATGTGTTTGACTGCTTGGCAATACTTTGCTTCCTTGGCCTAGCTACTATACAAGGAGGCAACTGTGGCAAATCAAGCGTTCCTACTGGGTTTTCAGGTAAGCTTATGTGATATTTACAGCTACTAACAGCAATTTGGCAAGCAATGATAACGATGCGCGACAATAATTTCTTCAATCTATAAGATTGTGTTTGTCGGAGACAAAAATGCTAAATTACTTGATAAGAGACCTCATAAAACTGTAATTACATGTCGTTGAAACGATAGTTTATTCCGAAGTCAGCAATCCGTATCGTGATAAAAGCACTATAAAAACAACAGCTATAAGTCAGAAATCACTATTGGAACATCCTAATTAACTGTTAGCTTATTTGCTAGCCATGCACCGCTTTGCATATCGTCGAAGCGTACAATAGCAGTTTAGATCTTTCAGCTTGTATGTCGGAGAAATGACTATTTATTTATTTATTACAATTTAATGGCATAACTTACAAAATAAGCTATTCTAGCTGAGCCAAAAATATTGTTTAAAACAATAAGGCTCCGTTCAGCCTGCGTGGCAAACACTGGAAGGGAAAAGAGTTCGGGGGGTTTCCAACGCGGGCAAAACGAGCGGGGCATAGAGAGCATGCGGAGCGAGAAGGAGGGGACCGTTTAGGAAATTGTGTTACCGATGTCTGATCATGAGTCTCCCTCCCGTTTCTAGCGCCTGTCACGCAGGCTAGGATCAGCACGCAATGAAAATACTTATCTGCTTGAACTGTACACACTAAACATTCTTGTAAGATCATGAGGCATATCAGCAGTGGAAAAGGGAAAAAGCCCTTTTCAATTTCCTGTACGAAACCAAAACTGTTAATCGTTTGATATTAATTCAGGTCAGTTGTTGTTCATGTTCTGTATTATTTAAGGTCGAGGCTCGTAAGGGTTTCTTGCTTTCAATAGTGTGCCTAAATAAATGATGAAATATTAAAAAATGATGCAACCGGTGATATGCGCTATAACGAAAATCTATCGAGTGGAAATCCAGTTATTTCCAAAAAGGTTGTTGTCAGGTAAGAAAAAAATTCCACTAGATAATTTTTTCTCAAACTTTTGTTTAAGATAGGAAGTACCGAATACTGCTTGCATACAGAAAATCAGAATAGGTCACTGAACAAACTTTCGAGATAAAGAGGAATATTTTATGCACGATTTATTTCCGGTTCCCATGATATATAAGCAGTATTTTCATTTCCAGTGAGCTGCGTGTGCTACTTTTTGATAGGAAAATTAGCTGACGTGTGCGTCAATGCATGATGAGTGCACGTCTTGTGCGCATACATCAGGAAATGGTTTGATTTATATCTGAACGATGTGTTGATTGCTTTGCAATACTTTACTTCCTTAGGCTTCTGTGGCAAATCAAGCATAATTCACATACGTACCACTGGGCTTTCAAGTTAAGGTACTCATTGTGTTATATACCACTCTTGTATTCTGTTTCGGGAAATAATGTACTGATGTTGAGTATAAATAAGTTGAAGACATGTTCAGCTGAGGGGTGAAAAGCAGAAATTATTACCTGTTGGTTACTGGGCATAAAAGAATAATTACGTCCCTGTTCGAATAAACACGAACAACGGATTACCTTATAATGTGAAAATTAATAGCAAAATTTGTAATCCAGTCCTTTTCTCTTCACTGACATTGTCTTGTACTTTGGCATTGAGAAAGCATAAATTCTTCCTGTTGTGGCATTAATAGACTTTGTTGTTTTGATTAATTGTCGTTAAAAAATAAAATACATTAATTTAGTTATTGTGTTTGCATTAATTCAAATCTAACCTATTTCTTTTAATAACATCACGATTAAAATAAGGCATATCATGGTAACCCCTGTAATCAAATTACTTGTATACCATTTCAACTTCCCGGCTATTAATGCATCAGTCAATCCAGCAGTGCCCATGCACCCCCCCCCCCCCCCCCGGGGCATTTGCTCACGTTATCAGTCCCTGGGGTGGGGCATTAGCAAATTGTTTTCACGGCCCGGGGTGGGGCATTTGCCTACCCCCAGGCAAGCCCCGTGCATTTGACTCGCACATGGTTTCCGCAGAAATTCGTAAACATGGAAGAATTTCTCGGCAAAGACAAGGGTTTTGTGGTAGATTGGCTCGTCCGTCAATCCAGCAAAGTCCTAAATATAGATAATTTTTGACCTTTCAAGAGAGCTCTCTTGGAAACAATCAGATTAGAATAATCAGACTTTTATTAACTAATAATTAGTTATTTTTTATTTATTTTTATTTATTTTTTTTTATATTTTATATGTATTTATTTATTTATTATCATAATTACTATTATTATTATTATCCCCCTATTCTTGGTTTTCACATGACATCATAAAAATTCAAAAATCTAAAGTATGCATCCTACAAAGCTGTTTCTAACATGGTATGTGGATACCAGTGTTACAATCTTTCACAAAAAGTTTCAGGTTTTTTAAAACGATGTTTTGTTTCTGATTTATAAAGGTTTTAAATATGTCAGGCAATTTGTCACACTATTTCAGATAAGCTGTGAAAATAAACAAAATTGAACCGGTTGAAAGTTATTTTTGAATTATAGATGCTTATGAGCCGATTTAATGGCACTTATAGTGAATACAATGTTTTGTGATTTGATTTTTGGTGTTATATTTATTAATAATTATTGGACTTTGAATTTTTGGCCGCCATGTTGGTGTCCCTAAGTGGTACACCAAGATGGTCGCTCCATGCACATTTCTTACTAAAAATGTCTAATACTCGTTCGCCTATAACTCTTGAACAAAATGCTTTCGCGCTTCAAAATTTGGCACAGATATGTAGTTTTAACATTTTGGAATCAGGAATTTGCCAAATTTAAAAAAAAAAATGCTAATGTACAATGTAAGACCACGACACAGTCTATTAGTGGAAATAGAAAAAAAAAAATTCTAACTTCCTGTACAATTAAGCTGCACTGTTAATCATTATTCACTTCAGTTGTGTACATGTATAAAAATGTTCTGTATTTCTTAAACAGGAATTGTTTTCATTTACATCCATTACTTCCTAGGCTGCTGTGGCCAATCAAAAAGATCAAGCAATTGAACTGGGTTTAAGGTGGGTACTCAATGTGTTTTTATGTTGTATCAGTGTTGTATTCTGTTTCCGGGAAATTAAATAAGGGACTGATGTATTAAGATGAGGACATATTCAGGAGTAAAAAACAGAAATAACTATCTTTGTTACTGGGCATCAAAGAATTATAATTGTGTTTCTTTTGGACATGAGTGTCTTTTGGTCAGGAATAAGCACGAACAACATACGGTAGAGTCTAGATTCCATAGCTCAGAAGGAGGTCGGACACCTTATTGAGACTTATATAACGGAGTAACTGGTTAGTTTCAATTGAGGTCGGGGGTAGCAGTTTATATAGTTAAATTTAGGACTAAGCAACCCGAGAAGCTAGGTGGTACAGTGGTACGGTAGGCTATGTAAGCTTAAGCCTAGCTGAGGTCACAGGTTCAATCCTGAGTGGGAATTTCAGATTTTCTTTTTTACACTTAAAAATTTATTGAAAATAAAATTCTAAGTGTCAACATTACGTTATATAATTCTCAATAAGTGTCCAACCTCCTTCTGAGCTATAGAAGACAGACTTTACCACAACATACCTAGTGGTAAAATTAGTACAGTATACAATTTTTAAGAGAATACCAATGGAGTAATTCAAATATCACGCTTCTATAGAACATAACAGGGAAAATTAGATTGAAAAATCAGTCTGTCATTTTTAACCTGGTTCAGTTACTAGTGATGAAGTTAAGAGTCATAATCAGCAGTGTAGAGCATTAAGATCTATTATAAAATGCTCAAGGAAATGCGCGCGCTATGATTGGTCAAACCAAGCTCATTATACATGTAACTCGATAAGGCACGCGCTAATTCTTGTTCCTTTGTGGTCATTTTTATTTTATGAGGAATAAAAAAAACTTTGAGCCTCGTGCCTTGTTCAGTAATGTTATATAAGCATATGGGCATTTTTAAGAACACTTGAGAAGTGCGAGAAGCACTCGCCTTCAGCTCGTGGTTCTCCTGCACTTCTCCCTTGTTCTAAAGAATTCCCACGTGCTTATATAACTCAACAATATGCACTCAGCACGTTTTTTATTTCTTAAGGTGGCTCCATATTGTTCAGCCCTCCCGTCTTTTGGATTACATTACAGCTAGCCCGATGGTGTGGCTAAAAATCTTTTACTTGAAACCAGTAAATCTTTTATCTGTCAACAAAGTGGTATCCAAACGACGTCATCATTCGTTGCTATGGCAACGCGAAAAGAGGTCAAAAATACGCTATTTTGGACCATTTGAGGCTAATAACTTATAAACTACACAGTGAAAGTTTTTGTTTTCGATATATTTTTGTTTAATTGGCAAGAGAAACATTTTAACAATTTTTTAAAAAATTCTGTACATAGAGTTCAGAGCTACCTTAAAATTATGTACCTAGGGACCTAGGATTGCTGCTGTTTGTGCGATAGATTTTCCAGCTCTTGTCCGATTTAATGGAATTTGTAACGTTCTCCCTATGCATTTAGTTCTATGAGGATTTCCTAACATTTCTGATTCCTTGTAGTAAAAACCGACATGAACAAGAAAGGAAACCTTGTCTATATTAATAAGTTAAATGATAAGTATTTCCCGGTGAGTGTTTCAATGAAATACATAAAAGCATCTGATATTGATTTTCGTTCTGATTTGCTGTTATTTAGACCTCTTATTATAGGTGATCTGGTTTTTATACTTGTAGAAAAGGGCAAATTATCCTATTCAAGATGTAGAGAATTATTCAACAGTTCGCTTAAAGAGTTAGGATATAACCATGTAACGCATGGTTTGCTTAGTCTAAGAGATGGGGACTGGCATTACTTTAGTTGTTCATAATACTAACAATTCAATTAACAAACGATTCTTGCAGCTGCTTGGCCGTTGGAAAACAAATACTGCAAGTACGAACAAGCAAGAAGAACGTTTGTGAAAGATAACAAATTTTCTCCGTAAATGATTTAGCGCATGTTTGATTTGTAAATCGACTATTAGCAAAAAATAAACTCGATTCTGCTTGGGAGAATCCAACCTCGCTTTGATAGAGAGGCTAAAGGCAACTCGGAAATGGCCTATTGACAGCCTTAGAATGTTTCAATGAATTTGAAACTTGGAGATTGTATTAAACATTAATTAATCTTCATGAGGACTAAGTGTTAAAAAAAAATCATCAATCGCTTTTTAATTCGTGACAATTTTAATAAGTGTAGGGTCAATTTTTGATATAAAAGCGAAATAACACTCCAGGCCAGTTCATATTCAAGCCAATATTTCTGAAATTCAAACGGAGCGATTTCCTTGAGATTTTCACCTAAGCTGTTTGGATGGTATAAAATTCATTTAAGACCAAAATATTATTTCATCAAGCCTTGTAGACATAAGTTTTAATAACATTTCAAAATTGTTTTGTTTTTGCTGTATTTTAACACCTTAAAACTTCACTCGAAATTTTCTCGAAAACGCTTCCATAGAAATTTGTAAAATTTTGTAGACCGTAGGACAAGTACGTCAGGTCGAAGATCCAGAGAGCGTTTTCCAAAATTATCTCTTGATGACAAGTAATTCGGTATTATGTAAAACAGGGAGTGACGTCATAACGTTGCCTTGGCAACTCCGATTTCAATAAAACTTACCTCATCTGAAACTTTAATCTTTCTCTAGTACAGCTGTTGCAATCGATTTTCCGTTGGATCGTTTGTGGTGGTACACAAGTTTCTCAAAGCTAAACGGTATCGTCACTCAAAAACCCAGTCGAGCCACCTTAAGTGTTTACAAACCTGTACTAAACGTTTTCTAAAAGTTTCTGATTGCACTTTTAAAAATGTGATTGTGTCACTTACATTTACAATTCTTCGGGCTTCTCAAGCCAGCCGTTTGGTCCCAGTTTGTACACTCAGTAGTTTCCGGGCTACTGATTTGATTTGAAATGTATCTCTCACGTGCAACTTTCTATGCCATATTTTATATGAGTAGGTCTGTTAAGCAAATTCATTCAGCTGTTGACATCCCTTGAGAGAAATCTAATCGTTGCACGACAGCATTTACAAATCCTGATATCCTCAAGTTGCCAGGATAGCCTACGGCCTCGTCAGCTAAAATTAGGCGATATCACGCAAGTTTGAGCGCAAGTAATAGTTTTATAATTCAACACATTGATTACAAAGCACAGTTTGAAGAAAAGATATCGAGGCCGCGGTCCGTCATTTTTGCATTCCCTTGTCAAAATGCAAAATTTACTTCCATCGTTGGATATACGTCATGAAGACGTAGCGTATATCGATAACGTTTTGACCATATTTGAGCAGTGTATCAATGTGTTGAATTATAAAACTTGAAAGACGCACGCTAAGCATGAACCAATTATTAAATTTGCCACGGCAGATACCAAATGCAGTCTCGTTATAAAATATAAGCTTATTGCTTATGTTTGCTTATGTAGCTACTATCGCGGATCGTCGGAGAACCAGGCGGACCGAATATTGTTGACCGATCGAGGTTCATCCAACAATCTAATATTCGCTCGTTAAAAAAATTAACCATTCACTTCTAATCGTATTAAAGCTTATATTGTATAAAGCCAAAGCTTCGTACGTGACTAAACAGATAAAAAAGTAGTATAAAAACTGTACTCACACTGTCAGACATACATCTCTGCTGCTGATCAATTTATTGCTCCTGAAATTATAAGTTCTTGGATTAAACGGCGTCCATATTCCAGTAAACGGTTGTTACATGAAGATGGCCGCCACAAATTCAAACGGCCTTTCAGGTTGTTTGGGCTGATGTGATATTCAATTTTACGGTGGCTCATATAGATCATCAATATATTCTTTTTAGAATTTACATTTGCAATTTGCAACTCGGAATTTTAATGCAAAAATCCGAGTTGTGTAATATAAAATTTACAACTCGGATTTCAAACTGCAAAAATCCGAGTTGTGTAATCGGCAAAATTTACAACTCGGACTTTCACTGCAAAAATCCGAGTTGTGTAATTTGAAAATTTACAACTCGGATTTTAATAACGGAGGTTTTGGATAAACAATTAAGAATAAAAATTAGCGATAGTAGTTTCAAATGATGTTTCGATGACTCACTCATCATTTTCAAATTCGAATTCATGTTGCAACGCATCGTTGATTTATTAACCCTATTTTGCCTGGCCTTTTTTGAGTTCCTGAGCCTGGAGGGGGAGGACACGGAGGGGCACATTGTGCCCCCCCCCCCCCCCCCCCCTCGTAACTTCAAGAATATTAAGGTTATGACGATGAAACCTAGAGGATACATAGTACATCCAAAACTGTATCTTTTGCGGTCCGCATAATGAAACGTTGACGTCATATGACGTAGTTATTGGGTCTGGGTGTCTTGGCTGTCAAAATCTTGTTGCTATGCATAGATCACTCGAATAATCTGTATGCTGTTCTTATTGTCAAACTCAAGTTTGTCTCTTGACCACAAAGAAAACAGCGATGTTTTAATTACTGTCCACAGCTGATCATGTTTGTTTGTATCAACGGTTTGAGAGTATTAACTTCAGCGAAGATTTTGTATGCTGTCCAGGGTTCATGTCAGTCATGACCTTGTAGACATGGTACTGTGGCTATCTCCATTTTTCATTGCGTTTCGTCCAACTATCGCAGACTTCATCAGGGAGTTTTACAAGTAACAGTCGCATGCTTGCATTTATACACAGCGGATTTGCGCATAGGAAACAAGCTACATGTTTTAGCAAGGCGTGACTAAGGTGTAGCATAAAATTATGTGTAAACATATTTATGACATTACATTTGCGTGACATATTTATTTTGGGGGGCCCAGATTTGCATGTAGTACTGGTTGGAGAAATGAACTCAGTTAAACAAGGTCAGTTGCTGTGTGCCGCCCACTAGTCCTTTTTTTTTCAAAAAAGTAAAATAATTCTGCCAGTTATGATACAAGATTTTTATTTTACAGAGATTTAACTATCTTTGACAAAGATAGCTTTTGAATAGGTTATCAACATACTATATACAATAAGTTCTAAAAAGTTTTAAATATAGCTACATTGAAGCTAGAGTGTTTTTCCTCAGACCGTGAAACAGTTTCTAGTAGTTAGTGTATAATAGTCAAATAGACACAAAAGAAAACAATGGAAATAAGATCTATTCTAACCTCTATTAGTGTACTAACTATTTCACGGTCTGAGGAAAATCACTATCTTTTCACTATCTGACAAAGATACCTTTTGAGTGAAGGTTATCAAAGTGCTACTTGAGTGATGGCTAGATTTTAGATAGGCTATCTTTTTACCACCTCTGACAAAGAAAGCTTTGGAGTTGGTTATGAAAGTGCTACATTAATGGTTATCATTTTTACTATCTCTAATAAAGTTCGCCTTTGAATAGGTTACCATTTGTACAATAAGGTGAACGGATAGTTTATAGATGTACTATCTTTCAACTATCAACAGTAGAGATAGGTTTCAGATAGGATACAGTTTTATTGTACAATAGAAAGATACTCTTGTGATAGTCTAGTTTTTGTTTTGGCTTACTACAGTGTTGGTAGTTTTTGGATGGAAGAGTTAGCAGATAAATAGGCAATCTTTTCACTATCTACAAGGAAGCTAGTTTTTAGACAGACTATCTATTTGCTAACTATCTGATGGATCACAAAACTCGTGAAACAAAATTTTAATTTAAAAACAGTTATTGTCTAAGTCAAAAGTAAACAAAAGAAAATAATGGAATTAGTGTCTAAAAGTGTCTATTTGTCAAATATCTATTTCATAGGTTATCTGAAACCACTGCACTCTTTCTTTACGCTAGATCAAAAATAGCTACAAAACCTCTTGGATAGTAAAAATATAGCTTTTCGTCAGTCAACTAGGAATGAGTTAGTTGCAACTAGCATAAAGTTAGTAATAAACTAATGATAAAATATGATCGTTTTTTATGATGGGCCAACTAAAAAATACCACTTTTCTAAGCTCTACAGTGTGTTTTTTTCTTTGCGTAACCCAAACTTCATTTCAGTGGCTTAGAAGGAAGGAACGTATTTATTTTTCTCATACAAAATGTTAAATTTGATCATAGTCGAACTTTAAAGGAGCTATGTCATGGTGATTTTGAGGTTTTCGGGTCAAAATTGCCCCAAATTAAAACTAAGTACCTTTGTCGCACACGAAATGCTTAAAGAACACAAACAGGAAGATATCAAGTGAATTTTAGTAGAGAAAATAAACCATAATCAGAGTTTTAGCGAATTTTCTAAGACACGAGCGATAAACTTGAAAAAATTGGGCCAATTTTTTCAAGTTGCAATCCATTTCCATCCTGGCCATCTGCAGTCCAAGACACTTATTTTTACTCTTAGAGCACTAGTAGAATAATTTTAAACAAAACTGGATTCTTATTTTTGGAATTTCACTGAAATAAAGATGTATTTTTTAAAGTAACGCTAAAAATGGTGACAAAGCCCATTTAAGATCAGCATTGAGACATATCGTGTTCCAGGGAAAGACCCTGTTCCTGTTCTCTCAGCAGTTTATAACTATAGTTAATTGTGTAAATGTTCAGTTAATTCGTAAAGACTAGTAGTATTCAAACATTAGGAAAATGCGTTCACACCAAAGAAGGATGTGAAAACGTTCAGGGAGATGCCAAAGTAGATACCAGTTCCCGCCCGGTTTGCCCCTGAAAAGAACAAAAGAATCTTCTGCGGGGGATGGCTGGTGGGGCTAAAGTGGCGTCGAAACAGAGGAAAGCTGAATTCAATCCGTCTTCTACACAGGACACCCAACACAGGATTAGGATTGTACGAACGCAAAAAGTGTTTTATTTGAACGATATGTGTGACTGCTTTATTATGCTTTTTCTCGTAGTCTACAGTGTTAAATCAAGCAATTCAGTGGGATTTTCACTGAGGTGGGTATTCTTGAATGCGATTTACATTCCACTAGTCTTGGTTCGTGTTTCTTGGAAATCATGGAGTGCAGCTAACCCAACTCTATGTACGTTGAAAAGTTGAATAGTTAAATGTTTCTTGTTTTTAACGTCGCGTTAGTGAGTTATAGAGATTTGAATTTACAAAATGCTAATTAGATGACGTAAATTCGGGAATTTACCATTATTTCTACGTCAATTAACAATACGCGTACGCAGTATAAAACTTAAGGAAAATCAATTTGAGAAATACTAAATATAAACTGTGGATAGTCAATTGATTCATAAAAAATATTACTTGGAGGTAAAAACAAGTAGTTGTATAATAAATGATTCCCGAATTTACAACATCTAATTAGCATTTTGTAAATTCAAATCTCTATAACTCACTAACGCGACGTTAAAAACAAGAAATATTTAACAATACAACTTATCAACGTATATAGAGTTGATTAAGAAAAAAAATTTGGAGTTAGGTGCACTTTAATAGGAATAACGACAAGTGTATGAGTGGCCGATAATAGAATAGTATCACATATTTTCCTTAAAAAATATAGAAGAATTTGTTTGTTGTCTGTCTGCTTTCAATTGAGCAAGAGATTATTTCTATTGTAATGGCACCAGTCTCTGTTATAGATTGGTGAAGAAAAAGAGCTCCTCATTTTATTGCAAGAATACCAGGGAAGATTGTTTTACCCGGCGAGACAAAAGCCCACAAACAAAAATTGCGAAAATAAACAACAACAACAAAATGCATATTATCAAACTACTTACATGAATGTAGGAAAGTATGACGACAAAGAACATTGAGGTTCAATTTTGGCACTTTTTTAAAGATCAGGAGGAAACCGGTGTTCTATGAATAAGGAAACTGAAGGGGAGGGAGGGCACTAATTTATTATGCAATTAACTTCTGTGTTAAGTAGTCAGTAGTCATCTTTACTATGGTCGGCATTGTTACTGACTGTTTTGATATACGAGCGATTTGTGACTGTGGTAATACAACAAAGCCATGGCTGCCAGTTTTTGCGTAGACGAAGGAGAGGCTTCGTAATCTTGTCGGCTAGGCGGAACGAATCGAGAAAAGTGTCGGTACCAAATCTGCGCCATCTTGAAACGTCACAATAGTATCCAGCATTCCCAGCTCGTGGAAATCAGGCATCCTCCTGGGAAGCTGGGGTTGTGAATAATCTATTTGTCTTGATTTAGTTTCGGATATTTTCCCGATTTTGGAATCGTACGGCTCAATATTTCAATGCCTACTACTTCTAGTATGTTTTGAATGTTCTATCTTGATTTTGCTGTGGTTCTCTGCCTGATTTGGGAAGCTTTCACCTAAATACCGACGTCGTTCTTCGCGATTTTCTACGGTACGGTGCAATTCGCTGTATGTCTTGTAGCAATAATTCACTGACCGGCCACTGACCGCCTGGCGAACGCAGATTAACTTTACAGTGCTCGAAATTGCGCCTGCATCGGGCGCATTTGCGACTAAAGATTTCACAGTTTTGTGACTAAATTTGTTTAGCTAATAGAGAAATTATATTCTACAGTCTTGTGTCTTACTTGCAACTGGTAGTTGTAATTTTATCCGAAAAATCCTGCGAAATTCACGTTGAATGTTGCGTGACTTAATCGTCGATTTCATGCTCCATTAACGCGGTGTCCAAGAGGTTTATCACGGGAGCACTTTTTCAGGCTTTCTCAGATATTTCTCATTTCCGGTTCCGGTATTAGTACATGTACTGAGGAGTATGATTTCAGAATCGGAGAAATATCCGAAATGAAATCAAGACAAATAGACTATTTATATGTCGGAAAAATCTGTGACGGCCCGACGTTTTTGCCTGCGTGACATATCTCGCGACATAGCCCTTTTAAACAGTGGCTGAATTAATTCATGAAAATGAGGTACTAGGTCAAGACGAGGTGTCACGGGATAAGGAGACGCACTATAATCTATGATTACTACTAGTTTAAAAAGTCTATAATATGAAACAACAAACAATGCTACCAGGACGAGCAGCTGAATTCATAACAAGTTGCAACTTAAAAATGGAAGAGTAACCAGTATAAGACATTAACAAATTTAAAAAGTTTACAATTTATGAGCTTTCGATTGCTAGTCTGTAATCTTTGACAAATAACGAATGAAAAGCGCGAATATGGAAATATATACGGTAAAAAGTGTGAAGTAGAAAAATACAATAAAAGCAATAAAAATGGGGAAATAAAATGCTAATAAGTTGATAAAAGAATTGAATATTGCCTAGGTAATTCTTTCGAGTTATTGTCTGCTTTGCTTGTAATTGCGGTATGCCAAGATTCCAGTGTTTTTCTTGGAAACACCTTCCAGTTTCTCCAATGTAGCTCCACGGACAATTGGCACAAGGAATCTTACAAACAACATTTGTTTGTAGATCAGTTGGTGTCTAAGAGAGATATTTGTCCATTGTTCTCAATTTCAATGATGAAAGAGATTTTCGGGTCGATCAAGTTGAGGGTGTCATGAAAGGCTGAGACGGAGTACACACATACATACATAAAACTTTATTTCATCTCAAGTGTCGTCAACATAGTGTTTGCAAGTCTTTCGTGGAGTTGTGGAAGCAGAAATTGCTCATTCAATTATCTTCATGCAGTGATTTTCAACGACGGGGCTGACAGGGCTAACCATAGCACAACCGTCTTGTCTTTCAATCCAATCCGATCTTTCTTACAGGATTCGTACGGGTCTTGGAAATCCTGGAAAGTCCTGGAATTTTACTTTCTCTTTTTCCAGGACTGGAAAGGCCTGGAAAGTGACTAAAAGTACTGGAAAGTCCTGGAGATCTGTAAGCTGAAATAATAAAAAGTTTTCTTTAAAGACAACAGTGTGCAGTGTTATTTTTGGATTTCTATTTAGTCAGGATTTTATTGCATTGACCATATGATTTTTACCTTCTCAATTGCGTGTGGCACGGCATGTAAAGCTTTTTCAAAGAACAAAGTCATTGTTGATGTAGCCACTGGCTTGATAAAATGCGGACTGGAGTATAAAAATAGATTCAAGGCTCGTGTATCCCCATCTGCTCATGCGCGCTAATATCAAGACATGTGTTGTTGGCTTTTCGCGCGACTGCATGTGTAAGAATTTTGTTGGGTGCGTACAAATTTCACGCTGTTTTTTGAATCATGCCTAGGAAATGCGTATTTAATGAGCGTTAGTTGGAAAACCCCTCTTATAAATTGTGGTTAGAACGTGACAGGGACAAGTATAAAGCGAAATGCAAAGTTTGTGTGAAGGCGTTTGATGTATCAAACATGGGCGAATCGGCGTTAGCAAGCCACGAGAAGGGAAAAAAGCACTTGGCTCTTTTAGAATGGCAAGGAAGAAGTACTACTGGTGACATAAGGAACCTTTTGTCGAACAGTTCTATTTCCCCTGAGTCAGCTACTGGAAGCACCGTCTCTAGATCGACTGCAACCTTGTCAAGTAATTGTGGGAGTGCATCAGCAAGTAATGGTGTGTCAGCAAGTAATGGTATGTCAGCATTCGTAACAAGAAATGAGACTTTGACTGCCGAAATTTGGTGGGCACTAAAAGTGAATAGCAGTCACACTTCATATAAATCTTGTGAAGATATAAACTTTTTGGTGCAACAAATGTTCCCAGACAGTGATATTGCTAAGAAGTTTACCTGTGGGGAGAAGAAGGCCTCATATCTTACTTGTTTTGGGACTGCACAACATTTCTTGAGTCTTCTAAAGGAAAAAATCAAGTCTTCAGACGGTTATGTGCTTTTATTTGATGAAAGTTCGAATCATCAACTACAAAAGAAGCAGATGGATTTTCATGTGCGCATCTGGAATCATGATAAAGTGGAAACTCGTTACTATGGTTCTGAATTTCTTGGACATGCTAGTGCAGATGATATGCTTGAAACGTTTCACTCTTGCAAAGAGAACTTGAGCTTTAGAAATTTGATTCAATTGTCAATGGATGGGCCCAACGTGAACTAGAAATTTTATAAAATGGTACAGGTCGAATAAAAGAATGTTTACAGCTGTACCCTTCTGAACACAGGTAGTTGTGGCATACATATTGTGCATGGTGCCTTTAAGGATGGTTGTGAAGCAGCTGGATGGACAGTGCAAAAAACCATTTCGAGTCTTTATTGGCTGTTTAAAGATAGCCCGGCTAGAAGGGAGGATTACAGTAGAGTAACAGGTAGCACTGTATTCCCCCTGAAATTCGGCCAACAGAGATGGCTGGAAAATGTTTCAGTTGCAGAGCGAGTGCTTGAAGTATGGCCTCATATTGTTAAATATGTTAATGCTGTGAAAACAAAGAGTTACTGATCCAAAGTCAAAGTCTTACGAAACCGTCAGTAGTGGTTGCAGTGATCCTCTTACGCCTGCACAGATTGCTTTTTTTTTGCATCAGTGGCAAAACAGATTACACCTTTCCTTACTGCTTATCAAACTGACAAACCTATGCTTCCATTTATGAGCATTAGCTTGTACAATTTGTTGAAATCATTGATGAACAGGTTTCTCAAGAGTGAACTAGTGGGCGAGGCAACATCTACTTTGAAGATTCTAAAGTTGAAGCCTACTGATAAAGAACAGCAAGAAGACTACCAGAAATTAGATGTTGAGCAGAAGAAAATTCAAGTCTCCCAGAAAAAATGTTAAAAGAAAGTCAACAATGGAGGTGATTGATATGCTTAAAAAGAAAAAAACGGCAGTTTGAAACTGATGTAGAGGCTCTTCTTAAGAGTGCAGATGAATTTGCTGACAAAGCTGAGGATTCAAGAAACCTAACTTTTATTGCTAAATCAAACAGTTTACGGAGAAGTGCTAAAGATAAGATGACACCTTGAAAGACATTGAAGAGGAGCTGGATGGAAAGCTCCAACAGCTGAAAAATAAATAAAGTGCATTTGGGAGTCCTGGAAAAATCTATCTCAGTCTGATAAACGGTACTAACCCTGTTTTTAGACACCTTGGTCACCAGGAAAGACGGCGTTGTCACTATTATTGTTTTCCGAAAATCTACTCACACAGATAGATACTTGGACTTTAATTCTCACCACGAGAAGAATTGGTCGGGAAGTTTTTTTTTTAAGTGGGGTGATCCATCAGATTCCCACCATGATTTTGCAGTCCTGCCATGTATCAATGGTTTAACTCAGCCACTTACAAGACAACTCAGAAAGAACGGAATTGGAGCCACAGGTAGACCCCTTAAGACCTTACAACAGGAATTTGTTTCTCCCAAGTCAAGACCACCAATTGATCTACAAACAAATGTTGTTTATAAGATTCCTTGTGCCGATTGTCCGTGGAGCTATATTGCAGAAACTGGAAGGTGTTTACAAACCAGGAAGAAATAACATATTACAAACACAAAAACCTGTAAAAAAAAAGGCTCAAACATTGCCACTCATGCATGGCTGAACGGTCATTCTATTGATTTTAACAACGTCCATGTCATCGGCAAGGGAAATGTTTGCGTTAGAAAAACACTGGAATCTTGGCTTGGAATCTTTTAACCAGAGAACGTTTTTTTTTAATTTGTTAATAAGTTACAACTTATCTAAAAAATGATTTTTATCAAATAAGGTAGTCAAGGCAAAAGGTAAAGGATATAATCGTTATCTCTTTTGTTGATAAGGCGTGGAATTACCTTATACAGCTATTCATACAAGTTTTGAACTTCCTAAATGAATCCATTATGTGTAAAGAGGCAACCTGCCATGCCCTTGGTGGAAGGACCGTGCATTTGTTGATATGTTCGTTTTTTGAAATGCTTTCATGACAGTGGTCGAGAATGGTTGAATGAAATGTTTGGTAACGTCTCAGAAAAATAATGACTGTTGAATTATAGCCAGCGAATTATGTTTATGGACAGTGCTGAATATAATCCTAAAGAGGGTAGAAAGTGTTATTTTGTCTCATTTTGTTTACAGTGGCTTGTGCTGTGCGTAAATCGGTTGTTGTCTGGAAACGGTTCCACCGATGATCATGATCCCTGAAATTTTCACTCAACTTATCTGAAATGCAATATTTTTTTCCAGAAAAATTGAAAGAGAGAGCAAGCTAGAAGCGATCTTGGAAGAGTAAATAGCAATATCCAACGAAAGCCATACAACACCATATACACCATCTGCAAATTCTTAGTAAAATGGCAGAGATAAAACGACGAAAAGGTGAAAAGAGGCATTACAAAGATGACATAGCCTACCTGGAACGAGATCTGAAGATTGCCAAAGAAGTCGGAGATGGGGAAGCAGAAGGACGCGCATATGGTAATCTTGGCAACGCGTATCACAGCCTTGGAGATTACAAAAAAGCGACAGACTACCATGAACGTCACCTGAAGTTTGCCAAAGAAGTCGGAGACAGGGCAGCAGAGGGACGCGCTTGTGGTAATCTTGGCAACGCCCATGACAGCCTTGGAGATTACAAAAAAGCGATACACTACCATGAATGTGATCTGAAAATTGCCAAAGAAGTCGGAGACAGGGCAGGAGAAGGACACGCTTATGGTAATCTTGGCTGTGCGTATCACAGCCTTGGAGATTACAAAAAAGCGATAGACTATCATGAACGTGATCTGAAGATTGCCAAAGAAGTCGGAGACAGGGCAGGAGAAGGAGACACTTATGGTAATCTTGGCAGTGCGTATCACAGCCTTGGAGATTACAACAAAGCGATAGACTACCATGAACGTCATCTGAAGATTGCCAAAGAAGTTGGAGACAGGGCAGGAGAAGGAAGTGGTTACGGTAATCTTGGCAACGTCCACAACAGCCTTGGAGATTACAAAAAAGCAATAAACTACCATGAACTACGTCTGAAGATTGCCAAAGAAGTCGGAGACAGGGCAGGAGAAGGACACGCTTATGGTAATCTTGGCAACGGCCATGACAGCCTTGGAGATTACGAAAAAGCGCTACACTACCATGAACGTCATCTCAAGATTGCCAAAGAAGTCGGTGAGAGGGCAGGAGAAGGACGTGCTTATGGTAATCTTGGCAACGTGTATTACAGCCTTGGAGATTACAAAAAAGCGATAGACTACCATGAACGTCATCTAAAGATTGCCAAAGAAGTTGGAAACAGGCCAGGAGAAGGATGTGCTTATGGTAATCTTGGCAACGCCCATCACAGCCTTGGAGATTACAAAAAAGCAATACACTACCATGAAAGTGATCTGAAGATTTCCAAAGAACTCGGAAACAGGGCAGGAGAGGGAAGCGCTTATGGTAATCTTGGCAATGCCCATCACAACCTTGGAGAGTACAAAAAAGCAATAGACTACCACGAAGTACGTCTGAAAATTGCCAAAGAAGTCGGAGACAGGGCAGGAGAAGGACGCGCTTATGGTAATCTTGGCAACGCATACCACAGCCTTGGAGATTACAAAAAAGCACTAGACTACCATGAACGTAATCTAAAGATTGCCAAAGAAGTCGGAGACAGGGCAGGAGAAGGTCGCGCTTATGGTAATCTTGGTAATGCCTTTGACAACCTTGGAGATTACAAAAAAGCGATAGACTACCATGAACGTGATCTGAAGATTGCCAAAGAAGTCGGAGACAGGGCAGGAGAAGGACGCACTTATGGTAATCTTGGCAATGCATACCACAGCCTTGGAGATTACAAAAAAGCGATAGACTACCATGAACGTGATCTTAAAATTGCCAAAGACGTCGGAGACAGGGCGGGAGAAGGACGCACTTATGGTAATCTTGGCAACGCATACTACAATCTTGGAGAATACAAAAAAGCGATAGACTACCACGAACATGATCTAAAAATTGCCAAAGAAGTCGGAGACAGGGCAGGAGAAGGAGGAGCTTATCTTAATCTCGGCAACGTTTATCACAGCCTTGGAGATTACAAAAAAGCGATAGACTACCATGAACGTGATCTGAAGATTACCAAAGAAGTTGGAGACAGGGCAGGAGAAGGTAGAGCTTATGGTAATCTTGGCAATGCCCATGACAGCCTTGGAGATTACAAAAAAGCGATAGACTACCATGAACGTGATCTGAAGATTGCCAAAGAAGTCGGAGACAGGGCAGGAGAAGGACACGCTTATGGTAATCTTGGCAACGCCCACGGTAGCCTTGAAGATTACAAAGAAGCGATAGACTACCAAGTACTAAGTCTGAAGATTGCCAAAGAAGTCGGAAACAGGGCAGGAGAAGGACGTGCTTATGGTAATCTTGGCAACATGTATTACAGCCTTGGAGATTACAAAAAAGCGATAGACTACCATGAACTACGTCTGAAAATTGCCAAAGAAGTTGGAGACAGGGCAGGAGAAGGACGCGCTTATGGTAATCTTGGCAACGCCCATAACAACCTTGGAGATTACAAAAAGGCGATACACTATCATGAACATCATCTGAAGATTGCCAAAGAACTCGGAGACATGGCAGAAGAAGGAGGTGCTTATGGTAAACTTGGCAACGTCCACGACAGCCTTGGCGATTACCAAAATGCCATTGATTCTTTTCAATGCAGTATTGCAATGTTCAATCACATTCGGGAGAAACTTCATTTTAACGATGAGTGGAAAGTTAGCTATCGCAATATATGTGAGACTGCGTATACTAGTTTATGGCGTTTGTTGTTAGAGCAGGGGAAGATTGTCGAGGCACTATCTTACTCAGAGCAAGGACGTGCACAAGCTCTAAAAGATCTTATGGAAGCGAAGTATGGATTAAAAACAACCTATGTAGAATCAGGAGAAGAAAATGTAACCAGCTGTGACATATTAAGTTGCCTTCCATCGAATATAGTTTTTATAGGGATTGGCAGAGAAGAAGTAGTATTCTGGATAAGTAAAGAAGGAGAAAATGTTGAATTGAGAAGAGGACAAATCAGGGATGACAGTAGAAAGAACAATGTCGAGACATATATTCAGTCTATAATGGAGAATGCGTGCCAGCAACTTGGTGTAAGAGCTGATGTAAAATGCGAAGATCGCTCATTGGAGAAAGTGAAAGATGAAAAGCTGCTAAATGAAAGATCCAGCAGGCCACGAGATTCTTCCACACAATTGGAGAGAAATGCTATGCGAACTTTATACGATGTCCTTTTTGGCCCCATTGCAGACCTGCTCCAAGGCAATGAAGTGATATTTGTTCCCGAAGGTGCGCTGTGTTTGGTTCCTTATGCTGCATTTATGGACCCTAATTCAAAGTACCTTTGTGAAGCTTTCAGAATCCGAGTGCTTCCATCCCTGACTACTTTGAAATTGATCACAGATTGTGCAGCAGACTACCACAGTAAGACAGGTGCCCTTCTCGTGGGAGATCCATGGGTCCAAGAAATAACCTATAAAGGGAACAAGCTACAGCAGCTGCCATGTGCCAGAGAGGAAGTAAAGATGATTTCGCAAATACTTGGCATTGCGGCTGTCATTGGTAAGCAGGCTACAAAAGATGAAGTGTTAAAAAGTCTCTCCTCCGTTGCTTTGGTGCACATTGCTGCACATGGTAGTATGGATACGGGAGAAATTCTCCTGACACCAAACCGCGCAAAGTCATCCTCAACTCCAAACTCTGCACAGCGATCCCATTTTCCAGTTGAGGACGCCGACTTTCTTTTAACTATGAAAGATGTTTTAAATGTTAAGATGCGGGCAAGACTGGTTGTGCTTAGTTCTTGTCATAGTGCTCGTGGGGAGATTAAGGCTGAGGGTGTGGTGGGCATTGCACGGGCATTTTTGGGTGCTGGTGCTCGTTCCGTTCTGGTGTCATTGTGGGCAATTGACGACGAGGCCACTCTGGAGTTTATGAAACATTTCTACCGTCATCTAGTAAATGGAACAAGTGCTAGTCAAGCTCTGAACCAAGCCATGAAATGCATGAGAGAATCTGAAAAATTTAGTGCAGTGAAGTACTGGGCTCCATTTGTACTTATTGGCGATGATGTCACGCTGCAGTTTGATAAAACCAAACAGCTAGCAAGGTAAATAAGCAAACTATTTTCAGCACCATAAGTGAAGTACGCCTCGTTTTCTTCAATCCACTTTGAGGCTTTGCATACCTGATGAAACACTCTTTTTGAATGTTGGATTTAGCTTCCCAAACTGATCATTAAATGCAGAGGAAACGAAGGAATAAAATTGCAAAACTCTTTGCTAATTAAGATCGGATTTCGTAACTACCGTCATGCTGGTAATTTTATTTGTTCAAACTTGATGAATTATTAACCCTTTAAGCCGTAATGTCAAAATTGAAATTCTCATTTCTTGTCCCTATACATTTCCTATAGAAGTGGTGGAGAGAAATTGTTTTGGATATCAAGAGAATTCATCTTGTATGATCATGTCCTTAATTCTCATGACCTTTTGGTTTGATAAGGCATTGATATTACAAGGAGAAATTTGATGCTGATCACTCTTGCGGCTTAAAGGGTTAATGAGTTTGTGAATCACACACCGGCACATTTCCCCCTAAGGGAATTAGGAAATAAGTCAAGTAACGTTGAGAATCACACATCATGTAATCATTGATCTAAAATGATTATTTGCATTCGTGAGGTCTACATTAACGCCAGATCTCCCCTAAAGTCGGAAAATACAGTATGTAGTACAATAATGTTATAGTGGTTGCTCAACTTTTCTTTTGTTTCTTTCAGAAGTCCTGAATATAGGAGCTGTCCACTGTGATAGAAAACCTCATTGTTTGGTCCTGAACCAGGTTTCTATTTGCTCAAGATCGTTTGATGAACAGGTCTTCACAAGATAAGGACCTCTTCAACACTTGTAAAAGAGACTAAAAGCTTGTAATTATGCAAGGAAATGAAGCGTTGCTTGTAGTTTGTATATGATAGCATACTTTTCATAATTTCGAGTACAGTTTCTACCATTATCAATCATACACTGCTTATTACCTCGTGTAATTTACTAGGAACATTATTGCTACGCGATAAGCCACGTACTCATGGACAAGTTGTTTAAGTCATTATGGGATCCCAAAATTGACCATTTTTCAAAATGCAACCTTTTTACATTTTCAAAAAGTTTCGTGAAAAAAATAATTGTTTCTGCCAAAGTTATGGACAAAAAAGGTTCTCAGCATTAATCGACTCTAATTGAATGTTGACAATCACCTGTCAACATACATTGAAATCGCATGAGGTGGTGTGTGTCATAAGAGGGTCATGTCACAAAATTTAAATCATCTGACAATTTGCCTTCGAACGCTAAAAGCATTCATGTAAGCACTCTAATTGAATGTTGACAATCACCTGTCAACATACATTGAAATCGAATGAGGTGGTGTGTGTCAAAAAAAGAGTTATGGAACAAAATTTAAATCATCTGACAATTTGCCTACAAACGCTAAAAGCAATCATGTACAGTTGAAAGCGACCACCGAAAATGCAAAGACAAGATGGTCGCCTACGGGAGGTTAGACCACAAGGGGTCTTAACTGTGACATATATGAGCCTGTGGTAAATTCAGTGTACAAAGCAACTACTGATGCAAGGGACAACATTTTCGCTTTATTGTACTTGTACTGTTACACACTATTCAATTTGCGTCTGTATTGATATCGAAATACTGGAAATATGGCCGAGTGGTCGCTTGTCAGGGGTTAAATAACAATGAAAAAATTGAAATCACCAACGTTGAAAGCGGTCGCGAGAGGTTGAGCCTTACGACAGGTTTCGACTATACCTATATCTGACTTGTAGAAATTTGGTATTTTGGAAAAAAGGTTGCTTAGGAGAGGTAGTCGCTTACGAGGGGGGAGGGGGTGGGGAGGGGGTGGTCGCACATGGAGGTTCGACTGTATTCGATTCTTGTTTCCTTGTAGAAAGAAATATTTGAAGTGTTAGTCGCTTGCAGCTTAAAAAACTAAGCAAAACGAAAACGTTCGAAACATTTAGCAAGGAATTGGCCACTACAACGACAAAGGCTTGTATTATAACCAAGAATTTTTTTGATGCTACCTGAAGACTAAGATAAGATAAAAGGCTCCTGTGAGCCAACTCGTGCATATGAAACATGAAACAACCTTTAGACCGTCCCCTCCCCTCTCCAACGCGTTTTGCTCCACCGACTGCCCTCCCCCTTATGAGGGATGCACCTTTGGAAATCACTCGCTATATTCTTAATACCTTAAACAATCTGACCCACCCAGTTTGCATTGCGCGCCTACGTTGGTTCATCCGCCATTTTCAGGGCCCCCGAAAGTCCATACTGTATTGTAGATGAGAAATTCACTCGTATATAGTTTCCTTGGGGTTATATAAGTTATATAGCGATAAAACGGTGTGAAAGCAAAACGGTTTTGGCGGGTACCCTGATACCTTAATCCTTGGGTTGGGGACAGGCAAATAATATTTCCAGATTTAGTTTTAAGAAAACAGACGACACATTTGATATTTGGCAAAATGTGTTTCAACCGTTACAACGGTCTTCTTCAGTTCAGTTAATTTATAGAGTTCTATAAAGCAATGACAATTTCAAGTATTAAGTAATGATCCGCATAAGAAGGATAGTGCTGAACGGCAATGCACCTTTTTTACATACCTCCCTGTAGAACTAATATTCGAAACTTCTCAATTCGGTTTCAAGGACCTAAGTTTTTCAACTCGTTAAGTCATGAAATTCAAAACAGTGAAAGCATCCGTTTGTTTTGCAAAAGACTTAAAAAATTCCTTCTTTCTTAGTTCTTAGTCAAAAATACTCTTTGTTGAGCTACATACTTCTTCTTTGCTTTTCTTTTCTTTTCTTTTCTTTTTAAAATAATACATTTTATATTTCATGCTGTCCTCATAATTCGTATGATTATTCTATATTGTCAGGAAGCCTATAGTGCATAAGCCCCCGGCTTCTATATAGGCTTCCTTGTCACTACCACATTAAACATTTTGTAGTCTATCGTCTATTAAGTTATTATAAATTTCTAGTGTGTTGTATTATTATTATAATTGTTATTATTATTATTATTATTATTATTATTATTATTATTATTATATCTACATGTATATTTTTTTAATGTGGTTAATGGAAAAATAAATAAAATGGAAATGAAAATGGAATGTCAACTATTTTCATTGTTTCAGCAAGTAATCTCATTGGCCAAGACTTAAAAACTGGTCAAAGCTGCCAAAATTCGCCAAACATCCTGAAGTAATTTGTCGGATAAACGATGAAACGTCTTCGTTTCGTTTGAACAACGGTTTCACAGGGTCCAGAGGGGTTCTATGTGATCGTACAAGACTCTATTTTCTTCGAATCGTCAACGTCTTGAAAGTTTAACTGATTGCGTTACACAAAATATGTACCGCGGGCCAAATTACAAAGGGCGCAATTATCTTCCATTCCGAACAAGGCACGAAGTGCCGACAACGTATTCTTCACTGTACACCGATTTCGCAGCTTGCGAGCCCGTAGTAATTTGGCCAGCGGTACATATTTTGTGTAACGCAATCTGTTTAACTTTCAAGACAGCGACGATTCAAAGAAAATAGCGTCTTGTTCGATCAAATATAGCTCCTTTGGACCCTGTGCGGTTTCAGATTACCAGAAAACAAACACGGTTACCAATTGATGGAAAAAGCCATTTTATCAAGTGTCACTTCACAAAATACTCCACGATTCTTGGAGTATTTTGGCAGCCTTGTCCAAGGGTTTCTACGCCCGTCCCGTCCCGTCCCTTGCCATTTTAAAAGCCGAGAAGGTCCTGGGAGGCTCAGCGTGAACAAGCAGGTTATAGGCGAATGCGTTTGCAGGTTACACTGGTTATTACACTCAGGTAAAGATAACCTCACAACCCTATCAACATTCTTTAAACAATGGTGATTTTTAGTTCTTGGTCAAGAGAAATACATTTTGCCTTGATATATTCCCTGCACCGTTAATGAGTGATGTAAAATGATTTGATTTTATATTGAGTGTTTTCACGTGACGTCACGGCGGCCATATTGGTGTCCCAAAACAATGAAATGGCGGCCATGTTGGTGTCCCAAACGAATCCTATGGGACTTTAGCTCTATTCTTATTCAAACATTTGCTATTGTTTTAGCAATCCAATATGGCCGCCCGTCACGTGAGTGAAAACACTCTATTCGATGCCGATAATTTATGCAGTGTGAATGAAGTGATCAATGGCATTATACGTCAGGAACCGATGACGCGAGCTTCAATACGCACTATAGTCCTCGAGTTATTTTTATTTTTAGCAACTCATTTACCGCGAAATATCATGTTTCCGCTGAGGTGGCCGGAAGAAACGGCGGCCATAGCGCAAATCCTAGTTATGTGTGAGTGTACAGTATAATACGTGAATTTGGTTTTATCGACTGAGTCGATAAGGTAAATTAGCCGCCGTAAAAAGATTCGAGAAAGCTGACGTTTCGAGCGCTAGCCCTTCGTCGGAGCGAATCAAGGGATTGTGGGTAGTGTGTGGTTTTATATAGTAGGTGGAGCTACGCTATTGGTGGAAATTTGGTGACGTGAAAAACAAATGTAAATTAGTTGAATGAAAAGCGTTCGTTGATTCCGTGGGGTTTGAGAGTGCCGATTTAAAAGATGATTTTTTGTTCTACGTTTTTACAGCTTTCTGTGTTACCCTGGTGTAGGGAAAGGCCGCAGATTGTCATGTGTTGCTTAGAATGGTTAGCAAGATTGAAATGACGCGCGACTGGTTTGGATGCGTCTTTGTCATTTTTTCAACGTCTCGGAGATGTTCACGAAAACGGTCGCCCAGTCTCCTCCCTATTTCGCCAATGTATATCTTTTTGCAAAAAGTACATGTTATGCAGTAGATAACATTTACGGAGGTGCATGTGAAACGATCAGTGATTTTAATAGATCGTTTGGGTCCCGTTATTTTGTCCGCGTTGTGAATGAAAGGACAAGTGTTGCATCGATGCGTGCGCATTTAAAAGTTCCCGGTTCATCGTCAGATTTCAGGGTGCTCGTAACTAGAAAGTTGCCTATGTTTTTGTCACGTTTGAATGAAATTAGTCGGGGTTGTGAAAAAATTCTGCCAGTTTTGGGGTCGTTTTGAAGTAATTTAAATTTTTTTTAAATGATGCTTTTGACTGTGTTGTTGTGTGGGTGGAAAGTGAGGGTGAATGGAATTCTCTCGTTCTCTTCCTTCTGTGATGTCTGTAGTGCTGATTGTCTGTCGATCTGTTGTGCACGTTGTTGGCCCGTGTTAACAACAGAGTCAGGGTACCCACGTTTCTTGAAAAACTGGCACATTTCTTCTTATTTGTTGGAAAAATCAGAGTCATCACTACATAGACGTCGAAGTCTGAGAAATTGAGAATACGGAATGGCGTTTTTAACGTGCAATCGGATGAATGTAACAGATAACTGTGGGAATCTGTAGGTTTGTAGTGCATACGTGTGGATAAACTGTTGCCGTTGATTGAAATATTGATGTCAAGAAAAGCGACACGGAGGTTTCGGAAATTTCCCAGGTATATTTTAGAGCCGGATGAAAAGTATTGAGAGAAGTTATGAATTGATTAAGTTTCTGTTCTCTTGCGCTACGCTTAGCCGCACAGAAATCATTTCCAGTGTAACACTCACGAGTTGGAAGAGGGTCCGCCAGTAATCTTTATTGCTATAGAATGTGTACATATATCAAAGATACAATATAAATATGATGTATTCTAACTAAGGCCCGGTTCAGACGCCGAACTTTTCATGAGCCGAACTTAATTCGAATTTGGACCGACCCAAATTAACAAAAGTACGCCTGTTGATTCAGACGCCGAACTTAATTAGCCGAACTTAATTCAGGTTTGAAGAGAAACAAATCGAAAGGTGAGCGATTTTCAGGCAAAGATGTCAGAACACGCACCAGTCGTTATAATAATTTATGCAGTAGGTTCGGCTCATGAAAAGTTCGGCGTCTGAATCAAAGCCGTTCCAAAGCCGAAATTCCCGGCTGAGCCAGGCGAAAAGAACGGCTCAGCCGTTCCAAATTCAAATAGCCGTTCTTAATTGATTCAGACGCCGAACTTTTCATGTACTTAATTCAAGGTATTAGGTTCGGCTCATGAAAAGTTCGGCGTCTGAACCGGGCCTAAGATGAAATACATGCTGCGATTGCAGTACACATGTATATCTAAACACAAATTGTACATAACTGGTGCGTATAATGATAATAACCTGTGCCAGAAAAATATGCAGATATGAAAAGTAGCCCCAAGGAACAACCTCGTCGTGAGAATACTGGTAGCCTTCAATAACAAATGTGAATCAAGGAGTGGTATAAATACCACTCCTGTGCATATGACACGCATACCGTTATGCGTGCCCCAAGGGAAATACATTTCTGTTCTCTTGCGCTACGCTTGGCCGCACAGAAATCATTTCCAATGTAACATTCACACGAGTTGGAGAAGGGCTCGCCAGTAATCTCAAACCCAAAGAACCAGGTGTCGGAAGTGGATCAATAATGCCGATTGCTGACCACTATCAGATGACTATATGTCCAAATTGAGACTGACCAACAATTGGTGTTTAATGTCCTCACGACAGTAAAGATCTTTTGATCTCTCGCTTTTCCATCTACGGTGTTTCTTAACGACTCTATCAGGTATATCATTGTTAGCAGCGGCAGTAGCCCCCCCCCCCCCCCTAAATCCTGAGTGAATGTAAACCCAAAATAGGAGGTATCCAAACCAATGGCTTTAAGTTTGCCTAATGTAACCTCTCTAACCCTAGAGTAGGGACATTTGGTTCCAGGTCTGAGGAAATATCCTCTCGCCTTGCTGCCACCCAGAGAACGAAATACATATTCGTCGGACTGAACATTATCTTGAGCCAAATTAGCATATCTGTTGAGCATAGCGTATGGGCACGTAGATCTGCCTGTTTTGGCGACTAGTCTGGTGCAACCTTCCCGATATTGATCGGCCTTACTCTTGGAAATAAAGATGGAAAGATAAGTGGCCTCAAAATGAACGTCGGACCACTTTAAATTAGATACCTCATCATAGCGTAAAAACGCTGCAAAAAGAAATTAAGCAAAAACAAACATCTCTAATGTCCGAAAGGGTGGCATCGGCTGTAGCAAATTTGTCTACAAGCTGATGTAAATGAATGGGAAGAATAGGCGATCTTTTGCTGTGGGAAACCGACGATGCGAGTCTTCTTTTGCAGCCTTCTTATATGAGCTTAGTAAACGCAGAATCGCATGGATTCAAAACAGCGCATGACTTATGAAAAAAGCTTATAGCATAAAACGCGGCAACCTCTTTCCCAGGGTCTCTCTTCTTCCCGCCCCCTCTCGCTCCAGGGGGCGGGAAGAAGAGAGACCCTGGGAACGAGGTTGAAAACGCGGAGGATAAATACGAAAATGAATAACCCGACTGGGCGATATTAATTAAATAAAGCGCCAACAAGGTATCGTTGGCGGGAAAATACTGACATTCGGGAAACATCAAGGTCCAGGCCTTCCACTTTTGAAAATGCTGTAGGTATCCTTTGAGCGTGGATGGAGCTCTACTTTTGGCAAGTGTGGTAGATGCTTCCGCTGCGAGACTTCTCAACGTAGGGCTCGAAATAAATCTGATGCGATTTGTAAAAAAAAAAAGAGAGAGAAAAAAATGTATGTTAATAAGCGCAAAAGCAAACCGAATCAATGATGACCCTCAACAAGGCGTGAAAACCAACATAACATGTACTAAGATTAATGCATATTGACAAGGCCCATGGCCTTTCATGCTTTCACCTGTGGAGGCAAAAGTAATACATATACGCGGCCCATGGCCGTTCGAACTTATGCCCGTGGCGACAAAATATAAGAAAAATGCACGGCCCGTGGCCTTCATGCTTTCGCCCGTGGGGGCAAATATAACACATACGCATGGCCCATGGCCTGCCCAGTTTTGCCCGTGGCGACGAATATAAGTATGCACAACCCATGGGCTTTGGTGCTGCCGCCCGTGGCAGCAAAAATATAATACGTAAAAACACAACCCATGTCCTTACGAACGTTCGCCCGTGGCGACAAATGTAATAAAATAGACGCTTCCGAATAAATAACCCTTGTCGTTCAATCTCGATTCTGTCACCCATGGCAGTGTAATGCAACATCAATTGAACCAAATAAGCCCCTTTCCGCCCCATGATAAAAAATGAACTAAGTGGCATCAAGAAGAATGACGAGAACCGAGGATTTGAACCGAGTGGGCGTAAAGACTGTATTAGGGATAGGCTGATAGTGAGAAAAAATCCATGAAGGATCCGCGAACTCGAGAACTTGACTGATTGATGGCCGATAATGGTGTCTGGGGAACAGAACGGACCAAAAAACCGCTGAGGGCCAATTCGGGACCACTGAGGCACCGCGAGCTCTAGTAGCCTCTAAGTGAAAAATAGCACGCGAGATGAGGTAAATAGGTGTCACGAGCCAATTATTCTCACCTGCCCAACTGGCACTGAACGCATCTACGCCTGAAGAACCGGGACACCAAGACTTAGAGAAAAATTTGGCACAGTTGGTATTGTCAGAAGAAGTAAAGCGATCTACAGAAAATGGACGGAAAATTAAACTAATGTAATCAAAGAATTGCGTAGAAAGGCGCCAATCATCATAATCGACAATCCTGCTCATGCAGTTTGCGAAATCGTTCAGGGATCTGGGGATCCATTCAATCTCTAATGAAACATTGTAACGTACGCAAAATCTAAAGATCCTGATGGCCAAATCGTGTAAGCGAAAAGACATGCTTCCTTTTTTAGCTATGACCACTGCGTTTTTATTGTCAGTGAAAACCTTCACGGTGTGAAGGTTTTCCTTTGAACCAATGACTTAAATGATTGGAGCCCATATAGAATAGCCAATAATTCCCTGGGATTGCTATCTTGTATTTTCTGCATGGACGTGAAAGCTTGGAAATAAAGCTCGAATTCCTCTGAATCGACACACAGGCCATGACCCCCGCACGCAAACGCACTGGCATCCGTATGAATGATAACAACGGGCGCGGAATAATGAAGAAGTGATTTACCATTGATCTTAGAACAATTAAGCAGCCAAAATTCAATCTCATCCATGCAATGTGAAAAATATTGATACTTAGTTAAATCGATAGGAATCTCCCAGGATTCACCTCGAAAATTAACGGCGGACTGTAAATATCTGGACACGATGAGAGAATCTTACCAACAACCGAAGCGAGCGTACGCGGAGTGATACTATGCACGGAACTTCTAAGCGATAGCAGAGCGTTTTTGAGCTTATCTATCCTGGCGTGTGGAATGGACAGAATACCATCACGCAGGTTACATAACAAACCTAACCATTCCAAAACCTGGGTCAGCAACCAAACTGATTTAGCTTGATTAGCAACAACGCCAGCGTTAGCCAAGTCAGAACGAATGCCTTTAGAAACTGACGAGGTACTATCAAAATCCGCCTCGCAACCCGCACCGTCATCCAGATATAATACAAAATGAAAACCCTGTGCGGTCCAAGATTCCTGTGGATCCTTGATCACGTGATCAAGTAGGACAAGGAACGCCTGGCGAAAAGTGTTCCGCAAGTCATTGTGCGTTCGCAAGCCATTGAGTGTTCGCAAGTCATAGAGTGTTTGCAAATCATGGAGTGTTGCGTGATATCATACGGCTTTACAAATATAACATGAGAGAAGTAGCGGGTTTAAAATTCGGCACGAGCCTACAAACTTGTTTCATAAGTAATCTTACAAAGAGCAGTGAACTAAGTGTGTTTTTAAAAGTAGTAATGCATAAAGTAGCGGGTTTAAAAGTCGGCACGAACCTGTAAACTTGTTTCATAAGTAACCTTACAAAGAACGGTGTTTTCAAAAGTAGTAATGCATGAAAATATTTTATTTAGAAAGTCAAAAGGCAGAAGTTACATATTTCTAATTTTGACCCTGAAAACGCGCCATAAACTTCGAAACAATTTTCCGAAAATTCCGTACATGTTACGAAGATTACCGAAGATTTGCGAGGAATTCCTGTTTAGATATCCATAGAAATATATGAATTTTATTTCAGTGGGTACAAAGTACTACAGACATTTGCAAGAAAATATTACTTGCCTGCAGCAAATGTTGGTCGCAATGTTTGGAACACAAATGCTTCCTTTAATGGAGAAGCTGATGAGCTCATTCCAGTGGTATAGGGTGGAACGACAGCCTTGTGTCTTTTCGCCGCCCTTCTCGTGGCGAACTTTTGCGCCGTCAGTATTTTTCTGCCGATATTCATGTCTTTGGCATCTCAGATATTCCATTTGAAGTTGATTCCTTCATCATCAGTTGTAACTGAGCGTGATCTGAAAGTTGAGGAGGGGGTAGTAGATTTGTGTGGAGTGGGGGACTGGTGTACAGCGCCATGCAGGGCTGAAGGATTCCATTCCTGAGCAGACTCTGAGGAGGGGATAGTAGATTTGTGTAGAGTGGGGAACTGGTGTACAGCGCCATGCAGGGCTGAAGGATTCCATTCCTGAGCAGACTCTGCTCTGTTAAGCTCCACAGAAAAATGACTCGGTCGCGCTGAAACTTGAAAAACGACGCAAAGTTTAATTCAAATTAACTCGACAAACAGACAAACTCAACAAACGCACAGCTATAAGGCTGACAAAAACTGAATCGACATCTTCCGCGCCATTTTGAAAAATGCTCGATTAGCATAAAATCGATACCAAATATTCTCCAAAAAGTTAGAATTTCTCACATATTCACATACAGGCTGTAGAATCAAAATACTGGAAAAAGATTTTACTCATCAAATTCATGACAGCGTTAGGAAGCGCGCTATTTCTTGTTTTCTTTCTTTTATTTTTTCCTACATTGATTTACAAAGGCGATTTAACTATGGAACGTAACGTACGTTTCAGTTTTTTTAAAAAAATTAAAGAAATAACTCCATCACGCACTTTAGAAAACAGTTTTATCGAATTTGCCAAGAAACGCTGGCGACACATCGCAAGGTTTGCCGCCTTTTCGATCCCACAATCCAATGCACAGTCACTCGCTCCAGCCCGCCACTCATTTTCAAAGTGATCTATCGTAAATTACATTGTATGTGAACCGGTCATTTGCTGCGCGGAAAATTGCGCAAAAAAGAACTACATTACACGCAATAACTTCCGATCATTTTACGAAGATTGGCGAAGATTTCTGAGGAACATCCGAAGATGTTTTATTGGGAAAGGAGAGGGGCCATGCGAGGGTGGAAGTACTTATTGTCATAATATTTTGTATTTATTTGTATTTTTATTTTGTACTGTTCAGTTCTACGTTCACATTACAACGAGTTTGTATTAGTTATTGATTGTAACGTTGTGGAATTTAGGTAGCCTGTGGCTGTGTCCCATCCTTGGGATAGACAGAAAGTCGGCGGGAAAAATTACGCATTCAAAGCGTCAATGAATATTTTTATAAAATATAATTCAATAAAAGAGTGAACCTTATCTTTATAAACTTTACTTGATACCAGAGTGGTTAGAAAAACCAGTATAAACTTTGCTTTCCACTTCATTATCGTTTTGGATTAACACAAACGGAAAATCCAACGCATTCTTGTAGAAGAATGAACAGCTAACGTCATAAACGCAGATTTAACAAATAGATTCCATTTGGCCGTGTGTCTGTTCAGTTATAGATCACAGATGACGTCAAAATGTGGTAAGAACAAAAAAGTGGCACACGAGCCGCAGGCAAGTGTGTCACTGATGTATGAATGTATGAATTATACAATGAACTGAATACTACGCGCTCTGTGATTGGCCGTTGCCTATGATCTATCAGAGTACAGACGCACGGCTGACGTCATAGAAAAATTGTTTGCTTTGTTTTATCCAACATGGGGCACAGTTTTGAAAATGTTTACGAGATTATTCTGGATTGAGCAAGTGAAAGCCACGAAAAATGTTTAGCAGGAGCTGTTTACGAGCAAAAAAAAAAGAAGAAACCATGACGAAAAGTGTTCTGCGACTTGAAAAATACCTAAACTGGAACAAATCTTCGAACAGTCGAGCGCTACAAGGCAAGTCTGTAATTACTTTTCTGTTCATTGTATAATTCATTATCGATGCCATGCTCATTAGAATAGCTCGAGCACGTTTGTGCGCGAGCTGTAAGTAACGCACGGCAAAAGTATCGCAAGAAACAAAAAAGAAAATTTCAAATTTATTAAAATGGATCTCTGTTATGAGATTTCTAGCGTTTTAACAAAAAATGAAAGTCACTCAGCTAAACATTTTCTTACTCGTCGAAGAAAAGTCACCGCAAATCGCTAAATTAACAGACGTTTTATTGGCTTGCAATTTCCGAAGACCGGGTGGAAACAGAAGTCTATACAAATCAAACCTCGATTTTTATTATTGACTGTGTAAAAAAGCCAAAAACCTAAGCTTATTAATGTAAGTTTTTTACCCTTGCGGCGATGCGTCAACCTCGTTCCCAGGGTCTCTCTTCTTCCCGCTTCCCAGGGGGAGGGAAGAAGAGAGACCCTGGGAACGAGGTTGGCGATGCGTTTACAATTTCGTCTCACCATTGCAGAGTCTGTAAAGAGTTCATCTCAGAATTTAAAAAAATTCTAAACTTAACAAGTATGCCACTGAACAGAGCGAAAATCTCTCTGATTTGAAAGAACTACAATGAGGGCAGCCAAATTTACAAAAATAAATAGCTTACGTTTGGACACAAATAAAAAAAAATAATAATACTAATAATAAATAAAGCATAAGCTGTCCTCTTCTCGTGATCAATTAAAAACGATTTTTGAGCTGCAGAGAGAGTCTTTGTTCCAGTTCATAAATTATTTCTCCACTGAGTTTGACAAAACTTGCACATAACAGCCCTTGGTGCAAAAAGATATTAAACTAATACTCTCTTTAGCTCCTACAGCCGTAATGTTGAGATCAGTTTCAGTTTCTATCCGCTTCAAACAATGTTAAGAGAAGTTTTCAAAGAAACTTGAAGCGAATATATACCATATTTCAACGCCAACTATTAAAAGACATTTTCATAAAATTGTGCTCGTTCGTTTTCTCCAGATCGAGCGGATTGAACAGATTTACCAAGGTGAACTTTTAGGGGAGTATCTGCCTTCACGCGAAATACATGTACGCTAGTGCGTACCAGAATTTCTCACAAATTTTTACTTTGCATTCCACAACAAAGCAAAGGGTAATGTCGTGTAATTTTTCTACGTGTTATGATGTTTTTCTTTCTTGTTCACGGAATAGTATATATTGCCTTACGGAAAAGACTTACCGAATGTGATGTCTATATGTATAAAAGTGAAGAAATAAACAAAACATTTCTGCAAACACGTGTTCCAATGCACTGAATAATGCAATATACACTGGAAATTATTTTGGTTTCCTTGTTGAGAATTAAAGTAAGCCGGCTCCAGAAAATCTTGACTGCACAAAAACTTTTCAATTTCAGAAATGCAGAAAATGGCGTATTGGAGCGTACATACAAATAAATTTTCCGTGGGAGCATACTCCCAGACCCCCTAACGGCGCTCATGTCACGCCTTCCGCGTGAAACTCTATCATTGACTTTTTGCGTACTGCTAAAAATTGTCTATTTGAAAAAAACGCCTCTGACTTTCATTCAGCTTTCATTCGAGACTTTCATTCGAGACACGCGGCATTATTTTCTCGCCTTTTTTCTTTCAGTCGTGTGTGTTACCAAAAATTTCTGAAATTCCGGTTAGGAGGTAAATGGAACAAGCTGTTTAAGTTTCGTTTAAGTTTCGTCCGTCCCAACGAAATCAGAACGGGACTTCTGAAAAGGTAATCACGTTTACCCGGTCGGGATGCTCTGTTTATACCTGTTCCAGGCCTTTCACGGCCTTTTTTTGCGGTCGTGGTCCATTTTCTTTTTCTCACAAAAATGGCGGATTATTTATTCAGTGGTGTGTTCAGTTTACGAGTGTTCGTTCTCTTATATCCTTTCAGCGGACTTGGAAGGCTTGCTGAATCACAATTGTGCCGTCACTCAGGGTACCGTTAGCAGGTGAAATGTTAAATCATTAAAAAGTTGAATTTCCACCGAAGATTTCTTTGACGGTTTCCGTCGTAAAGTGGGAGGATCTTGAGCTTTGGTCGCGCAGTCCCTTCCTCTACCTGCCGCGAAGGCTATCGAGGGCGGGAAAATGTAGTTCTGTCGTGAGCTGGTCGGCATTGTTTATATTTGCTGAAAAAGCTTTTACAACGCTCATTGAAAGCTCATAGTATATTGATATCAGGAATAAATCAATGTTAATTTAATGCCGTATTGTATAATTGTGCATAATTCCCTGCTGCACGTTTAAAGCTGAACGAAATTGGTTTAATTTGCGGTTGCGTGCATTCCTTATCTTTGTTATATATGTGGTTCAGAACAAGTTGTCAACATACGCGAACTATCCATTTATTCATTATGCAGCACGCAACTGATCTCATGAGTTTTGTTAGATTAATGAGTAAAATTGAAGCTCAAAATGAAGAGATCTTTTTAGGACAAATGGGTATAAATTTGCACAATTTTGTTCTAAAATGAACATGGTTGTACATTTTTTTTTGTAGTTTTGTATCGCATGGGCCTGAGTAAAATTATAAAGGATTACACTGAATATCACGAGTGTTTTCAGCCCCAGAAGCTGTAGAAATTGCCTGAATCGCGAAGTTCAAAGTAACTTGCATGTTTTACGATTTAATTGCTTTCTTTCACTTCTTTTAGCCTTATTCTTTCTCCTGTTAAATGTATATTGTTCCTTTCCGCAAAATCTGACAAAGTTCTTTTCTTTAGGTCCGCAGAAATCCGCAAATATTCAGTGAAGTGATGAAACTTAATCTGTTGTCGCCATGAATGAATTCCTTTTAGGTGATGTTAGACGGGATGATTCGCAACGAAGACTTTTAGCGCAACATGGGTGCACGGACGATTTTCTTCGTAATTTTTTCGTCGCGAGTTTTTGATTGAGCTTCAAGAAACTCGCAACGCAAAAATACGAATTTTGCTCAAGTTGTTTCGTGTAACATACAGCTGTACCTGTCGTTAATTTTGTTGCGCTAACAATCGTCGTTGTGAATCGTCCCGACCCTTGTAAACCGGCCCGCAGGCGCCTAGTTAATCCAAGTTTTGACACAAATAATCGCTTCCTGTTTGGCATAAAATGCTGTAATTCGCCTATAGAATTCCCTTCTTAGGTATCATCCGATTTCCTTCCTAGTTTTACAAAAAATTCTCCGGTAAAACATGCGAGCGCTTCTTTTGTAAATTTTCTTCAAAATCCCGCCAAGCCAACTGAATGCAACGAGAACGACGTGCTCAACCAATCACGCGTAGCGCGTGAGAAGGTTTGATGCTCGACCAATCAGAAGCGAGTAATTTTGCCCCCAATTAAGGAAAAATGCCCTCTTTCGGTCAGCCAATCAGCATTCAGTAATTTTGCCCTCTGTGTTAAACGGACTGAAACGTGCCGGTAATGTAACACTAGGTAAACGAGGTAAACGAGTAGGGAAAATAACATATTTTGGGCTGAAAACGAGTAAGATATTCCAAATTAAAAGACCGGTGATGATTTAGACGGGCGTTTGTAGTTTGGCAACTGATACTGAACTCACACACGAACTTATCTATGGAACACAAATAAAAGCATTTAATATAAGCAGGAACCGGAGTCAAGGAGCCTTCCTCTCCCATATAAACCCTTTGAGTCAACTTTTTCCTGATCATTTTATTTTTAGAACTCTGCAGGGTTCTCACATTCCCGCGCACTTTTTAAAATGACCAATCAGAACAGAGTTATTGTTTAATTTACGTCACACACTGGTAAATTAATGGTGACAGAAATACGCCGGTACTTAGCCTGCGTAGCAAGCGTTCCCGTACGAACGAATTTTTCCGCATTCTGGCCGCGCGAAAATTGGGGCGAGAGCAAAAAATCGGAGGACGGGGTGCTACGCAGACTAGCCGGTACTCGGAAAGATTTATAGAACGAAAGTTCCGATTCCCACGATGTTTTTTTTTTCTGACATATCAGTTTTAATAAAAGAAAGAAATGCAGGTTGAGACAGCTAAAATCTCCAGCAGCATCAAAAATGCGACCTGAAATGAAATTAGCTCTTGTTTGAATTCGTATTAATATATTTAGTTAGTTTCAGGTATACCTGCTATCTTATACCGTTTCTGCAAATTTAACCTTGTTTTTAGCAAATATTCTATAACAGCAAGATATACGTAACAGCGGGATAAAACTGAGCTCGGGGTAACTTCCTTTCAACAATTTACGTAATACACATTAAATTGCGGTTCATTCATTCGACCTCCATTCTTGAATTTCTTTTTCTTTTTTTTTTTTTTTCAATTCTTTTCGTTAATGCTTGGCATATCCACTTTTTGGAACAATCGCGGGCCAGGAAAAATAAAAGCAATATTTTGAGCAGGGTTTGGAACGTTTTCTACAACCCCAGGCCCCCCATACCAGGCCCCCCATTCCAGGCCCCCATATTTGACCCCCCATTCCAGGCCCCCCATATTTGACCCCCCATACCAAACCCCCCATACCAAGCCCCCCATTCCAGTCCCCCCATATTGGACCCCCCATACCAGTCCCCCTATTACAGGCCCCGATACCCAACCACACCAGGCCATCCCGATACCATGTTGTACATGTTTCCTTCAGAGTTCGTTTGAAGTCTTGTGACCGTGGTAAACTTCGTGGGCTCCGCTGCGCTCATTGCCTCCGTAAAGAGATTAAAAGATCAATCAATAACGTACTAGCTGTAAACTGAATACATGCAGTTGTAAGACGGTGTGGGTGCAATCAAAGACGCGAAATATTCTAGAAAAGAAGCCCACGCCGGGCCCCACGCTCGCGCACGAAACTATTACTATCCGTTGTACGAAGGACCGTACAAGCTGAAGAGTGCCCCTGCAAGTGCTATAACAAGTGAAACCTTTTATATCGCAATGAAAATGTTCCTGTGCTCTTCCTACTGCGTGCCTGCTGTACATATACGATATCAAGCCCCACGCTTCATCGCGCGCGACTACACGGACCGACAATACGAAGCCCCTGTCTACATACCATATCAGGCCCATCACGCGAGAGCTGTACTTCGCCATCCACCATAAAAACCACAATACTCGGATACTTTGAGCGATACTGATACTATAGACAAGTGCTTAAACAAGTGACGCCTTTTTTATTGCAATGAAAAATTGTCTGTGCTTTTCCTAGGGCAAGCCTGCTGCACATATACAATGTCAAGCCCCACGCTTCATCGCGCGCGACTACATGACCTTGTCTACATACCGTATCAGGCCTATTACGCGAGAGCTCAGTACTTCACCATCCACAATAAAAACCGCAATACTCTGATACTTTCAGCAATACTGATAATATAGACAAGCGCTTAAACAAGTGACACCTTTGTTATTGCAATAAAAGTTTTCCTGTGCTCTTCCTACGGCGAGCCTGCTGTAAATATACAATATCAGGCCCCACGCTTCATCGCGCGTGACTACACGAACCGACAATAGGAAGCCCCTGTCTACATACCATATCAGGCCCATCGCGTGAGAGCTGTACTTCACCATCCACCATAAAAATCACAATACTCGGATACTTTGAGCGATACTGATACTATTGACAAGCGCTTAAACAAGTGACACCCTTTTTATTGCAATAAAAATTTGTCTGTGCTCTTCCTACGGCGAGCCTGCTGTACATATACCATATCAAGCCCCACGCTTCATCGTGCGCGACTACACGAACCGACAATACGAAGCCCTTGTATAAATACCATATCAGGCCCATGACTTTGAGCGATACTCATACTATAGAGAAATGCTTAAACAAGTGACACATTTTTTATTGCAATAAAAATTTGTCTGTGCTCTTCCTACGGCGAGCCTGCTGTAAATATACAATATCAAGCCCCACGCTTTATCGCGCGTGACTACATGAACCGACAATACGAAGCCCTTGTCTACCTTCCATATCAGGCCCCATCACGCGAGAGCTGTACTTTGCCATCCACCATAAAAACCACAATACTCGGATACTTTGAGCGATATTGATACTATTGACAAGCGCTTAAACAAGTGACACCCTTGTAATTGCAATAAAAATTTTCCTGTGGTCTTCCTAGGGCGAGCCTGCTGTACATATACCATATCAAGCCCCACGCTTCATCGCGCGCGACTACACTAACCAACAATACGAAGCCCGTGTCTAAATACCATATCAGGCCCATGACTTTGAGCGATACTGATACTATAGACAAGTGCTTAAACAAGTGACACATTTTTTATTGCAATAAAAATTTGTCTGTGCTCTTCCTAGGGCGAGCCTGCTGTACATATACAATATCAAGCCCCACGCTTTATCGCGCGCGACTACACGAACCGACAATACGAAGCCCTTGTAGTACATACCATATCAGGCCCATGACTTTGAGCGATACTGATACTATTGACAAGTGCTTAAACAAGTGACACATTTTTTATTGCAATAAAAATTTGTCTGTGCTCTTCCTAGGGCGAGCCTGCTGTACATATACAATATCAGGCCCCACGCTTTATCGCGCGCGACTACATGAACCGACAATACGAAGCCCTTGTCTACAACACCAGGCCCCACTCTAATCACGCGAGAACTGTACTTGATAGAACACCATACAATTCCAAGATTACATGAACCCACTATCTTCATTTAAAAACACCATCTTTATTTTAAAAAAACCTTCAATACTTTTAGCAACACTTTAAAACTTATTGAATACATCATCGCGACACTAACAATATAAGGAGTCAGGTTACCGGTACAGTTTATGTCTGATGTCACTTTGTCATTTCCGGAGTTTGACCTTCATTGAACCGTTGCCGAGGTGTCTGTAAAATGAGGACCGGATGCATGGTGGATGGCGGATAGGAAGATGCGGATAAGAAAATGCAGATGAGAAAATACCAATAACAAAAAAAACTTCTCCTTTCTCCTTTCAAATTCAAAACTGTAACACGTATTTGTTAAGGAAACACAGAAAAGTTTCCAAGGTGACGGGGGGGGGCTTGGGGGGAGGGGTTGGGGGGTAGAGGGGGGTCTTATATCCGCAGTATTTCGTTAACGAAACTTATTGCCACGCGTTTAAGCTAAAACTGGTGCCATAACAGTTCTAAAAGCTTTGAATTCGTGAATTTTTTTTAATTATTAATGTCGATCTTCGCTCGAAAAAAGTTTTCCAAATTCCATGATCGATTTTTTATAATTTATAATCGTTTTTCGCCGTACGTGTAAGGATTAAAAATCGGCTATATGTCGGGTGGCGCTAGTTTGGCTTCCTATTTCCATCCTTTGTTCTTTTCCAATTCCGAAGAAAACCAACGCGCAAGCTGGCTTGTTGAGGCATGGTTGATACCTCCGGCTCCTCAAGTCACTTCGTCACTTAGCAAAACACCCATAAAGAGTGCTTACGTTTACGGCGGTATGGTAGTAATATAAAATGAGATGGATCAAAGTGTGGATCAAAGCTAGTACAATAATTTTGATAGTTTTCTTGCCAGGAAAGTGAAGAACTTAATAGGGAAAAAGGACAACGGATAATGAACTAAGAGGTAACAAATCAGTTATGGTCGACGAAATGTAACAGTAGGTTTTTTTTTTAAGAACCTTTGAGCGAACTAGTCTTAACGAAACAGGCCGTAGGCAGAGGTAAAAATGCCAGTCGGGCCGTGATTACTTAAACGTTAGTTTGAAAAAATATATACATCAAATACACACCTTGTATAATTGAGGGGGTGGGGAAACACACCTTAATGAATGCCATTTTCCTGCTACTTAACATGAGGGTCTGAATGGGGTTTAGTGTTTAGTGTTATTCACCCATATTTTTTTAGTGTTTACTGTTATATTGGCTAATATTTTAATGTTTACTGTCTCCGGAGAAAATACTGTTTAGTGTTTGAAGGGTATTTCGTAAAAAAAACATAGTCTTTTAGCATTGTAAAAACTTATCTTCTCTGTGGAAATCGCCAATAAAATCACTAAATATGCCATGCCTGAACTTTGAGCCTGTGCTCATTCACTGCTCAAAGATGCAGTAGTCTCTTTTTTCTACCCATGCGCAACAGTATCCTGGGAAACCTGGGGACCAATCTCGTCCCAAGAACCCGCGATCATTTTGTCAGAGTCAGGGGCGAAGAAAAGGTCAGCAACATAAATGGCGGCATCCGGTGTTGTGAGCTTCTATAGCTTCGTCTTGTGAGCGCAAGTCTGCAGTTTACATAACTTACGATATAGGTCTAACATGGGTTTCATGCAAATATCTCGTTCACATTTCAAGCAATCCAGAAACTCTATACTCATCCCATAAAGTTCATTATGAGGTGTTTTGTAAATTGTTTGGTGATTTTTTGACAGAAATAGCTTTTCTCAAAGAATATGTAAAATTTAGAGAAATAAGAAATATTGAAGACTTGTGAAGCTTTAAAATTGTAAATTGTAGTTAATAATTAATAGACGGACACCAACATAGTCCACTGGTAGCAACCTGAGGTGCTTTTGCGTGGGTTAACTGTCTGTTGGTCAGGTTCCGAAAATCATTTTCCTTATTCTTTCCCTTCTTACATTTTGTAAAACCTATTAAAATTTAATTCAAGTTGGGGTTTAGTCCCCCTTTAAGTTAAAGGGGTGTGGGGGGGGAGGAGGGGGGGGGGGGGATACGCACCTTATTCTATTAAGATAAAGTAAACAATCAATTATGGCATATTTTAGTGGCGGCTATCACTGTGCCGTTGACAGGTGACGAGCGAGCGTTATTGCGTTGTCCAGAAGTAGCTAGATGTCCACTGTGTTTTTTCTTTAGAAATAATTGAAAATGGCAACGGTCTACTAATATTGTGGCTCATTTCATTGCCTTTTATTTAAAGCAATGTAAAGGGTAAGCATCCCTGTTTTACTAGCACCATGGTCTTATATAATCATGCAAGGGGGTACTGGGGTTTTTTTGTAAAAGAACTTTAACATGCAAGGCTGATCAGACAGCAAATTCGTTCGATTTCTTTTAATAATATATGCCCGATATTTCGGTTCGACAAAACTAACCTTCATCAGGGGCTAGGAAAGCTAAGTAAAGATGGAAAGAAACGGTTACAATATTTAAAAAGGACTAAGATAAAATGCTGACACACGATAGCTTAATAAACAAGTAATTGTTGAAAACTAGAAACGGCTAGTAATGATAAATATGTGGAAGGTTTAATTTCATCGCGTTACGCGACGAAATTTAATCTTCCACATATTTATTCCTAGCCCCTGATGAAGGTTAGTTTTGTCTAACCGAAATATCGGGCATATATTAATTATTAAAAGAAATCGAACGAATTTGCTGCCTGATCAGCCTTGCAAGTTAAAGTTTTTTTTATTTAGTTCATTGCTGATCCTGATCTGATCAAAGACCAAGCTACATTTTGCTACTGTTTGTTCGAGTGGTCCTTGCAGTTTTACAGACATTATTGGTTTTTTTTTTAATAAGAATTGTGAAAAGTATATTTAACGATTAGAATAAAAGAAATAAACATAGCACCATCCGAAAAGCTTTCTCCGTTTAACTTGAGTATGAAGCTGTCTAAAGTATATAGTGTTACTGCTGCTGGCGTGACAAAAATTCATTTATTATTCCTCTATTTACCTTTCTATTTTTCACGTACCGCAGAGTCCCGAAAGAAGCGGCCCCTGTTACTTTCGGAATTATCAGAGGTAACCTAGTAAAACTCAATGTGAATATTGATATTAAATTGGCGAATACAACGTTGAGACTGTTAAGCGATTCAATGGCAACATACTCTTCACCGAGTGGAACGGGACTGGCGACTTGTTATCGTTTCAATATTTCCGGTGTGATATTTCGTAATTTAAGGTTATATACTGTGAATTTGATGCACACGAGTTACTGCTTGGCAAGGGTATTAAACAGGACCGAAATCTAAGTGAATCGCCGGTAAACGAGCTTAGTATACTCGGGGCCTAATATGGTAAGTCGGGGCCTGATATGGTAGGTCGGGGCCTGATATGGTTGGTCGGGGCCTGATATGGGGGGCGTAATATGGTATGGAAAGCACGGCAGAAAAACCGCTGATTGGCTATTTATTTCGCGGGTATTATTACTATCCGCTGACCGATTTCAAACGGCTCAATAGAGCTGGAAAAATTGCCAAATTTGCGCTTTGGTAGCTTGAGAAATACGGCAAGAATGGTAGAACTAATTCCATATTCTAGAAATACTACTCTTTGAAAAACAGTACCACAATTTTAATAACTTTTGGATTAAATTAAGTGCCTCTATTCTTCATCAAAACACGTACCCTAACTTGACTGAATTTTGAGATCGGGCGATCAGCATGCATATAAAAAATTTGAATAGTTAAGAAAGTCTTTGAATAGTTATGGGTATAAATCGAGCTAAACAAACGTCGGAAGTAGGAAAACAAAATATCAATGGCGAAACAAAATCGCAAAAGGCGAACCTTCACAATTTCATATTTCTTTCCCTCGGTTAGCTCCAAGCACAAACTCGCACGACGCCATGGGCCTTCGTGTATTCGATTGAAAGTCATCTACAATCCAACAGCTCGAATATAAACAACCCCGTTGCAGTTAAGTAAAACGTAGACCCATTTATAAGTTCAAATTATCGGCAATTAAGTCAATAGATGGCCTAAAAGATTTCTTTTTCACATTTGGCTTGCTTTGTTTTACATATTATCGTAGCAGCAGAGTAGTGGCCGTAGCAGCAGAATTCCTCAAGCGCGGGAAACTTTTGCCGCCGGTGTTTTACATTTCCCGCCATAAACGGCGGCGGCCACCGTCTCAAATTTTTAAAAAAGCCGGCAAAACAGCCCTTTAAATACTCATTTGTCAGGGATTTGCGACTCACGGAATGGGTTAACCCAACGGAGCCGTACCAAGCCAGCAAAGACCCAATTTCTAATGGAAAATGTGTGCGATTATAGTTGTCGCTTGCGAAGTGATGTTGACAAATGCTCAGGTGCTATTAGCAAATTAACAGGACAAGAAGCATTCGTTTGTGGCTTCGCGAGATCAGTTTGGCTTTGCCGAAACCATGTTAGGCCATTAACAAAACGAAATCAAACAAGCTGCTGCTATCCCGGTGAACTAAAGTGAAGTAACAGCTCGTACCTAGTGCCCTGCCCGAGAAGATTGTTCGATGTTCTCAGCTCTTTGCAATTCTACAGTGGTGGTACTTTTGTGTGTAAAAAACACCTGGTTATTCTGGACCAGGATCCTCAGGTTACTAACCATGTGCTCTACAAGCCCCCCGAGAAGAGAAAGGTATTCACCAAACCTGTTTTGAAATTTTGATTTTTTTAATGTTTATTAAAGGATTTAACTCTTATCCAATTCATTTATTGCAGAAGTGTGACACACCATTGAGAAAGGTAGCAATCCAGGATGTGAGCTCCCATACTGTGGATTTATCTACACAGTTAACTGAGGCTGAAAGAATCATTGCAGAGTCACAGAAAGAAAATGCTGAATTAATTAATTAATAAGGGCAAAACAGCTAGCTGCTCAGCTAACTTGCGGATCAAGAAAATTGATTAAAACAATTAAAAATATCGAGAAAAACCTTAAATAAAAACAAGAGAACGTATATGTTGTAATTCTCTTTTAAGCCATGACCGATGCAAATTTCCTGTTTATAGATCTAACCCCACCCTCCTCCTTTCCCCCCTTCCCCCCCCCCACCACCACCACCCCACCTGTCTTGGCCGCACCCTTCTTTTCTGCCCCCACTTGCCTGTTGTCGATAAATCAAGCATTTTCCTCGAAAACAAAGTTTTATTCGGCTTTTTATTACAAATAACAGTTTATAACATAGCTAGAATTTTCACGTAATCAAATTTAATAGCGTGAGCGTGCTTCATATTCTTATTGAGCACGCTAATGACGTCAGCAAACTAACACCTCGAGAAACACCGCGTTGATAATGTTATAAAACAATTAGTTCATGCTGCAGCTGTGCGTATGTCGAGATATTGAGCACCTGGGAAGTTTGGAGAGCACTCAAGAGGCTAGAGTTGCACACTCTTACGCCTCTTTTGTGCTCTCCAAACTTCCTGCGTGCTCGATATCTCGACATACGCACGCTGACGCATGAACTAATTGTTAATTATATGTGTTGGTTACTGCTGACGTTGAATAGTTGGTTAGCTCACTTATCATGTACCATTTGAATGTCGTGTAAACAGAGTAGAAACAAAATATATTTAAATTACACATCGTGAATGGGAGAGAGAATTCTCGACCCTCTTTATTCTTCTATCGGCCTCTGCTTTGGTCATTTCTTTCAAAGAAGCCTATGAAAAGACAAAATAACAGTACTATAAGCTTCTTTTAAAATATTCATATCAATTAAATTAACTCATAGATAATCACCTGAAAAGAGACCTGGTTGTTTTAGTCAATTATGACTCATATGTAAGAATAATCCTTTTAAAAATAATTTCAAATCAATTCGGACTCGTTCAAAGCCCCATTTACTGCAGCATGATACCTATAGTTTCTCTCCCACAATTAATTATTATATGTCATGTTTACCACCATGTTTAATCCACGAATGTGCCCCACTGTCATTTAAATCTTTCTTTACTTCCCAAAGATTAAATTATCCCGACTTCTCTTATCCCCCTCCCTAGGGTAATGAATTTAATGTGGAATATTATTAGTAACTCAACGTTGTGCGGTTCGAAATCATACTGGATCTTGGTCCAATTACACCACAAATCATTGGAGCCCCTTTTTTGACTAAGGCAGGGATATGGATCCATCCCTTGTTTTCATGCAAACCTTTCTCTCCACAGTCAAACTCTAAGAGTCTTTCACCCTATGCAATTAAAATTGAAAACGCTCCTTACATTATAAAAGTTTTCACAAGGCATTAATTTTTAAAATTAATTACTTTAGTCCCATTTTATTTCCTATCGTCCCTTTTATTATTTTAAAATATTATTATTAAAATAATATTTTTTAAATTTTATTTATTTATTTTTTTTCAATTATCATCACCATTATTTTATTTATTTTAAATTTTGTGTAATTTTAATTATTATTTATTATTATTTTTTTAATTCCTTTTTCAATCCAACTCCTTGCATTTTTGCATGTCTCCTTGGTTGTGGTAAAGGAGTCCTATGATGCTGTTTTTTATGGCTGTGCATGTCTCAGTCACGCTTCAGTTTTTGAGACTTCGCTTTCTGTGGGCTCTTTCTATGACCTTGAGATAATGTACTGATGCTTTTTCCCGTTCTTTCCCCTTTTCTTCCGTGCATTTTTTAGTTCTCCACTTCCTGGTCTTTTTGTCTATCCAAGCTCTGTTTCCTCATCTGCATTGCTCATTGGTACTGTGGTTCTATTTATTGAATGGAGTCGGCCCAGTGGGCTTTGTTTTTGTGTGTCTTACCCTTGGTATGACTGAGGCTATGGTCTTGGGGTTCTATATCTATGCATTTTGTCCAAAATAAAGCAATTTATGTATTAATTTGAATGCTCGGCTGAGCCCTGGACTGAGTTTAGGTAGGCCTCCCTTTTTTAAACATTCACTTCTAAATTTTAAAATTATTCGTGCCGTGTTCCTCGATTATTATGAAGATGACGGTCAAAAACCGAACAGGAGAGTCAATATATTACAGGTAATGTTATGTAAATGGCGATCAATGACAAAATGCTGCTTAAAATAGTGGAGCTCTGTAAATAAATAAATAAATAAATAAACAGGGTTCAAAATACAGTCGGACCTCTATTAACCGGCCACCCTCGGGACTTTGAAAACTGGCCGCTTAATAGAGGTTGGCCGTTTAATAGAGGTGCAATATAAATTGGATAGAAATGGCAGTCAACGTAATTATATTGCCTCTATATAGCAAAAGGCTTGTTGAAAAGTGAACATATGTGAAGATAAATGCAAAAATCATTGAAACAAAAAATTAAGTGCCCTGTGTTTGCGCATTTCAAGTCCGTGCAAAGTTCTAGCTCTAACACAGAGAGCATGTAGTCGATAAGTACAGTATTTTTTGGTGTTGAGTAGGTACAGAAAAATATGCAAATCCATGTAACAAAACATCAAGTTTCTTAGGCCTTTTTTGCACCAATAGTCTGTAACAATTTTAGCTCAAAATATTTCACGGACGATTTATTTAAAATAATCCGTCACTGCTGTTTGCCGTTGTGGAGCTTGGAGTTGTAACGAGAAGATCAAGTCATTTGCCTTTCCGATAGATAGGGCAAGGTCCTGGTAACCGTGAAACTGGGCAAGTGGAGATTAAATTGCAGTTTTTATTGTTATCAGTTATCACCTTCATATTATCTGTCACCATTTCGCTTGAAAAGATGATTTGCTGGCCGCTTAATAGAGGTAAAAATACAGTAAATACTAAATTTGCAACAGCAAAAAGGTGGCCGCGGCCGCTTAATAGAGGTATCGAATACAGCACTTTACTGACAAACAATTCGGGACTTTGGAAAGTGGCCGCTTAATGGAGAGTGGCCGCTTAATTGGTGGCCGCTTAATAGAGGTCCGACTGTAAAATCACAGCTTTAAGCTTGAATTTGTAGGTTTTTTTTTTGTCTAGGCTCATTTTTTCCTGGCTGTCAATAATGAATGAGCACATACCCGCAGCAGTCAACAACATGATTTTTTTTTTTACTTTTTGCGATTTGTGTGTACATGTAGGCCACTTATTATAATCTGTTCAAGGATTTTTTTCGTATCGCCACCCTGGGTGTTATGAGAACCTGAATTTTCGTTACAGGATACCATTGCAGCGACTTTGATTTCAGTTGACCGATCCCAGAATTACATGAATTTTCTCTTTCTTAAGGTGAAAAGTCGCCAGCAAGTGTGGTCAAAGTGCCGGGTACCGCCGGCAGCCGGCTGCTATTTTGAAGCCTGAATAAATAAATGTCGGAAAAGGAAATGCCCGATTCAATCCAAACAAAATAGTATATTAAATCTTCATGTGAATAAGAACTAAAATTTGAAAAAGGCAGGTAAAAATACCTCGTGGTATTTAGAACTATTAGTTATCAAAAGCTTTTGTCTCAAGGGATTACGGAACATTGTTTGCATGAGAATATCGTGTTAGAAAATGGCGCTAAAAGCAAGTAAGCACATATATATAAGCTTCGAGATTGTTAACATTGGAGAGTAAACTTGGCTTACCGTTTAACTCTGTGGTGTGAAGTCATCTGTATATCATTATCTGAAGAAAAACATAAAAAATCATGTAGAAAGTAAGCACGTGCTTCGCTCAGCACTGAATGAACAACAGCACGGCGCCAACCCAGGGAAGGACATCATATAAACACAAAAAATGACGCTCAAAAAAAAAAAATGAAAGCAGGCTTAAATTTGGAACATACTTACATTTGCTTTGTCCGCATTCTCTGCGATAAACAGAAGTCCCAGATGGGCAAAAATCCCCAATAATGCTCGTAACTCGAACCTTGCTTCGTAGATAAATTGCACGTTCGAACTAAACTGCACCAGAACACGGTCAGCGGAAAGCGCTGGAGCATGCTCTGAGACAACGAGTGATTAGCCAATCAGCGGTTTTTCTGCCGTGCCGGTATGGAACGTTCCAACCCTATTAGAATATTTTACAGTACAGGTGGCACTGGGGTCAATCGTCAACCTTGGAAGCGTGATTTTGATTGGTTGAGATTACGCGCCATTGTGGCACGCGGCGTTTTGATTGGTTGCAAAATGGCAATATTTTTCTTGAGAAATTGACGTTGCTTTGCAAATTTCTTGAACAAACTGAGCGAACTCGAACTTTGTTTGAGCGAAATGCCGGTTGAAATTAACGCTGTTTAACTGGACTTTTTAGCGAGAAGATTTAGGAGACTGAACGTGGATGGTATTTATCAATTTGTGGTGAGTTTAGATGCGTTGTAGTTCGCTGGTGTTTATCATAACGGGCTAATTTGGTGATCATTTGCGGCTGTTTGCAGGTGACCATGTTTATTTCTCTTGCTTACATTCTACCTGCATCACTAATATTTTCACTGGTGGCGTTCAATAGGTTTCGATTTTTAACAGCCTCTCGAAATTAGCCAAGATATATTCTTATTTCCACAGCTAGACTTTTAGATTTGTAAAAGAAATTATAAAATTTTGAACGGCATTGTCGAGAGCTAGTTGGAAGCGCGGTTTCTGATCGGAGTAGCTTTTAGGAAACCACAACAATACGCCGTAATCTCAGGCTAAAATCGATGCTAGTTATATACATTTATACAGGAGAATAAAGCTTATTCCACCTCATTTTATTGTATGCATAGACTTTAGAATCATTTGCATTGCGGGGACAGCACAACGACATGTTTTAAGATTCGATCGAGGTCATTTCCTGCCAAGGTTTTGCGTATTTCCTTTCGTCTGAGAATATAAAATGTTCCGGCTAGCTTAGCTTACACAATAGCGCTAGACAGCAAATTATTATAGCTGTATTCAAGTCACATAACGGTAAGTTTATCCTGATATGTTCAAGAATGCCTTCTTTCTACTCCTGAAATATAAGATATCACTTCGCTAGAGAACTATGAAATTTAATACTGCCGACGTGTCCGTCGTTTGTTTAGGTATTTTAAAACGCAAGATTTACCTCAAAGTTTCCCGCGATTATAAAATACGACTGTTTTAGAGCTTATATAATGCTTTCACTTCATAAATATAGTTCATTTGGCCGCTTTCATTTCATAAAAGGTTAATTCATTGACTATTTTGGTTGCCGGGCACTTTAAAATCCCGACAAGAACAAGTCCATTTGCGTATGATTACTTTCGACTTGCAGGTACACGGTCCCGCAGCGATGGGAAAGAAAAGGAAAAGATAGGCGACATTTAACTTTGTTCTGAGTCCAGGATGCCTGTAGAGGACAAACGGGAAAAGGGACAAACCTCTACGGTGTTAAGGTTAGTAACGTTTGCGAAAAGCGAGCAGCAAATGTTTTCGTGACTGAGGCTTACTATACTTCGAGAGATCATCTTTGCCGCAGTTTGCGGTCTTTTCTATTTTATTTTCGCACATATCTACTCAGTATATATATCGTTCACTTTGATGTTCATATTTTCTTTACTAAGCATTTTGCTTTGAGATCGTCAAAGGACAATATAATTTATGAGACAATATCTTAAGTATACACAAGTTATTTCCCCCGAGGGCTGACCTTTACGTCTTTTGTAAACTCTGAGAACGTGCCATTCCGAATGGAATATTTTGGTTGGAAGTGACATCGATTATCGTTTCTCTGATTATAAATGCCAGTCTAAGATACAGTTAAGAAAGACAAGTCATTGTTTTGTTGATTAAAATTTTTATCACGCAACTTCAAGAACAAGTATACAGTTGTATTAAAACCGACCCGGCAATTTAATTTTCAATATTGAAGCTAAACCCGTGTATTTTATCAACAAGCTACTATCGATAGTCAAAGTTTTTATATAAACCATAGCTAAGTGGTTACTAATAAATTCGATCGGTCTGTTTTCCTGAAAGAAATTTTTGTTTTTGCTTATTAGTAAAAAAAGGTTTTGTTCGCCAATTGTTGCTTTCGAATTCAGATCCTTTCGTGGTTTACAAAACCGCGAATTGTGGTAAGCGATAACTTCATTTTGTAAATTATGCGGGAAACATATTCTTGCTTTCACGACCGCTTATACATGTAAAATGGAACAACTCCTAACCAAATAATTAAGCTTATTGCAGAAATGAAGCATTTCTGCGTGTAAATTTAAAGTTTAAAAAATTTAATGACTTGCTAACGAGATTACGTGCTTTACAATACTATACTTGTTACTTTTATCACGTATTTGTAGCTGAATATGGCCATGCCTAAAATATATTGTTTTGTGTCAAAATTTATTTTTCGCTGCAAAGTTAATCCCTCGATCCTTTATGCATTGTCTACATTTTATTTCAAAAACAGTGGCCTATAGAGATCATTTTTTCTAAAAGCTATTTTTATTAACAACAGCAAGGCTATTAGCTAAAAAATCGTCCTTGTTTATGGAAACAATTTACGATTGGTAGAGATTTTTATCACAGTGTTAGACAAAATTATATGGTATTTTTTGTTCATTTTAGTGTTCTAAGCCAACAATGATATGAAGGACTTATTCATATTATAAATTGTTCAGCAGTATTCCTTTGCCAGCTGGACTTTAATTGAATATACTATCGCCAGGCAGTCTGATTTTATTGTTCTCAACGTCACATAATAGAACATATTTGCATAATTATGTCCAGCAGGGCCTGGTTGTTCAAAAGGTGGATAGCGCGATCCACTGGATAAATCACTATCCAGCAATGAATAACACAAAGGGTTTTGTTAATACTTATCCACTGGATAGTGATTAATCCAGTGGATAGCGCTTTCCACCTTTTGAACAACCGGTGCCAGGAACATATATACAGTATTAAGGTTTTTACCATGTTTTTACATCATTTTAAATACATCCAAATGTGCTTAAGATGTGCTAAAATATATTTAAGACAGACCTTCTACATGTAATAGGGTGCAAAAAAAATGGAAAATTTTGCAGCATTTTCACAGATTGTGCAGAGCTGTCATGATGCATTGTGCAATTTTTCTACACATTTAAGCCTGCTTTTTTATAGTTTTCAGAAAAAAAGTAACTATTCTCTGTCCTCAGGTGTTTTTTGCCACATAATAATAATAATAATTATTATAGTACTTTATAGTAGATTTTTAGAAAAAAGACAAAAAATCAGCCCCAAAATGACATTAAGGAGGCTAGAAAGGGTTTTCAGCTGCGTGCATGCGCGACGTGCACTCATCATGCATTGACGCATGCGTCAGCTGATTTTCCTATCAAAAAGTAGCACACGCAGCTCACCGGAAATGAAAATACTGCTAAAATCACGCAAACCGGAAGTAAATCGTGCATTAAATATTCCTCTTTATCTCAAAAATTTGCTTGGTGACCTATGTTGAAATTTTTCATGCAAGTAGCATTCAACTTTATCTAATATAATTTGAGACATTTTAGAAAAAAATTGTAGAGTGGAATTTTTTTAAATCTTTAAAAGGCCTTTTTCGATTTATCTCGATTTCCACGATACAGATTTTTTCAAATTTACACAGTAAGTGAAGAATATTGCAAACTTTTAAAAACATACATGTAGGTAACCAAGTTAGTTTTAAAGTTAGATTTAAAAAATGACTTTTGAAGGGTATGTTTTTGGAGGGTTATAGTTACCATGACAACAGATATGACGACATAAATGGTCTTGAAGGAAACTTTCACAACCCTGTCGTAGGCTTATCTATAATTTGTCTCAGAAACTAAGACCATTAAATTTTAATGTTTAATTGTTCTGACATGTACATTAAGCTGTAAGAAACCCTTTCGAGCCTCCTATAAGCAATTTTTGGTGCCGTATACAATGTAGATCGTCGTATTACGTAAAGTACAATGTATAGACTGCTAATATACATGTACATGTAACCATAAATAGGCTGAAAATCATTCACATAATTTTTGTAATTCATGTTTTCTTTTGAAATTTTTTCAGCAAGATTCTCAGTGTTTCTGATGTAATAAGATGTTTTCAAAGTTTTTAAAATCAAGTTCAGGAACTGTGTTCTGCATGTACATTGTATATTTTCAACTGGTTGTTGTCCTTTTATCATTTTTAAACTACCAGTCATCTTCATCACAGTTGGCAGCCATAATAGCCATCTGCCAGCTAATAACAACAGCCCTGAAATGAGTACTGGTTTTTCTTGGGGTCCTTTGACTAGCTTTATGGCCACAATATAAGGTGCAAATTTAAATGAAGCTTTGCTTTTCCAGGATTATCTAGCAGATCTGAGCTTGCATTGCCACCCAATGTGTTGTTTCTGAAATTCTGGGGCAGAATCAGTACCATAAGAAGGATTTTTTTCTTCAGCTACATGGGAGTCTTTTTATCCTTGATACAGAAACAAAGTTGTCATCATCATCATCACCATAGGGAAGTTTAGTTTGTCTGTATAGGGATATAAAGTACGATTTATTTTCTGCCTGTCTGGTATTTCTTTTGCTGTGCTTATATGAGAGAATACATGTACCTCTTACTTTAAGACCCAGTTCACACTGGATATTTTCGATGCGATTTAGCTGCATTTTCCACTGCATTTTTTTGTGGTGATTGTACTGCATCTTCAAATTGCGCCTGTGAAGAGCTGGTGATTTCACTGTGATTTTAAATTTTCAAATCACAGCTGTATCATAACTTACTCAAATTTGGCTGCGAAATCACATTGCAAATCCTATACCTGCCAAGTGTCATGCCTTAGGCATGAGTCTCACGTCTGCGAGTCCAAAACTCCAATCTCATGCCAACTCATGCCTATGGAGCAATTTCTCACACCTGACTTACAGATTTGAGCTATCAGCCTTAACTGATCATATGATCCAATCAAAAATATAGTTACATTGATTAAAATTTGGCACTTTTTGTAGGTTTTTATTGTTCTGAACATTACGATTACAGCTGGATGTTACTGTAAATGGAGGTCTGAGATCCATGGAAACTTCCGAATTCTTTGGAACATCTTTGGGCATCTTCGGGCATCTTCGGAATAAATCGGGTTCTCTTCAGATTTGGTCGGTTTTTTTCAAAAATCCTTGTACTCCAACGAGAAAAATTCTCACACCTATCACTTGGAAACTCGTTCTCAAGAGTGTATTTTATTCATTTTCTCTGTAGAGACAATGAAGAGAAAGACTTGTCACGACTGTTAGACTTGCTCAACACCCCAGCAAGCAAACAACAGGTACGTACAGTATACTGTACAGGGGGATTATTCAATGGCAGGGTGAATTTTTGCAGAAAGTATCTGTTTTTGAATTAACTTTGAATTCTCTGTGCAAGATTATTTATCAGAACTATCAAAAGTAGCCAGCTGCTACTTTGCTTGCCAGTTCTTCAGAGGAAATGGCATTTTTAAAAAATATATATCTGTTTACTTTCCAAAGTCAGACATGCATTTCAAACTTTTCTGACAATGCTGTTTATATGTGGATCATAAAAAATGTCAAAAATTTATTAAATACCTGTGCAGTTAATTGTTGCTCATTTGTGTTTTGTAATGACTTTTAATGCTCTATTATAATGCTATATTTTTACGGCAACTTTTACAACATCCTTTACATGTTATTACATGTACATGTAACATACATATAGGTACATGAGTTCCTTTTTTGTTACATGTACATGTTGTGGTTAAATTTAATCTTTGGATTGAATTTTTCAAACCAGTTTCAATTTTTCAAACTGGTTTGAAATTTTCTCCTTTTCAGCCTTCTCAAAAGTAATGGATTTACCATCCTTATAAAAACTTTGAAAGAGGAACTATATTCACACAAAAGAAGCTCCAATGCAACAATGGTTTTAGAATTGTAGTGTTGACTACCAAAGTGCAATGTGTATGTTGTGCCTGTTAGAACATCTTACTTTCTTTCACATTATAAGTTAGAACATCCAATTTTGTGGTTGTACACTGTATTTACCTCATTCAATAAGTTTCTTGGAATGGATTGTTCACATAATTATTTTAACAGTCTGAAAGTAACAGCCAGTCTGCTTCTACACTGTACACTATACATGAAAGTTGCAGAATTCCGAAAGTATTGGTACTGCTACTTTCGGAATTCTACAGCAACTTTGTTCTATTTACACTCCACATGTAGCTTCCATCCATCTCATGGGTAACAGATGAAAATCAGAACACCACTGCTAATCCCTGGGCTTCACAAACTAATGCATTGCCACACCAACATCAGTCAACTGAAGCCTTGGCCCTGGAAAAGTTCAGGTAAGAGTCATTGTCAAGTTTCTAAACTTTTTGTTACAGTGTATATTCAAGAAAGGGATGAATAATTTCATAAATTTTGGTCAATATGTATCATTCAATTCCAGCCCCAATTTTAATACATGTACATGCACATTGTACAGTATGTATGTTGCAGGTAAAATCTGGTCTTAGGTTAAATCAGTATTCAACATACATGTACACTTACATGTACCCAGTGTTCTATCTACAAACCCTAACACAAAGCTAACCAACACATTGTGTTAGGGTTGTAGCTTAGCTAGTTGAATGCTGGATAACCTATATTGTATACTGATTACACTTACATCTATTGAAAAATAATTCAGTCAAACCTGTATTAATTAAGTGGCCACCCTCATGAGTTTGGAAATTGGCCACTTAATTATACAGGTTGGCAGCTCAACACAGGTTCATTAAACTCCCGGCTTTGTGGGTTAAGCTTGCATGGTCAAATGTCAACTTTGTTAACATACAGCATTATAAAGCAATCAAGTTATCTACCATAATTCCCACCCTTACGAAGTGACAAATGAGTTAGTGTGGCCGCTAAACACAGGTAAAAATGACAGAGACAGACAAACATGGTCTGGCTGCTAAAGGGTGGCCACGACCGCTTAAAATAATGCGCTATATATAGAGGTGACCGTTTAATACACAGTGCTGTCATTAAGATTTGAGACAGGCGTTTCTCTGATCTTAACACTCCTAAGAAGCTTGTTGCTTTGTCAGTAAATTTAACCTATAACAGGCAAAATCACCCGCAACATCAAGGTCCCATCAAGTACACTCACCTGTCACAGATGCTACAGGTGATTCCCCTTAATGACAGGCCTGATACAGTTAGCAAATGCAAAGTTTGTATGGGTGAAATTTGGGACTATGAAAACTGGCTGCTTAAAAGAGTGTGGCTGTTTAATAGAGGGTGGCCGCGTAATACAGGGCCGTTATACACAGATTTCACTTTAGTACTGTATAATTTGTGTACCATCATGTATGTACACAGTGTATATTTCATAAGTAAAATATTTGTTGTTTATGTTGTATGACCATAGCTCACGGTACCAGGGTGTCAGGAATTTCAGTTCACATGCTCATCAACTGTATTTTACCCAGGTTAGTGTACATGGTTTGTTTGCCAACAGATCATGGTGCAATGTATAGTGTGTTTTATGACTAGCAGGCTAGGGATTTTTTAGCTGTCTCGGCCAAACAAATTAAACTTCTTAGGGTTTCGTCGGATATCGCTGAAACTTGACTGATTCAGATTTTTCATTTTTAACGTTTTTGGCACAAAAATGACGTCACAAAATTAATTTAAAAATGAATTAGTGCATTATGATATATTTTTAAAAGAGAAATAAAACATCAGGCCAGAGTAATATAGAAGCTGAAAAAAATTGCAGCTGCTGCTTTTCGTTAAGAAACTATGACTCTTTAAATGCGGTCAGTGTAAAACGCAGACTGCAGACCGATGGGAAAAATCGAGACTGAGGGTAAAATGCAGACTGCAGACTGCAGACCAGGGGTAAAATGCAGACTCAGGGTAAAATAAAATATTAATAACCCTAACCCTAGTCTGCAGTCTGCGTTTTACCCTCAGTCTGCATTTTACCCCCGGTCTGCAGTCTGCATTTTACACTGACCGCTTTAAATGTCATAAAATTTCTTAAAAATAGAAACAAAATGGCAGGAAATTCAAATTTTAAAGGACTATATTGTTGTAACAAAAAGCAGTAGCCTAAATTTTTTTCACTGTTCAAATTGTCCACGATTTGTATAAGAATCATGTATGTGGTGCGATTCACATTTCGCAAGAGGGTGTAACTTACTTATAAGTAGTACTGTAGCAACTTTCTGTACTCATATCACTGATGTTTCAATGAGCCAGTTTCAGTGAATGGTGTTTATGGATGGTGAATGTTATTGTTCACCACCTGATACGGAGAGACTCTGGTTTAGTGGCTGCAGGTCATCTCTTCAGTTTTTAAGTACATGTATACTAAAATTCACTGTACAATTATTTTACTTCATACAATTCTCAAATTGTCTGCTTTACAGTGTACATGGGTGTTCATGCCTCTGTGAGAAGGGTGCAGTAAAGGGCTAAAATGGCTTTTGTATGACCTTAGACATTCAAATAAAAAAAATATATATTATTGTTTGGTCACGTGGTTTAATACAATTAAATAATTAATTTTTTTTATAATTCCTTTTAGATCTTCACTGCATTGGTAAAGCAAAGAGTCTGTTACCTGTAAGTAGTTTTCAGTCACATGCAGTTCAGTCCAGTATGAACTTAAAAAGTTATAGTAGTTTGATGATGTATTGTCCGGGGGGGGGGGGGGGGAGGGGGTACTTGACCAATATTTGGGTATAGGGGTGCTGCTGAGGGTCTGAGACCCTGACCCTGTTTAGGCCAAAAAAGAAACGAAAATACCTACCCTGTGTAGGACAACACCCTCTATTTTAGGACCCTGTCTAGGACACGACTCATGCGTGGTTATTAATCTGAGCTTTAAAAAAATAGTAGACGGATCTGAAACGAAAACGACTTCACCTTCGCATGAATATGTTAATCACAACAAGGGAAGTCACCACAAGCGCTATGTTAACTGGAACCATACCCTGTTTAGGACAGACTCACATTAAATTATATACCCTGTTCAGGACAAAAATGCCAAAAACCATACCCTGTCCAGCGGCACGTGCCCGTATAGGTTGTATAAGGGAGTACCCCCCCCCCCCCCCCCCCTTGAGTTAGAGCTTAGCTGACCTCAGAAAGATGGTGGATGAGATCCAGTCAATAATTATTGAAGGAAAACTTTAGTTAAGCTTAGTAAAAATACTGTACCTCTCCTTTGTTTTATAGGGAATGGATCGAAAGAGTTCCTCCAGAAAACATCCTCAGAGTTTTGATTTGTCTTCGGATGTTAATGAGGGATCCTTCATTCCAGGTACAGCTTACTGTTAACAGTCATGAAGGGTCACACTTCAGGATGTCATCCACAACTTCAAAAGTTAGAAACACTTTGTACAGAATAATAAACAAGACCTGAGGAAAGTAGTCCATCGCAGAATAATACCCCCAGCATTCTGTCCTGGGTGGAGAGAGACAATGTGGAGCAAAGTTTCTTGTCTAAGAAAATAACACAATGGCAGCTGAGACCAGACCTTAAACCACAGACCTTTACAATGAAAGTCCAAATGTGCAAACCACTATGTGTACACCTCCGCACCTTCACAAAGGGACTCCAGTTAAAATAATGATTTTAAATAATATTAATATCTTGGGTACTTTTGTACACAACATACATTTATGGAAATTTTAAATACATTATTACCCCTGTTTTTTATCTTTCCAGGTGGAGTTTTTTAATCTTGGTGGAGTCAAGGTTCTTTCAGAGGTAATGTTTACATGTACATATACATGCAGTATTGTTGTAGGCGTGTTTTTTAGTAAAGGTAATAAAAATGCTGTGAAATCTTCATGACTGTTCTTAATTTGTTGTCTTAACAGCGGTTACAGCTACTAACTGAAAGCTACCTTGAGAATGGAGAAGAGCCCTTCACTGTTGACATTTTAAAGGAAATGACAAGTAAACATCCTTCCTTGATAAGTTGCTCATGCTTGTTTATTGGTATTTGAGATCAGCATTGTATTGAGTTTGTTGTTAGTTCTCATTCTTGCTCTGAGGTTTTTTCCCCGGATACTCCATTTTTTCCTCCGTCCTCAAAAACTAACGTTTCTTTAAAAATTCCATTTTGACCAGGAATTTTTAGAGGGTCATCCTAATTAACCTAGAGTTAGCTTGGTGCCACCCTCTTTAAAAATTGTTATTTTTTCTTTATGGTTTGAACTGTTATAACTCTCACTTTTGGCCTGGTCTATATTTTGCAGACATTTGTCAGAAGCTTTCTGCAGATGTTAAACAAAGGGAATGGCTTGTAGCCTGTTGCACTCATAAGGTATTTGTGAATGTTTCATATAGTATAGTTTTATTGGCAATAAATATTAAATTAATTACTATTATTACAAGCCTTTCACTCCCAGAGTCAACGGTGGTTTGGTTCTAACATTTAGTCTGCGGACAGAGAACGCTATGGTGTGACCATTCAAATGAAACCTCTTTGGTGGATCTTTGGCTTGGCACCATTTGTTTTTCAACATTATAATTTTCACCAATTATGAAATTTGGGATTTTTCTTGGAATTTGATTTTTGGCACTCTTGGGAATTAAACGGTTAAGCAGTCATTTTCAATTTTAAAGCAGTGTGATCTTATGAGTCAGTGACCATTTTGTGGTTGGGGCAGGTAGACTCATGGCAAGTTTTTTTTTTCGTGAACATTTATAGTGTGAGTACTGAGTCTTGCTAAATTAATTGTTCCTTTTTATTTTATTTTCCACCTACAGGCTCTTGTTTTACTTCTGTCAGCCAGTGATGTAATGGTTCTCCACTGTTCTTTGTACGCACTGATTGGCTTGGCTCAGAGGTTAGTCCATTGATCATAAAAAAAGTGTGGGGCTGAAAATGTTTTTCTCACACACAGCTGGGAGTATGGGTTCTACATGTTGATGCAGTAGTGTGCAGGGAGTCTTCAGGTCACATGCTTGTCCAAAGTTCAGTTGTTTTTGTTGCCATCCGCCATCTACCATTGCCTGACCTGTCCGGCCCACCCACCCTTCATGTGTTTTTTGAGATATTTTACAGTGTAGCATTATTTTAGAAGTAGTACCATAGTTCCAAATGTTGTCTTGATATCTTGTTAGCCATTTTGGAGCTGTTGTATTGTAATATTAGTAAATTGTTGTGATGGCTCCCAGGTGTGTGTGAGAAATTGTTTCCCTTTGATATGATACTCTCTCTTATACTGCTGTGTAATTATTTATCGTTTTTTTTTTTTCACCTGTTTCATTAATTGCTTTTAATTATTCCTTTAAATTAGTGAAAGACCTCGCGCCCTGATTGGTGAATTGAACTGCACTGAGATACTATTAAGAATACTACAAGAATATGACATGCTTTCCAAAACGTAAGTTTTTCAGAGTAAATTTGTTTTAGAGATAAGGATGTGTTACAAGGCTTTGCTTATAGAAGAATCACAGGGAGCCCAAAGGCTCCCAAGTATGTACAGTAATCTGGGGTGCCCAACACTTAAGCTTTATCCAAAGTGTGCATTTTTCCAGTAGCCCAAAAACAAAAGTTTAAGGAGCCCGAGGCCCCTGGGTGCTGCTAGAGCACATCCCTATGTCATTAAAATTGTACATAAATGTTGTTTTAAATCCCAGATAGTAATAATAATAGTAATAATTTATTTAAGATCTCCCGAGCCAGAGGCAGATGTTCAGCCTTGTACACTGTACATGTACAGTGTACTCATTTTTATTATTATTATTACTAGTAGTAATCTGAGATTATAAGTGCGTTCGAAGGGATTTTTTTTTGTTAGAGGAGTAAGTTGGGTGCTACACGTAAACTCCCCCCTTCCCTTTATCAAGGGAGAGGTTGTACATTTTAGACTTCAAGTTATCCCTGATTTGGCCTGGAAAGGAGAAATGGTTGGAGAGGGGGTACGACGGCATGTTGCATGACTTTTTGCGTGTCCGATCTATTTTCGTCTGGGAGCTAAGGGAATAGACAGGGTGATTAGGAGGATCCGCCCCGAGGTCCGAACTGTTACCCTTTTATATGATATTTTTGGGAGAAAAGGTACGAGTTCTTTGATATATGTTCTATAACCAAATGGCACGCCATTCACATACCGATAGCAGAAACACTGTAATCCTGCAGTGTACTTTTGGAATGAACTTAATCAACCATCTTGTGTACTGGTGTTAGAATGAGTAAATCAAGGCAACGTTTGGTGGTATCTTCGAGACATCTTGAAAAAGTCATTTTAAATACCAAAATGACAGTTTTGGACTACCGTTTTCTATACTTCACCTCTTCAAGGGTTTTCAAAATGAAAAAGGTAGTTTTAAATTGGGCACAATAACAGGAAATGAAAGGAATCATTTTCAACTTAGTTGATGCACAAGTTGTTTGTTGAAGATTTCAGGTAGTCTCAAGTGATTCAAGTTAAAATATGGTATTGTGAGTCTAAGAAAATAAGTCTCTATTTCAGAATTGAAACTTGAACTGAACTTTAATCACAACAGAACAACTCGGTAGATTTACTTGAGTAAAACCTTTTAAAGAAAAACTGTATATAGCGAAAAACAACTGTCATTGCGCACGCTAAAATATGAAACATTCCGTACATGTGTACCATGCAATTGCTGACTCGAGAAAAAATTATGTTTAGAAATTCAATAATATTCATCGTTTTCTCTCAAAATGGAAATTGAATTTGTTATTTTAGCGCGCGCTAATACAGTCAGGCTTCCGCTATATAGCGCGGCAACCCTAAAAGTAACCAAAGCCAACCGTTTCACACATGAGCAGCGAGCCGACACGAGCGAAAGATGAAGGCGTCGCCATGTGAGTACACTTGCAAAGCGAGGTTAATTGCGATGCTAATTGCGCATAAAAGTGCAATTATTGCGCATTATCAATTGCGCATGAAAGCCTCACAGCACTCGTGGACTGCAGCACTCGTACCCAGGGCCGCTACGTTCTTTTAAGAGGCGAGGCTATTTGGAAGTCCGCCGCAAAAATCTCGATTTCGCCTGCCTAACAGATTTATGAAGGCGTTCTGCGAATGCAATTATTATTATTATTATCAAAAAGGCATCTTGACACATGCATTCTTTTTATTTCTTTAATGTTTTAAAAAATGTTATAAAATAGCAGGGATGCAGCTAAGAGCCGGCTACCAGCTAATTTCATCACCTGAAAGAGAAATTTGACTAGGGAGATTTTGAAGGTGTATGAACCAGAAAAACTGGCTGAACTTGTTAATGAGCCTGCTAAGTGATGTGTAAAGTAAAGTAACCTTTATTTATGCAGGGTAGCCCATTCAGCTCAGACTGATATCCATTGGGGCCCTGCGTAATTAATATATCATTAAACTAATTACATTTATAGCTATAGCTGTACATGCACACCCTGAAATAACCACACTTTCATTTTTTTTTTTTTGCTCATGTAACCTATTTCTTGCAAGTTGCAGTTCTAAGCTAAAACATTGACACGAGTATGATACTAATCTTAAGCAGTTAATACAAATGGCTAATGTATTTTTCTCTCATATCATTGTTGTAGTTTAGCAGCTGGACTGCTTAGAATTCTGTGTGCTGATAGTAACATCAGAGAACAAGTGAAGGTGTTTGATGGGATTCCGATATGCTTGAGGTAATATAACCTGATTCTCTGATGGTGACTTGCACTAACTCCCTCCTGTTCCCATGTGATGTCCTTTGTATCATCTGACTATTGAACATTTCTACCAATCAGAATGGTTGTTAGACCGTTTTTTCTCCATCAGGAATTTCAAGAATGTTACTGATTGTCCTCTGATTGGTAAAAAAACTAAATAGTCAGGCTCCAGTTGTTCAAAAGGTGGATATAGCGCTATCCACCGGATAAATCACTATCCAGTGGATAAGTATTAACAAAATCCATTGTGTTATCCGCTGGACAGTGACTTATCCGCTGGATAGCACGATCCACCTTTTGAACAACCGAGGCCTGATGAGATCAAGAACAAGCCCTCAAATAAAGAACATCAGACGGGGAGAGGAGGGAGTTAGTGCGAGCATCCTCGGACCGTCTAAGAATCAGGCTAGGGGTTATACAGCTGTATATCAAACACGATGTTTTCGTAAGGATATCAAAACACTGAGAAGTGATATTAATATTAATAGCCTCTCAAACTGGTCATTAGATGTGGAGAGAACAAAGAAATAAAATACCAAAATCTAAGAGGCTCCAAGCAGCCTTTACTCATGCGTATGCGTAAGAAAGTTTTATGATATACAGTTGTATATTAAGACGTGATAAGTTGTCTGACATGGAGAATAGTTACTCCTTTCATTCAGTCGTCGTTCCTGCAAACCATGTTGTTTACTATCAGGAGCTTATTACCTCCTGTTACTATTGAATGTTTTGTAAATGAAGGCAGTACCACAATGAAGCCAGTGATTCTTCTGAGTGTTATATATACCTAACGTGAACATTAGTTATGTAAGTAGGGCTGTAGGAGATGCTGTCGTGACACTTCAGTAACGTTGTTTTACTGGAAGTGAGAGTAGCCGGAAGTCACTAAACAGGAAGTGTAAATGGCAAAACCATGAACCGGAAGAGCACAATTTAAAATATGCGTGCATAAGTTTGCATGCAAAATCGTGACACAAAAAATAAAAGCAACAAGAAAAACGGAGCCGAAACCTTACCTCATGCCGCTTCGCGCATGAGTAATTAAGATGGGGTATCCAAACCTCCTTCGTGGTAGTGATTTCCTTTGTGTTCTTGTCATGAATTATTAATTAATGAGTTTTAAAAGTAAGGTTGAAACTTTTTCTGTATCACATAAAAGAAACAAAAATTAAGTCAATCATTTTACATTGACATTTTTTTGGTACATTTGTTTTTACAGCTTGCTACATTGTGATAATCACAAGCTTTTGTGGAATGTGGTGGGTAAATACATGTACAGTATTAAAATGATTTAATTTCTCCATCTGTGAGTTTTATTCAGACATATGTCAGTCTGTGGGCACAATAGAATAGTTTTCGCATGTTTCTATTACAGGACATGTCTACTGAATAATTTGCACGGTTCAAATTTTTCTTCAAACCAATTTGATTTTTCATAAAGATGTAATATTCATCATGTCAACATCTTTCTCATTTTCATAATTGAGCTTAACACATGCCATCTTTCTTTATCAATTTGATTTTTGTTTTCTGTCTCCATAGATTATGAAAATAAATCTGAGACAAAGGAAATGAAAATTAAAATGGTTTGAAAATTTCTAAACCAAAGAAAATTTTGAACCACAACATATTACAAATAGTCACAAGTCATGATTTACATGGATTATATAGTTAAATTCAGTAAAAAGATAGTGTTTACTTACATGTACTTTCATTAAATTTGATGCTTGTTTGTCAATATAATTTTGCAAATAAAAGAACTTTTACTTTAAATTCCAAACTTACCGTACATGTAGGTGTACTGTGAGTGAAATAGCTCAGGGTTTTGTAGTAGTGTACATGAAGTTTTTTCAACTAAGTATAAGGACTATATAATTTTATATAGCTTTCTTTGGCACTGCCAGTTTTTTGTGTGCAATTTGCATGTTGTCAAAATTTCCCATAATTTTTATTATATAGGTATGGATCATTGTCCAATTGGCAGAAGATGCAGACTCCAGTAATGATATCAGACTCCTTGGTGGAATTCCTCTTCTTCTAGCTCTTCTACAGTAAGTACTTTGAAATTATTTAGTAAACATTAATCATCACCTTCAATCTCCGACAGTAGGCCTGAGTAACACTTGCCATTCTAAAATACCTTAGGCTAAAATACCTATGTTGGCTTACAAATAATTTCAATTCATATCAATTATGTCACATCATCTGCACTTATGTCCAGGATTGCAGATAATTAGATGCATGGCAAATTTTGATATCCAACACGAAGTGTCCCATTAAGTCTAAGTGTTTACCATCTTTTTTGAAATGTAAGGTTAGCATTAGTGTTAGTGTTATTTTTAGGTTAGGGTAAACGCACGTGTTTATCTTTACTTAATCTTTACTTTATCTTAATTACTTTATCTTTACATACTGGTTTATTGTAATAATTGAATAAGTGTGAATAAATGAACTTGAACTTGAACTTGAGAGCAGATTTTAGGGGACACTTCGTGACGTTTTTTGTCTGTATTTTTGAAAACAAGTGATGTTGAAGTTGAGTAGAAGAGCAAGAGGACACTTTGTGACCCTTATTAAATTTGCCATGCATCTAATTATCTGCAATCCTGGACATAACTGATCATCTGTCAGGAAGGGGGGGGGGGGGGGATTTTTTCTGGAATAACCCAATGTGGAGGATTTCATAGGCCATGAATTTTCATAGAGCCATGAAATATCCACATCCATATCTGAGTTGTGTTTTCTCCCTTTCATCTGGTTTATACTACAGTGTATGGTATCAATGAAGTTGCATGTACAGTATACACCTTATAGCCAGGATCCACAAGACTGAAATGAACATTTGAATATTTCTTTGTAAAGTCTGAGATTTGAATGGAACCTTGAAGATGTCTCTGGAAAACACTTTGAAAGTCACGAGTTAATGGAAAAATAACTTCGCAATAAAAAACCTTATATTATTCAGATATGTAAAATTTCAAATAAAGTGATAATTATTTTGTTGCTCTTTGCTTCCGAAAATGCGGTAAAATTCTCACAGGAATTCAGAATCTTGGAATGAATTTACAAAACCGATGCGTAAACTTGAAAACTCCATTCAAATTTTCAAAAATACTGGTCATGCGTAACGGGGCATGGCTGTAACCATTGTTTCAATCGCAAAGGGCCTAGTTCAGGAAGGACTGTTAGGTCCAGAACCCTCCCAGATTTCCAGAGCCCTCAATTCCCCCCCCCCCCCTCGGTGAGGATTTTCAGCACGCCATCTGTTGGGGGTGTCTGGATTTTTACTGGAAAAAACCATTGGTAGAAATTCACAATGTCAGAAGAGACCAATTCCAAGGAAGGGAGAGTTTTGTACAGTCCTCGGGGTTTTGGATGGTAATGTTGGGGTGCAGCCCAAACTCTACCCCCATTTTCGGTCTTTAAAACTCTAAAATTGTTAACTAGTCACGCCAAAAAGCAAAAAATTGAAAACATACCAAATTCCAACACTATTTGTAAAAGTGCTTTTATTGATGTTTTGTGTTATATAGTACGATGAAAACCTACAAAAAGTGCCATATTTTCATGAATGTAGTAAATTGGATCATGCGATCAGTTAAGGCTCATAGCTCAAATCTGTAATTAGGCGTGAGTAGGCGTGAGATCAGAGTTTTGGACTCACAGGCGTGAGACTTGGCAAGTCTAATACATGTGTGTCTTATCTTTGCAGAGATCGCAAACCTAGCAGTGATTTGTTATACCTTGGGTCAGACAGTTCAAAGGCATCTATCAGTACTGAAGTAAGTGAGATGTACTGATTGCATTTCTCATCAGTATGAAAATGGTTGCTAATCCTGTTAAGGTTTTTATTGATCTGTTCATGTTTGGAAAGGTCTGGACACATGATGGAAAATACATGTAGTATATAGACACCCATTGCACTTTTGTTAGAGCTTGTGCGTGTGTTGCACCATCTAAGTGTCAAGCTGTCCATTCTGACAATAACAAATAATTAAAAATTATGCTGATTATCAATCAAGCTCTTTCAGTGTGTCTAACCAATCAATCAATCAATCAAGAGGCAGCGTGGTCAAGTGGTTAGGGCGTCGGACTTGTAACCCGGAGGTCCTGGGTTCAAGTCCCGCTCTGACCACTTGCTGGAGTTGTTTCACAGCAGACCCGAGTTCAACTCCTCGACCAAGCTTGTAAAATAGCCAACTGGTTTGCCTCCTGCCAGTTGGGATTTTTAAAATGTTATGTTCTATTTGAATATTTGTTTCTTTATTTAGTGTCCCCATTTAGTGCTAGCGCGCTAAATACCTTGACACTTAAATAAAGTGATTATTATTATTATTATTATTATTATTATTATTATTATTAACTTTATTATTTATGTATTTGCAGCCAGCGGATGTTGAATTGGGTGAAGAAACAATGCCTTTGAAAATCGGTGAGTGCGGTGCCGTTGCACCATTTCTTGATAATAATATTATCAAAATATAAACATTACATTGTAAGTACTTATAGCTCTTTCCTTTCCAAATATTTTCAGCTGTCTGCTCTGCTCTAACTGAACTTGTTGTCAATGATACTAATGGACAACAAATTGTACAGGTTGGTAAATGCTAGATTGTGCAGTTCCAGAAAATATCCATACTCCCCCCACGGAAGGTTTTTTGTTTAGCACCCCCAGTCCCCCTGGGAAATTCCAGTTTAGCTTCATACTTTGCTTCTAAAATGTTGGCTTTTAAGACCCCCTCCCCCTAGGAATTTCCAATGACCTTCCATGGGGTGGGTTTGGATTTTTTCTGGAGCTGCACATTGTTATGTACTAGGTAAATAGTATCCTCTGTGGAACTGTTTTATCAGGGTCATCATGCAGCAATCCATGAATCAGGAGAAGTGTTGTGTGATCCTAATAATGGCTGCCTTGGAGACTAGCACATTTAAGGTGGTACTGGCGACTAAAGAGACTCTTTTGGATTGCAGCGATTTTTTTACAGGTCAAAGATAATTTTTAAAAAAATGCGTAAGTGGCCCAATATTAATGTAGCCAGAGCCCAACTTCATTGGCCCAATATTAATCGGCGAGAGGCCTACATCATTGGCCCAATATTAATGTGGCCGAAGCCCAACTTCATTGGCCCAATATTCAGGTAGGCAAAGCCCTACATCATTGGCCCAATATTAATGTAGCCAGAGCCCAACTTCATTGGCCCAATATTAATGTAGCATAGCCCAGCTTCATTGCCCCAATATTAATGTAGCCAGAGCCCTACATCATTGGCCCAATATTAATATAGCCAGAGCCAACTTCATTGGCCCAATATCAATGCAGCGAGAGGCCTACATCATTGGCCAAATATTAATGAAGCCAGAGCCCAACATCATTGACCAAATATTAATGCAGCGAGAGGCCTACATCATTAGCCCAATATTAATGAAGCCAGAGCCCTACATCATTGGCCCAATATTAATATAGCCAGAGCGCAACTTCATTGGCCCAATATTAATGCAGCCAGAGCCCTACATCATTGGCCCAATATTAATATAGCCAGAGTGCAACTTCATTGGCCCAATATTAAAGTAGCCAGAGCCCTACATCATTGGCCCAATATTAATATAGCCAGAGCGCAACTTCATTGGCCCAATATTAATGTAGCCAGAGCCCTACATCATTGGCCCAATATTAATATAGCCAGAGTGCAACTTCATTGGCCCAATATTAATGTAGCCAGAGCCCTACATCATTGGTCCAATATTAATATAGCCAGAGCCCAACTTCATTGACCCAATATTAATGTAGCCAGAGCCCAACATCATTGGCCCAATATTAATATAGCCAGAGCGCAACTTCATTGGCCCAATATCAATGAAGCCAGAGCCCTACCTCATTGGTCCAATGTTAATGTAGCCAGAGTCCAGCTTCATTGGCCCAATATTCGGGTAGCCAGAGCCCTACATCATTAGCCCAATATTAATGTAGCCAGAGCCTAACATCGTTGGCCCAATATTAATGCAGCCAGAACCCAACAGCATTGGGCCTGGCGCACGCTACTTCTGTACACGAGCGTAACACCGTGCTTATGCACAAATTCACGTTCTGTGAAAGGCACGGATTTCACGCAAAAGCATACGAGAAAAAAACAAAAGGCACAGACTAGGCACAGGTTCGGCACGTTTTACAGAATGCTTCGGCACAGCTTAGGCACAGTTTACGCCCATTTAGGCACGTTTTTCGGAAACGTTATATTTAACTCGTCCGAAGGCAAGCCGTACGAAAATTCTCGGCGAGTGACCAGCCAGATTCAGTCTGTAAAAAATATGGTTATCAGCGAGAATCGAAAGTGACAAGTCATAGTAATAACTCGGCTGATACGAGCAAGACAAACAAACGAGAATTGAGCGAGAACAGCAAGACATAATAATAATAAAACATGATAAATGCGACCTTCCACGGGAAAACGTACACTAAACAGTTATCTGTTAAACGGCCTAAAAGCGTTTGATCGCAGTTCGGAAACTGCGTTAAAATGGTTTAGGAAAGCATTAGAAGCGTTGGAAAAACCGTTCGAATTTTCATCCATGCCATTTGAAGCGTTTATAAAAAAGCGTACAAAACTTTTTTCCAGGCCGTTGACGCGTTGAAAGCGTTAGGAAAGTCGTTCAAATTATTCGTTCGGTCCACAGAGTTTAATACTTTACAAAAGTCGTTTGAACAAAACATTTAAACAGCAGTTTTACAGCTATGCTCCGTCACGCGTGACCAGTAATTTTGAGAATGAAATGAACATTTGAATATTTCTTTGTAACGTCCGAGATTTGAATGAAACCTTGCAGATCTCTGTGGAAAACACTTTGAAAGTCACGAATTAACGGAAAATAACTTCGCTACACGCATAAAAAAACCTAATATTGTTCGGATATGTAACATTTCAAACAAAATTATATTTTGTTGTCCTTTGTTTCCAAAAATGCGGTAAAGTTCTCACGGGAATTCCGAATCTCGGAATGAATTTTCAAAACCGACGCGTAATCTTGAAAACTCCATTCAATTTTTAAAAATACCAGTCACGCGTGACGGAGCATGGCTGTAAGGCTTACCTTCTCTGTAGTTTGATTTGACTTCTTCGTTCTTTGTTCTCGTGAATATTCGACAAAATATCGCGGACATTTCGAGAGTACTTTCGCATCGTTCTCATGATAACTCGCACATGAAAATTCGCAAAGCAAATTAAAAAAAAGAAGCGAATTTTTAGAAATTTCGCTGAAACGAAACGAAACACCGGTGAACTTTTCTGCCGAAAATACAAAGTGTTGCAGCGCCAGTTCGCTTAAACAAAGATTGTTTGGTATAAAATGCGTCGTGAACTTAAATATTTGAAGAAAACGTGATATAAATCTATCTTTCTGTTTTAGCAATTCGAAATTAGCGTTGTTTTCCGCTTTGTAATCATTGTTACTCAACTGGTGCACTGATTCTTTTTGGAGACAGATCCTTTTGTCAACAAGAGGCTAAACATAGCCTATACTCATGCGCATGAGACTCTAAGACGGCTTTATTGAAGCTACCAATTTTTCTGTAGTCGCTTTGAATATTTAATTTATTGATTCCTGATCAAACCCACACTAGTGTAATACTTCCCAAACGTTAACCGTGAATTATTTCTTTTACATTGGGTTATTCCAGAAAGAATCCCCCCCCCCCCCCCCCCACCGACGGATGGCAAGATTGTTTGACCCCTTCCCCCACCCCCCTCCCGCCTGGATTTCCAAGCCAAGAGACCCCTTCTCCTGCCCGGATTTCCAATAAGTTTGTGGAAGCCCTAAATTTACAGGTAATGATAAAAATACATGTAATCGGATCCACGAGATTCTACTTTTATAATGCGAAAACTGTGGTGATGAGTGCTATAAATTGGTGAAACATTTTAATAAAAATAAATATTGCGTGACACATCATGAATCCTGACCCCCCCCCCCGTTTGATTTCAAGACCAAATCGAAATGAAATTTTTCTATAAAGCTAGTCCTTTAAATAACTGCTTTGATTTTGCCATGTATTAGTTTTTTCCAAGCTTCACAGTTTTTTCAAAGTGTTGTCGCAAATACACTTCTTTCATATATGCAAATTTCGTGTGGAATGTAATTCGATCGCGTGGTGCTTTCACATGATCATGAATCCAAAATATTTGTTCTAAAGGTCCAAACTTTTTATTAATGAAACTCATATTTCCTTGAATGAAAATGTTTTTTCCTTGAACAAAAGAGTTAAACGCTTATCAGAATTCAGTGATTTTCTGCTTCAGGAAGGCTTGGCGATTTATTTATCCTCATTGCAGTACGCAGCGCTGGCGTCTGCGAATTATATTATAAACATCACAAAATAATATTTACATTCAGCAACCTGCTATATTATATCTAGTGTTTTCTAAAATTTCTGACTTTTCTTGTGTATATAGAATGCCATTCTTATCCGTAAAGATGATTCGCATAATGTTTTCGCGAATCAAAAAATCTTGAAAGCAAACTTTATTTCAGAAAGCTCTATTTAACTTAATAATATTTAAATACTAGCGTTCCTTTACCGTGATTATTGACTTCACGAAGAAAACATTCGAACAAGTTTGCGTCTAATGTTTCCCAAACCGTGACTGCATTCTGTTACATTTGAAAAGACTACTTTTAAAAGCAATAAAATCAGTAAACGACCGGGTTATTTTTCAATTTTAGTAATTATCAAAAACTGTATTATTACGCGACAGTCCGTTGACTCTGTGTTTAGAGTGCACAAAAGCTCACAAAAGCAACTTTTTCTCGGTCTAGAATAACAAGTATGACACAAAGAAAAAGTCAATCACAAATTGATGTCAACATAAATTCTCACCGAAAAATGGAATTTCTTTTATAGTAAAGTCCCTCGCCTGCTTGAAAATTCTTTAAAACTCCGCTTCTTCGGATTTGATCGCCCCCCGCACTGATAATTTCGTCGCTCGTCGCTTACAGCTCTCCTTTTTCTCCACTACAGCGGCTTCTGAGTATTCTTTAAAGCTTTCTCTTTCCATTTTGAGTATTTTGAATGTGTGTTATTATTCCGACAAGACAAAGAAAACCAAGCACATGCCGAGCGCGGCAGACATTTTTGTAGAATTTTTATGTGACCTGCGACCCGGTTAGTAATAATATATGCGTGCATAAATTTGCATGCACTAATGTGACAAAAACAAGAAGAAACGCCACCCATTTTATACCTCATGCGCTTACTGCGCATGAGTAATAAACACGCAAATCTCTCCGCGCTGAAATGTGATCTGCACAGTTTTGACATCAGGTTATGCTAATTTATTGCTGAAATTTGACCAACTTGTGAAAACACCAGACAGCTCATTGGATGAATAAAATGACCCATTCCGTTTTATAAATCCGAATCGAATGATAAAACTCCAAAACGTCAATTTGTTCGAACAACTTTTTGAATGTTTGGCAGTATTTATCCAAAGCCGATGACCGAATGGTCAGAAACTACATCTGTATTAAATACAAGTACTATTCTACATCTCCAAACGGCTGAGAAAGCGACAGTGCGGGAAGAATACAAGTAAACACGATTACTGATTTCCCGCTGTCGCTTTCACTTGGAGAAAAAATAATTCGTTGCATGAGAACAATCTTGCAATTTATCGTCATAACAATGTGTGACCAAAAAGCGCTGTGACACGAGCAAGATGAAAATAATGTTTCCCGGGAAAATTTACATAACGTCGTTCAAAGGCACAATTTAGGCCCGAATTAAGGCACAATTTAGGCACAACTTAGGCACAGCTTAGGCACAACTTAGGCATGAAAAAAAGCTAGACATGCACACTTCATGCACAACTTGGGCACACTTTAAGCACAACTTGTTCGTGCCAAGGCACACTGTAGAATCTGTATTTCGATCCAACGTACAACGAAACGTATTTTTATGTAAAATAAACGCTGTCTAACCGTGAAAATTGGAATGTAGTTTGAGTATGGATTTTCCAAATTGAAAATTGTTACCCCAGGAAATAAGCTGAACTTATGAGCACTTCAAAAGTCTTTGTTTTTTAACATAAGAAACGGAGCTAAAACCAAATCGATTTTGAAAATTTTCGACCAGGCTGTTTTTGTAGGTACGTAATATTAGGTTACCTTGCTGCAAATTGCTATAAATTTGTTATTTTTCGATCATTTAAAGTCATTCTTAAAATACATAATGCTCATTAGCTATTAACTTTAATTGCAAAAGAAAAAAAGCCTACATATTATCAACATATCATCAAAGCGGAGAAATTATGAATTGTGCCAGGTTAGACTGTAAATGTTACGCGACTAGTGTCCAAAATGGCCTCATTTTTTGTGACTATTGTAAAATTTTCTGTTTTATTCAACCCTATATGCAAAACTAAAATTTTTCACAGGGAAGACATTAATGAACTTTAGTTTTTTTACCAAATCTCAACCTAAACTGAATTTTAATAATTTCAGAAGAGCTAAATTAAGTGTGAATTTTAGCCATGTACACCAGTAGCGTGCGCCAGGCCTACACCAAATTTTAGGCCAGGATAACCAAACCCTTTTGAGATATGGACAAGCAAAGTTTCGTTTCTAAGCGGCAAGGGTAATTTGCCGAACGCCGAGCGCCGAACGCCGAACGCCGAACGCCGAATGTCTGTCAGCGGTTTATCTTGTGAAACATGTGCTTCACCATGGCGGAGCGAATTGTCTTGTATTACCAATAAAACAACATTATTACCAATAAAACAACATTTAACCTGTAATTCTAGTAACCTCACATATATGATCGAACTGGTAAAAAATGTAAAAATACAGTATATAGGGGAAACCAAACGCACGATTCGTGAACGCTTCACGAACACAGAACACAGACAAGGGACAAACAACCCACATCACGCCAACTCCACAGCAGCGGTCCCTACACATTTCAACTTACCAGGTCACTCTTCCACGGACATGAGACTCGTCCCGCCTGAACTGCAGCCAACCATCAATGCTTCCCGTCGAAAAGCACGCGGCCGCGGGGCAGTTTAATTCATAGAGGGAACACTTTATCACCAGAAGTATTAACCGAAGAAACGAACGCTGAACTCATACACCATATATTATTTTTATCTTATGTTTACAAGTGCGCTGTCTACATGTCATGTATTAGCCAATCATTTATAACCATGTATTTTTCAAATTTTAGGAGCCGTTACAATGTTTTCTCATCTCCGAGAATACAGCGATATATCCGGGACCTTCTTACGGTCCAGAGCGCTAAATTTGAAAAGCTTCCGTCTGACAAAAGAGCCAAATTACAAAGAAAATACTTTGACCATTGCGAATCTAACGAATCAAAATGAAAATCTTGCCCCACGAATTTGTTGACAAAATGCTTTGAAAAGAGCGCGGCCCGCCTTTGATTACAGCACAATTGTTAACTTTATCGCACCTTGGGATTTACATCACGCATCAAATCGTGTAATTGACAGCAGTTGAATCTGCCAAGAGACTAGAGACTAGAGTACTCCCAAAGCTTATTCTGTTGAGCAAATACAACCGACTGGTTCTGTATATGCAAAATTATGCTGCGCATCAAGAAACTAGGCACTATATAAAGTACATGTCGCGAAGTGTCCTGGGGGGTGCTAAATTTGAAAAAAGAGCCAAATTACAAAGAAAATGGGGGGAAATGGTAAAACAAGTGTACGTTTTACTCCATAACAAAAAACTAAGTACTTTGGCGGTTAGGTTCACCCTGGCTTTTTCATTAGAGGTGTTAAGGAATCATTTAAGACCCTTTTTATTTCCCTAAGATGTGGACAACTTCTATCGAATCGCGTTCTAAAATTCGGTTTTTTCGCTGATTTCAGTATCGAAAAAGCACCGCATTGATATTCAGGATGTCTTTCTTTTCAAGAAAGGACTTGCTAACTGAGGTTCGCCCTGGAAATGTTAGCCTCGCGTCTAAACAAAAGTTGGCGAAGTTTGGATTCAATACGATGCGTGGAAATAGTATCAAAGCGCTATTTTATAGAAGGTGTTCCATAAACTAAAAATGGCGCTCGAAAATGTCTTCCTACGAACTCCCACGAGACCGGCAAACGGATTCAAATTTGAATAATTATCTCAACACAGTCAATGTTGCCTCAGTCGCAAGAGGCGGGTGCTTGCTTTTTGCTTGTTCAAGTAAGGATTTCAAAGAGAAGCCATCATTTATTTCACATTAATTTTTCTCATTGTCCGGCAAATAGAAAGGCCTATATTATTTTTTAAATCCTCAGTTAATATACTCTAGGTCTGAACCACGGTAACCGATCGAGAAAAAGAGCGCATCTAGATCTGGACTGAAAAACGCTTTGTAAAGAGCACGAGAAACAGCGCAACATAGAAGTGAGTGACCTGTGATTCACACTCACTATTTGGCAACGCTTTTAACTGAAAACCCTGTTCTGCGGAAAATGTTTTTGCCATCGAACTCTGACCGTTGCGAATCTAACGAGTCAAAATGAGAATCTTGCTGCACGCGAATTTGTTGACAAAACTCTCTGTAAAGAGCAAGAAGAACAGAACATCACGTCTTTTATAGACATTCGACGCACTTAAAATAACTTTAAAACGATCTAAACACTGTTTAAACGCGATAGTTCGATAAAATATTTCGGTCTTCAAGCCTCTTCAGTCGTCCGCCATATTAAAGTTCTGTAAAGAGTGCGAGTAAAAAAGCGTAACGAACAAGCGAGTGACCCGCACATTGCGCTCTCTATTTGGCAACGCTTTTAACTGAAAACCATGTTCTGCGGAAAATGTTTTTGCCATCGTGCTTTTACTGGGCATTGTAAGTACATGTCGCGAAAGACAGTGGCATTCCGGGCGATGTTCGGTATAGCCCTGGCCCTGAGGAAGACTAGTTCTATTGGTTGAAATATTGGCCATCTTAATAATAAATCTGCCCGTTGCCGTAGTGCCAGCCTTGCTTTCAGCTTTTTATTTTTGCTACCCAATTGTTTTAGGACACTTCGCATTACATTCGTCTTTTGTGGAGTCTGCTCTATCTAGTTAATAACATTTGCCATTCTGTCTTCATTTTAGCGATGAATCGGGAGGTGAAGGTGAATACATCGCATACATCAGCGAGTGTTTATTCACTGAAATATAAAGCTGAATGCAAGGCTGGCACTACGGCAAAGGGCAGATTTGTTAAATGGCCAATATTTCGACTAATAGAACTAGTATTCCTCAGGGCCAGGGATATACTGAAAGAAAACATTGTAATGGCTCCTAAAATTTGAAAATACATGGCTAATACATGACATGTAGACAGCGCACTTGTAAACATAAGAAAAATAATATAAAGTGTATGATACAAAACTGAGTTCAGCGTTCGTTCCTAATGCCTTCTGGTGATAAAGTGGTCCCTCTATGAATTAAAAAGGCCTCGCGTGCTTTTCGACAGGAAGCATTGATGGTAGGTTGCAGTTCAGGCGGGATGAGTCTCATGTCCGCGGAAGAGTGGCCTGGTAAGTTGAAATGTGTAGGGACCGCTGCTGTGGAGTTCGCGTGATGTGGGTTGTTTGTCCCTTGTCTGTGTTCTGTGAAGCGTTCACGAATCGTGCGTTTGGTTTCCCCTATATACTATTTTTTTACATTCGATCATATATGTGAGGTTAAATGTTGTTTTATTGGTAGTACAAGACTTAACGCCTGCTCGAAATGACAATTCGCTCTGCCATGGTGAAGCACATGTTTCACAAGATTAACCGCTGACAGACATTCGGCGTTCTGCGTTCTGCATTCGGCGTTCGGCATTCAGCGTTCGACATTCAGCGTTCGGCATTCAGCGTTTGGCATTCAGCGTTCGGCATTCAGCGTTCGGCGTTTGGCAAATTACCCCTGCCGGTTTGTAAGACTGTTTTCGCGGTAAAAATACGAACACCATACTGCGTTAAATGCAGTTGCGTCCTGCTGCGGATCTCCCCAAGGATGGCCTTGTTGACAGCTCGATCAAATAAAACCGTGCAATTTGTTCAAAGAATCGACAACATTTAGAACAACAGGCATGTTATATCTTTATTTTGATCTAAAAGGAAAAATCTTTCAGGCACTTACTTGGGGTAGACTTAATCTAAATCTGGGATAAAACCCTTTTAGCGACGAGCAGGATTTGTGCTAGGCCTGTCACCTTTTATAACAACTTAAGTCAGAGTCCTCGGAGAGGGAAGCATCTGCCTGTGATTTCACTTCTTGGCGCGGGCTCACATTTGTATGTGTTACTTGAAATCTCTCGAAGATCCCTTCATCTCTTAGTTCCCGCTCTACGTCTTTAGCACTTTTAACTGTTTTTCCACCAGGGTTTATGTAGCGAAAGTAAACCTTTACTCCCGATAAAGACGATCGTTTCTCCTGTACATACGTCATACATACATGAACTTTATCAAAATCTAGCACTCAGTGTTCTCGACTGCGAACCTGAACCACGAGTTTCATTACCCTTTTCTGACTTCTCCTTCGTCATGTGTAACCGCTTTTTCGGTGGCATCATTTCAACGGCTTTTTCCTTTTTTAAACTATTCGCTCTGATCTACGGGCATTTTCTTCGATCACACGTTTCTTCTGTTTGATTTCTCACATTTCATGCCATCATTCTATCACGAATGTTGTTCTCTTATTGGCTACGCTACTCACTATCTATCCTGTTGTAGAAAGTGAGTGTGTGTGCTGGGTGTTATTTATATCATTATTCAATAAAAATACAAGCCTATCTGATCCTGTCTTGTTGTCAAGTTTTGAACCTCTAGTAGATTTATACTAAAACAATTAGATTATTGGCTCTTGATTTCTATGCGTAATAGAAATCTTGAGCTTATAATCATTCTAATTGTTATGCAGGTACCGTAGCAGTTCCCTTCTGCAAGTGAGCAAAAGTTGAGGGGGTTGGGAGGGATGGCAAGAGAATGAGCCTCTGTTATGTTGTTTGTTCACTGAAGTCCTCACTTTGCTTGCCACTTGACTAAATTAGAAAGGAACTGCTTGCAAGCTATTTGACATAATTTAGACTTGTTGAAATGTAGTTTAATATAGAGTCCCACAGTTTGTAGTACTATAAAACCTCTATGTACATAGTTATGTAGCCTTTAAGCCAGGTCTAAGATACAGTACCCTTCTGTTGCCCTTGCAATCTAACAAAAATGGAAGAGTTAGAACTGTCTTAAAATTCTGTTGATTTTCGTTTTTGCTTGACCCAAGCATATAAAGAACAAGAAACCTTTTTGGGTGTTGCCATGTACAATACATGTTAGTGATGTCAACTCGTGCTGAACTTCGTTTTTCTGATTTCAAAAATTAAGTGTATAGGAAAATTCACTCACTTATCATCTAAGTGTACCTTATTTTTTTCAGTCCAATGGTATTTATCTTCTTGGTTTGCTGATTTTGCCACAAGAAACATCATCTTCAGAAGAAGCTGCGACTGTAGAACATCTGCAGGTAAGATGTGGAGCATACCGACTGACAAACTATATGTCACTCATTACATATACGCACCAAACCTTGCCACCAAGTATTTCTAAGTATTCCAAATTGCAGTGAGAGAAGGCCTTCATAAGTACATACATATAGCAGATAACCTACATGCAGTACGCATACCTGCCAAGTCTCACGCCTTAGGCATGAGTCTCACGCCTGCGAGTCCAAAACTCCGATCTCATGCCTACTCACGCCTATGGAGCAATTTCTCACGCCTGATTTACATATTTGAGCTATCAGCCCTTAACTGATCGCATGATCCAATTAAAAATATAGTTCCGTTCATGAAAATGGCATTTTTTTGTAGGTTTTTATCGTTCTGAGCTTTACAATAAGGTACAGCTGAATGATATTAAACGGAGGTCGAGGTCCAGGGAAACTTCCGAATTCTTCGGAACATTTTCGGACAACTTCGGCATAGATTGGGTTCTCTTCGGATTTGGTCGGATCGCCTTCGGAAATCCTGGCACGTGACTTTAAAATCTTCCAGTAAATGTCTGCTGCGATTTTGATAGTTGTCAGTGTGGAGACTTAAAAGTCGCATGATCCTTTATTTGCCAGGGTCTTCTTTATTAATACTGTTCTCTGTTTTCACAATCAGAAAATTTAAGATACCTACATGTAATCCAATTTTTTTTTGTAACTTCTGTTGTTGTTTGTCATTGCAGAAAAGCGCCTTCAGAGCCTTGAGGTGAGTAACATTCAGTTATTATTTCATATTCCTATTGCACTGCTGTTAGATGTACATGTATGAGTGGTGTGTGTGTGTGTGTAGAGTTTAACCCTTTCAGTCAAAAATTGGGAGTTTCTTGGTGTTGCGGACTGTCGGTAAACTGTTGGTTATCTGTCGGCCGACAGTCGGTGGAGGTGAGCTGTTCTTCACTTTTACCAAAGTTAGATGATACAAATAATAATAATAATTATTTATTACACCAATCAAGCTTTGACCATGAAAAGTAAATGGTTTGATTTTTTCTGTAGGTTTCTTTTCAGCATGGAAAGAAATCGCCAGTTGTTTAAACGGTAAGTATGTTGTGGTTTAAATTTTTCCTTTGATTTGAAGATTTAATTACAGATTTACATGTAATTTCAGATTTAATTATTACCACGATCCAAGACAAAGAAAAATTAAAATTAAACTGGTTTGAAAATTCTCAAACCAAAACAAAAATTAAACCACAATAAGTACACTGTACGACATTGCAGTTTATTGTCAATTTAGGCTTGAGCTAAAAATCAAGGACAACAATATTTCGATGCCATTGTGGCATTACCTTCCATAGCAAACACTTGTAGCCTGGATTTTTTGTCATTTTTTCGTTTGGTTTTTAGGTTGTTTCCTCCAGACGTGTTTGAGAAGTTTATTGATGTTGGGCATTATGTAAGAGACCTGAATGCCTACAAAGCTCTGGTTGACAAGATTTCAGCTTTAACGGTAAATACAAGACAGTGAAATGAAGAATGAGATTCACAGTGGCAAGCGCAATAATTAAATGCAATAATTGCAAATGAAGCCGTGACCTTTTTGTTGCCATTGTGATTCTCTTACCAACTGAGTTATGAAGCTTGATATGTTGGGACGGAGTAGGCCATTTGCTAGGTCATAATATAAACCCCTCAGGAACTGCAGTTCTAACTGTCCCCCTTAAACCTTTCACTCACAGAGTCAATTATGGAGACATGTAGTGTAGTTCTAACTTTTGAGTCTGTTGACGAAATCCTATGGTGTGGCCATTCAAATGAAACCTCCTTGGCAGTACTTTTGCATGGTACCATTTGTTTTTCAATACTTTTTACAAAATGATTTTTTGGGATTTTTCTTGAATTTCGATTTTTGGCACTCTTGGGAGTTAAAGGGTTAAAGAAGTGTCGCCTTACAATGGCTCCTGCTGTGAGAGAGTTGACTGTATGTACATGTAGAACTTAAAGCGCCTATCACCCCTAGAAAGTTAATTTCAGAATAAACTCTATGTGCATTGTAAAGTTGAATGGTAAAATATTTCTTGTTTTGAACGTCGTGTTAGTGAGTTAGAGATTTGAATTTACAAAATGCTAATTAGATGACGACAACCCGGGAATCATTTATTATACAACTACTTGTTTTCACCTCCAAGTAATATTTTTACGAATCAATTGACTATCTGCAGTTTATTTTTAGTATTTTTCAAATTAATTATCCTCAAGCTGTAAACTGCACATTGTAAATTGGCGTAGAAATAATGGCAAATTCCCGGGTTGACGTCATCGAATTAGCATTTTGTAAATTCAAATCTCTATGACTCACAAACGCGACGTTTAAAACAAGAAATATTTTACCATTCAACTATTCAATGTACATAGAGTTGATTCTAAAAATAACTTTCTAGGGGTGATAGGCACTTTAAAGAAAAGCCATGTGAAGTGTTTGTTGTTTATTTCCGCCCCATAACCCCTTTTCTAAACTTTATTTTTATTTCGGTCCAAAGGAGGAGGACATCTCGGTTATCAGAAACAATATTCTCACAACCAATCAGAACAAAGCTCCCAGCCATTCCATTGGCTCATATGAAGTACTGGAACTCCTTGGATCAGGTGCATTTGGAAGCGTGTATAAGGTTAGTGATATGTTTGAGTCTTATAGGCGAACCTTTGTTTACAGTTGCCTGATTACAATAATTGGGCACCTCATTTTCCAATAGAGCTACAAAAAATCAACTCTGAATATTGAAAGGGTATCGTACAATTAGCTTTCTCTGGAGATTTGAGCTTACTATACTAGATACTCTTCGTGCAATGCTGTTTTGTAAATTCAAATGAAACCAACTGTAAATGACGAGGCAAAGATTCGCGTATAAGGTAAAGATTACGGTGTAAATCCTTCAAAACCCATTTCCGATCTAAAGAGGTAGCTTAAATTAAGTACCTTCTCTAATTTACCAACTGCCCCGGCCCTAGAAAACCAACAGGGACGTATAAAGGGAATTCTCGAAGGGAGAAGAAACCAGTATTACTTTTGGGCAACTTTCCAAAACGGAAGAAAAGAAATTTAACCCTTGTCATTTGGTGTTCTAATCAAAGCTCTCTAAGAACCATCTCGCGAATGCGAAACAACGCAAGGTAAAGTGCACAGATCGGTTTCAATTTTCCATACTGAGTTTGAAGTCAAAGAATTGAAGACAAAAACAGATTTAAACGACCAAAACATCTTAGCGTGACATAAATATGCATTGTGTGAAATAAGACTGTGACAACAGGGTGATGTAATTGCACTGGGGAATTAAAAAAAGTTTACTTCAGCAATCATCGTTTAACACGTAATACACTGGGAACAAGTGAAAATTTTCATATCTGTTCCCGTATACTATATCTCGTTCAACGCTTCGCGTATTTACGAGATAAAAATAGGTGACATAATATTTATAGTATCTCAGGCCCAGTTCAAACGTTGAACTTCACATGTGCCGAACCTAATGCAAACGAGCAAAATCTATTGTTCTTGCTAATTTGCATTAGGTTCGGCACATGTGAAGTTCGACGATTGAACTGGGCCTTACCTCCTTTAAGCGTTCGTTAAGCTTGCACCCTATGGGTATCATTCATGTGTGTGTGTGTTTTTTTCTACTTTTAGGTCAGAAAAAAGCATGCTGGTCAAAGCTTTCTGGCCATGAAAGAGGTACGTATTAAGTAAACTGAAGTTTCGAACATTCCAATTTTTGTTGAAGTAAAAACAAGTTGCTACTTTCTAAAACTGTATGCTTTTTGTTTGAATTTTCAACTATTTTAGATGTCTGTCCATAATCCTGCTCTTGGAAAAACAGCCAAAGAGAGAGGAAAGAGCGTCGGTGAAATTGTTAACGAAACTACAATCATGAAAGAACAGGTGTGGGACTTTTTTTCTTTTTTTATCAATAGTTTGTCTGTTAACCCTTTAACTCCCAAGAGTGCCAAAAATAAAAATATCCCAAATTTTATTTTGTAAAATATTGAAAAACAAATGGTACCATGCAAAAGTACTACCGAAGAGGTTTCATTTGAATGGATTTCGTCCACAGACTTAAAAAATAGAACTACTCTACAATGTACATGTCTCGATTGAATTGCTTTGGACTGAAAGTGTTAAAGAAACTTTCTAACGACTTTAATTAATACTTTTGATTCTTCTCTCTTCTCTCAGCTAAGACACCCAAATGTTGTCAAATACCACAAGGCTTTTCAAGAAAGTAAGTAAACTTTTATATTCTGGAGTGCTAATTCAAGACCTACTTTTTATGACTGCGAAAGTGTGCTTTTCCGGTATCAAGTATCTGTTACACCAGTGCGTTGACCGTTTTATGCTGTGTTTATTTTGTCGCAGAGGATAAGCTGTATGTTATTATGGAGCTGGTTGAAGGTGCTCCTCTTGGAGAACATTTTAATTCCTTGAAGGAAAAAGGAACACGATTTTCTGAAGAGAGAATATGGCACATATTTATTCAGGTACATAACATCAATGTTTTATTGGGTTTCTTTTTTCACGCCAGCATCTTTTGAGCTTCCTGTTATTCTATCATTTGTCCTGGTTTGTTCATCAGTTTACTCTATGTTTGTTCATCAGTTTACTTGGTGATTCTGTCTTTATTTTCTCCATGCTTCCTTTCTTCTCGCTGACTCGCTTTCTCTCTCGTTTGTTCTCTCGTTCGTTCTCTCGTTCGTTGTCTCGTTCGTTTACTCACTCCCTCGCCTGGTCGCTGGCTTTTGTTTTCATTCGTTTGTTCTATTAATTTGCTTTCATCCGTTTTAGTCATTAACCCCTCTTTCAATAACTTTGCTTTCTCGTGGTAATACAGTGAAGTGTGAACTCTCTATAAAAAGTTTCGTTACAGACCAACAGGTTTAATTCGGCCAGAACCAGCCAATAGTTGATGTACGTCTTAGAGTGGTGTCCGTCTTAAGAGAGTTTACTATAATGCCGATTCTTTCTGTTTATTTTTCACTACAGATCGTGCTGGGATTACGATACATTCACAAGGAGAAGCACATCGTCCATAGAGACCTAACACCAAACAACATCATGCTGGGCGAAAATGATAAAGTCACGATAAGTAAGATACTTTAGTAATGTTTTCCTGTTGTTGTCGTATTTTATTTGAATGGACGCAATTGATTTTGTTTTTTTTATCCTTTTTTGTAGCTGACTTTGGCTTGGCAAAGCAGAAAAACCCAGACGCAAGTAAAATGACCTCCATGGTTGGGACAATATTGTATTCTTGGTATGTGAGGTTTTTTCTTTCCTTCTTACTGTACCACCGGAATAACAAAATTTCGCTTACCTTATTTTCATATTATATCGCCAAATGCCACCAAATATACAAATTAATTGGATAGTAAAATACTTTAGAGCAAAACAGAAGCAGTAGTTTGGAGATAAAGTGCAGGATTGTAAAGATGGAAGTGGATTACAGTTCATCAAATTTGATTTCGTGACAGGCGGTCTCTTTAGGCAACATTTCTTTCTTTCCATCACTTTTGACGATTGTTTCTTCCAATATCAAAATAATAAAGCAAGCTTAAAGCGAGCTCCTGGCTATAATCTTGGAAACACGATATTTTAGCTGGGACATTGTTCATTTAATGAAGGCGAAAGCAGAAAGACCTCGTACTGGTTAAAATGCTTGCAACAGAACAAGGAGTAAATAGATGCTTGCAATAGAGCGGTCTTCATTTGAGTGTCATAAAACGGCAAAACCAAAGTAATTGCTCTGATCAATCACAGCAGTCGTAAACAATCCAATGAACCAATCAAAGCTCGAAGCAAATACATGTAGCCGGCGCCAAGCGCGGGAAAATGCGTACAGGCAAGTCACGATTGGTTTTGGTTTTACTTCTGATTGGTTGAAAAAGTGGCGCAAGATTTTTTAGCCAATTACAAAGCGAAGCAATGCAAAACCAAAGTAATAGCGAAATTACTTTCGAAACTCGAGCTGATATAAGCTTTTCAAACAACTCAGCTTTGTTGACCCAAACCCTGGCAAGTGGTCGCAAGTCAAGCGCACACAATCACTCAATTACAAGCATAACCGCGCGGGGATAGGCCGGACAAACTTGCGTATACTTGCGAATCAACTTTGCGATTCCGTTTGGCAATCCAGCGCAAGTCAACGCAAATTACCGTCTTCCAACTTGCCTTGACTTGCATTCCCGTTGAGTCAGGGCTTAAGGCTTGTTTTCATGCGATTTCAAACATTTTCCATATAAATGGACATTATTTACTGAAGTCTTTTGGAAAGCGCTCGGTCGAAACGTGACCCAAAATGTGGCGCACGTGTAGCATGCTGTGGTGTTAATTGTCTTATTGATCGTTTCAGTCCTGAAGTTATCCAAAGCCAACCTTATGGTGAGAAAGCAGATGTGTGGGCCTCGGGCTGCATTCTTTATCAAATGGCAACTCTTGAACCACCGTTTTATTCTTCTAATATGCTGGCTCTTGCCACAAAGGTACGTCAAGGATTGTACGTTTTCTGCCATCTCGCCCATGCTTCTATATATTTTAGAGAATATTTGATCATCCTTTTTGCTGCAACTTTGGACAAAACTAAGAGAGAACCCCAAAATGCGGGCATTTCCGTAATGATCCGATTTAGCGCCCGGGGCGCTTATTAACTATAGGTAGCTTAAGGGAGGGCTTTTATTGGAGAGCGGGAGCTTTTTTTTTTTTGACAAAAACATGCGATAATGAACAATAACAGAAAATGTACAATTCGCGTAGTCAGAACAATGGTAAGAACAGTGGTTCGCATCGTCATAATATAATTCGCTATTATACCTCAATGTCACTTTGTTCGATAAGATAGCTTTCTGACGTAACATCTTCAACGTCGGAATAAGGGACGCTAAAAGCATCACTCAAGGGCAGAGGGGCGCTTATTAACAAAACGATACTCAGGGGGTGGGGGGTGGGAGTTAATTAGAAAGAGGGCTCTTATTACAAGGAGGGCGCTAATTCATATCATTGTGGTATTCCATTTTTTGCTCAATAAAAGCACAAACGGTATTTCAGAAATGGTTTTCCTCCTCTTTCCTCGTTCAGTCTGAAGATGTGATTTGAAGATCCGCCTGGCTTCTTTTCGTGGCCAAAAATGAGAGCAAATTGAGTGAGTTTTGATTTTTTTCTCCGCAGATCGTGGAAGCTCAGTATGATCCCATTCCTCCTGGTCAGTACTCAGATAAGGTGTCAGAGACAGTTGCAAGGTAACCAGCCTGGACTCATGTTGTACAATGAATGTCCCTCATTTTACATTTCTTCCCCCCATTAAAGCGCCTATCACCCCTAGAAAGTTATTTTCAGAATCAACTCTATGCACATTGAATAGTTGAATGGTAAAATATTTCTTGTTTTGAACGTAGCGTTTGTGAGTTATAGAGATATGAATTTACAAAATGCTAATTAGATTACGTCAACCCGGGACTTTGCCGTTATTTCTACGCCAATTTACAATGTGCAGTTTACAGCTTGAGGATAATTAATTTGATAAATAATAAAAAATAAATTGTGGATAGTTAATTGATTCGTAAAAAATATTACTTGGAGGTGAAAACAAGTAGTTGTATAATAAATGATTCCCGGATTGACGTCATCTAATTAGCATTTTGTAAATTCAAATCTCCATAACTCACTAACACGACGTTCAAAACAAGAAATATTTTACCATTCAACTATTCAATACAGTAGGGTTGCAGCTCTTCGAAACCTCTATGGAGTTGATTCTGAAAATAACTTTCTAGGGATGATAGGCACTTTAAGGCGTTTGTTATCAATGCTATTGTTATGATGTTGAACTTTCTTTCATTCAGGTGCCTCGCCACGAATCCAGAGGAAAGACCGGATATTGTTCAGGTATGATAACGTTGACTAAAATCGAAATCAAACAATAGAATTCAACTCCGACTTACATCAGTTCTACTTGACTCTTGGAGATGTGATACTGAGGTTTTGTACTCATAGAACGGTTTTCAATTGAGTGTCGTAAAACCAAAACCAAAGTAATTATATACTCTGACCAATCACAAGAGACCCAGACAAAACAGTGAACCAATCAGAGCTTGAAGCATTACGTGTTGCCGGTGCCAAGCGCGGGAAAATGCCTGCGAGCGAGAAATTTCGTACAAACGAGGCTTGGCGGTGAATTTTGAGCTGGTGACGTCATCATGCATAAGGCCTATTCCCGCTGGCGTAACTTAGCGAAAGAGGGGGGGAAAAAAAGCGAAACATGGATTTAGATATGCTAACTGGGGTCTCCAAGAACTGGTTATAACACATGCAAAGCGGACCGGACGCTGAGAATGTTTATCAATAGCGCGGCATAATTTCCTGACTATTCTAGCAGTGAGGACAGTTGTTGATCAGGGCCAGGTTGTTCAAAGCACGATTAAGCAAACCCAGGATTAGCGTCAAAAATTAAACATTTTCCAAAGTTTTCTGTCTTCCAGTTTAGACTTTAACTTGTCTTCACTACTAAATATAAATCACCTTTTAAGTACATTTTTAAACAGGGAAATGAAATCCTCGGTTAACTTTTAATCCGGGATTAGCGTAAATCCGCATTCGAACAACCGGCCTCAGAGTGTTAAGGCTTGTTTATTTAACAGACAATGGCGGTGTGGAATAACCGACAAACGGTTAAATGTGCCCTTCTCTTCCTCAGGTTGCCGCTAGCATCAGTGAAATAATGCTCGTTTACGTGGACAAACTGAGATCAAATGAGATCAGCTTGGAAAAGAAATTGGAGAGGGAAAGAAAAAGAACCCAAAGGTATGACACGAGTCAGTTGTTAGATTTTGCTCCTCTCTCGTAGATTTTGTTCCAGTTTTATAAAGAGATAAACATTCTCCTTGACAACAATTAACCAGCGCGTGTTAGTCTCCGAATTACGGTCACTTCGCTCTGTCGGGGAGCGAAGTGACCATATAAACGCGGACCAACTAGCAGTACTTTTATTTCTCAAATAAGACTGCAAAACAGTCTTTATTTTTGCGCGAGTCCACCGAAAAAAAATCGCGATAGCTGAAGCGGCGACAAAGAACTGTAGGGAGTCTGAGTATACACGAGGACTCATGAGCATCGATGCTTTGCGCGTCTCCTCGCAAGTGTCGCCCTCGAGCTTACTCTTTTGCAGTCTATCTTAAATACTGCTCTGAATGATCAAACGTTAGGATTTCATCCACAGACGCAAAAGTCGGAACCACCTTGTTCGTCATAATAAACAGTACCACAGGAAGGTACTGCTCAGTAGCTTTCATTTGAATGGTCACACTTTAGGATTTCATCCACAGACGCAAAAGTTGGAACCACCTTGTTCGTCATAATAAACAGTACCACAGGAAAGTACTGCTCAATAGCTTTCATTTGAATGGTCACACTTTAGGATTTCATCCACAGACTCAAAAGTTGGAACCACCTTGTACAGCATAATAAACAGTACCACAGGAAAGTACTGCTTAATAGCTTTCATTTGAATGGTCACACTTTAAGACTTCATCCACTGACTCAAAAGTTAGAACCACCTTTAACAGCATAATAAACAGTACCACATGAAAGTACTGCTCAGTAGCTTTCATTTCAATGGTCACACTTTAGGATTTCATCCACAGACTCAAAAGTTAGGATCACCTTGTACAGTATAATAAACAGCACCACAGGAAAGTACTGTTTAGCAGCTTTTAGCCTGTTCCAGGCGTTTAGATTGTGGGGAGCAGCGAAAAGCGGCGCGCGGCGCTATAGGGTCGGCGCGAGGGAAAACTGGGAGAGAGGCGAAGTTCTTTCGCCTCTCTCTCCAGCCTCCCCATGTTGTTTCTCTTGCGCCCGATTTTTCTTTCACGCCTGGAAGAGGCTAAGCAGCTTTCATTTGAATGGTCACACTTTAGGATTTCATCTACAGACTCAAAAGTTAGGACCACCTTGTACAGTATAATATACAGCACCACGGGAAAGTACTGCTCAGCAGCTTTCATTTGAACTGTCATCCTTTAGGATTCATCCACAGACTCAAAGAGCCAAAAGTTAGAACAACATAACGTGACTCAAGTTTTGCCGGACTATAGTGAGTAAAATTGGACTAAAGTTGATAACTCGGTTACGATACAATTCCTTCGCAATATAATGAGATTCGGTAGAAGAAAAACAAATCAGCGATCAAACGAGTTATTTCATTTAAGTTCGTGTTGTATTTCAGACATTACATCGAGGCAACTCGCAACATGCAAAACTACCACCGCCTTTTCTATGCTTCACAAGAACGCTACGATAAACTGGTAAACCTGTCAAGTAGTGGAGGCGCCGCTGGCTTTCGGTCCGTGGACGACGCTCTGGGAAGTGATACCGTGTTTGAAACAGCAAACGCTTTAGCAGAATTAAACATGAACAGAAACGGAGTTCACAAGAACGAAGAAACGGAGTCCACACCCCAGGTGGACTCTGGGATTGATATTGGAGACGTTCACATGAATGGGAACCTGGGTTCTAGTGCGGGATCACTGGAACAAAATGGCGGATCGAAATCAGGCAATAACTTGTCACCAGACTCTTCTTGGCGGCAAAGAACGTTAAAGCCTGTAACTGACAAATCCAGTAAAGGGACAGTTGAAAAATTGACTTATAATATTAAAGACAAAGATAGGCCTTCGCCGAGTGGCAAAGGTGGCACAGAAAAATTGTCAAATGGCAGAACTATTGTCGAGAAAACAAGTTCTAATTCGTCCACGTCCAATTCTCATGTATTCACCGTACCCAAGCCCCCGGGACCTAGAAAAGGCGCACGGAGGCAACTTCACGTCGATTTTGCTGTCGGCAGTAAAGCTGGGGCATCGAACGGTACAAGTACGACTACTGTGACACATGGCGTGACATCATCCGGGATTTCTGCTGGTGGGTTAAGTGATGCGTCATCCAGAAGATCTCAAAGCAGGTTGGTGCAGATTAACTGCTATTTTATTGTTACAGTAGATATTAGGTATTATTTCACAACTTCTTTCCGGTTGAAAATCAAACCAGTTTTAGAACTCCGAGGACATTAAAACCCCCATATTTCGGACGCGCTTAATTTCGGACAAAATCTTCCCGAATATAAACCCCGTCTGAAATTTTAACGGTCCGATGTTTTATCTTTGATTAACGTTTACATCACAGAAAAGAAAGAGGAAAAACACAACGCATCTACAAGGCAACAAAAAGAAACAAGGCAACAAACGTTTTCATGGTTATTGATTTTTCTTGCTTTTTGCTCTCAATTTTAGTTCCTCGGTGGAGATGCACAGACGTCAAGCCGGTGCCCAGCTAAAAGCAAGGCCTCGTACGTATTGTTTGTACCCTTTAGTTGATAATCCCATATTCAGCTTTTGCGTTGGTGTGTTGCAGTGCATGCTCTTTTTCTCTGATCTTATTGTTATCATTGCAGTTGTAAAACGTTTTGATACAACTGTATGATTTAACGCTCGGACCGAACAAGACCGAGAGTTGACGAGGGTGTTAAAGCTCGGACCGAACAAGACCGAGAGTTTACGAGGGTTTTAAAACTGGAACCGAACAAGAACGAGAGTTGACGAGGGTTTTAATGCTCATACGAAACAAGAACGAGAGTTTGCGAGGGTTTTAAAACTCGAACCGAACAAGAACGAGAGATGACGAGGGCGTTAAAACTCAGACCGAACAAGAACGAGGGTTTTAATGCTAGTACCGAACAAAAACGAGAGCTTACAAGGGTGTTAAAACTCGAACCGAACAAGAACAAGAGTTGACGAGGGTTTTAAAGCTCGGACCGAACTAAAACTCTCGCTACTCCAACTCTCATACACTGTCATTGACTCTGATCAGTGCACTCTTGTCAACTCTGCCCAATATTTGTTCCCGTTGATTCTGGGCTTGACCGGGGCTGTCAATAAGGATCAGCCGATGAAATTCCCTTGTTTCTATTTAAGGTATTTCGATACAGTTTTCTTGAGGTGATGCCTACATTTTTCAATCGCCTTTTAAGCGGTCTTCTCCAAGCCAGATCAACGTGAAATTTTCATACTAACTGATATTGAATTGAAGTTTGGCAAGATGTATTTTCTTGTAAAATCGATATTACCATGACGACGATAAACAAGAAACTTCGAAATCAGTAAAAGTGAAATTTTGCGCGTTTAAGATTTCGCATTGAAAATCCCACATACACATATATGGTATATGGCATATACAATTTGCAAGAATACTGAAAAAATTCTGTATGTTTGACTAAGAGAAGACCGCTTAAAAGCCGATTGAAAAATGTAAGTATGATCTCCAGAAAATTGTATCGAAACACCTTAAAGCTGACAATTTACATAAAGCCCATTCGATTCCAAGCCTCTTTCACCCTGGATCCAGAGGTCCGTTCTCTGAATATCATGAGTGAAATTAACCGCATAAACGGTTAGGCGCGTTGCGCCTCGTTGTAGCGGCTTCGCCGCTCAAATTCGCCGTTTTCACTAAAAAATAAAAACCTCTGGCACCCGGGATAAGCCTCTTTTAGAGCGCCTCATTAATTTGTTTTAATTGATGTTCTCTTCTCTTTGCTCATTCATGTATTTTATCATCTGTTATTCTGGGTGTTTCTTGGTGTTGAGGAAGCCATTGTTGGTTAGCTTTTGTGTTGCGGTGTGGGTATTGTTCAGCGTCTTTTGAAATTTTTGGTTTTACGTCATTTGGTGATCACACCATCCCCAACACCAAGAAACTACCGTCATTTTAAAATATCTAAGGGAATCACAAATAAGTCTAATGTGAACGCATCATTTGTTTTCTATTTAGCCACTGCTGCTGCTACTCTTAGTATATCTCCTCGTAAAGTTCGTCAAATAAACGATCCCATCTCACAAATCCTCAACCAGCTTCACAAGATCATCTTCATAACGCAGGTATGTTGAACTTTTTTTTATCTTTCCTAGAAAAAACCGACAAACAATTCACTGAACGAGCCGAAGAGACTAAACCAATAAAACACTAACCAAAAATAGACTAATATGAAGCCTTTTACTGTTATAGGTGTCTAAGTTAAAACTGGAAAAAAAGAAAACCCGTCTATTTCGTTTTGTAAAATACTGAAAACAAACAGTGCCACAGAAAAGTACTGCTGATTCGCGTTCATTTGAATGGTCACACTTTAGAATTACATCCACGGACTCAAAAGTGGGAACAATCTTGTACAGTATAGTAAAGAGTACCACAGGAAAGTACTGCTGATTAGCTTTCATTTGAATGGTCACACTTTAGGATTTCATCCACAGACTCAAAATTTAGAACCACCTTGTACATCAAAATAAACAGTATCAAAGGAAAGTACTGCTCAATAGCTTTCATTTGAATGGTCACACTTTAGGATTTCATCCACAGACTCAAAAGTTAGAACCACCTTGTACAGCATAATAAACAGTATCACAGGAATGTACTGCTCAGTAACTTTCATTTGAATGGTCACACTTTAGGATTTCATCCACAGACTCAAAAGTTAGAACCACCTTGTACAGCATAATAAACAGTATCACAGGAAAGTACTGCTCAGTAACTTTCATTTGAATGGTCACAATTTAGGATTTCATCCACAAACTCAAAAGTTAGAACCACCTTGTACAGCATAATAAACAGTATTACAGGAAAGTACTGCCCAGTAGCTTTCATTTGAATGGTTAATCGTTACGATTTCATCCACAGACTCAAAAGTTAAAACCCCTTTGTACAGAATAATAACACAATAAACAGCACCACAGTAAAGTACTGAAAGTATTGGTTGAGAAAGTAGCGCGATATTTTCTAGCCAATCACAAAGCGCTGTTTCTAAACCAAATCTGGTTTACACACTTTCAATTATCACTGCTATTTCTTACAGCTTCTTGGTTTGATTCTGTACATAATTCAGTGCATATGAGAGAGCACAGAGGCACATCCTGTTTAATTTATTTTAAAAAAGTCTTGTTTCTTTTCCAGTTACCACCAACGTTGTCACCGAATCCTCAAAGACGAGTCGTGGAACGATTCAAGAGAGCTTTGTTTGCTCCTCAAAACAGCTCTTTTGTTAATCTCAAAAGCGAAGTGAAGAAGGTATAAATAAGGGTTTGAGCGTGTTTCGAACCAATCTTTTCCATATCGGTACAAGCGCTCTGATAATTACTAAAGCACGAGGCTAAAAGTGATTGCATTGTAAACTGTATGGCAACTGATCATTGCAGTTGGACAGTAATTGAAGGAGTTGCAATTAGAATCGGAAAGAAAAAAAGAACATTTTTAGGCCTCGATTGGGTTCGAACCCATGACCTTTACGATTCCGGTATAAAGCCAGATAAGAGCTTGGTCAATAGCCCTTATCGTAGATGAGTACGCCACGCCAACATATCAGCGGTTTTTCGCTTTCTTGACCCTATAGTCTCGTTTTGATGTTTCCGCTCGTCGTCGTCAGAGGTTCTCGTAAACATCAAAACGAGACATGTTTTGATATGTTGGTGTGGTGTCCTTATCTACGTGTACGATAAGGGCCATTGGGAGTTTTGCTATACCCGTAAAGTGATGCATGATGAAAATAAATTCATATGAACTGCGGTAGAAAGAATTTTATAAAGAGAATGTGGTTGTTATTACAGTAGAACCCCGCTAACTCAAACTCTGGCAGTTTCTTGGTGTTGCGGATGGTGTGATCACCAAATGACGTAAAACAAAAGATTCAAAAGACACTGAACAATACCCACACCACAACACAAAAGCTAACCAACAATGGCTTCCGCAACACCAAGAAACACCCAAAATAACAGATGATGATATATATGAATGAGCAACGAGAAGAGAACAGTAATTAAAACAAATTAATGAGGCGCTCTAAAAGAGGCTTGGAATCGAATGGGCTTTATGTAATTGTCAGCTTTAAGGTGTTTCGATACAATTTTCTGGAGATCATACTTACATTTTTCAATCGGCTTTTAAGCCAATTTGCCATATTAATAATTGATAGTTTTCTGATTTTTCAGCACTTCAGCAAATTAAACTAATCTCGTATAGTATGACTCATAAGATCGTGAAATGACTGTCAAATACGTGATCTGTTCGTTGCACTAATTAAAATCAAATTGCTGTAGTCAGTGTTAGTTTATTGCTTAAATCCGATTACACGACAAGAAGAGCTAATGATGTATTTCAGTGGGCATCCGTGGTTAGTTGCAAGAACCAGAATTCGAGTTATCGGGGTAAATTTTAATCAAGGGAAACGAAATTTAGTTCCAGTTAGCGGGGAATTCGAGTTATCCGAAGTAAAAAATGACTGAAAAGTGGGATTAAATCCAACGGAAATGGGACTTAGTTCGAGTTAGCCGGGGGGGTCGAGTTACCGGGGTTCTACCGTAGAACCTAAAACTATGAGGCCTCTTTAATTCTTTCTACCCCAGTTCATATTAATTTATTGTCATGTATGGCAACTGCCTGCATGAAAACGGGAAAATTGTCAGACTGGGAACGAGGTTACAGTTTGGATTTCTAATTATCATCTTCACTGTAATAAAAATAAAGCGCTACTTTATCGATTAAATTGTACGTGTGCATTACAGGTTATCGAGGGTTCAAGAGAAGTGATCGATCTCAAATTTGGCTTTGGTGATCCGTCGTTCTTGCATCATCAACAGGATACCACCGCTGACAAACTAGGTACGTCACGGGAGGGCTGGGCCGAGGCAAGCTTTTCTCAAACTCTTGCATTGTTCATTCGTTAAAAAGTCAAGAAATCAATTTCAAAATTACTTTTCAGACCTGAAAAAGTTAAATTTTGTAGGAAAAAATTCCGGAAATTCCAGTTTCAGTAGCCTGTTCCAGGCGTTCAAATGGTGGGTTGCCTGTTCCAGGCGTTCAGATAGTGGTTAGACTGTTGCAGACGTTCAGATAGTGGGTAACCTGTTCCAGGCGTTCAGATAGTGGGTAGCCTGTTCCAGGCGTTCAGATAGTGGGTAGCCTGTTCCAGGCGTTCGGATAGTGGGTAGCCTGTTCCAGGCGTTAAGATAGTGGGAGCGAAGGAAAGGCACCGCGTGAAGGAAAAATGATGCGTTTTCCAAACTCGTTAACGCTCCATTTTTTTAGCTGCTCCCGGCTCCACAATCTTAACGCACGGAAAGGCTAAATGAAACGCAGCAAACAAGTATGTTTATCGTATACTGCAGGAGTCGCGTAGGTCTGCCAAGTTCCATTTTGTTTGTTATGGAGTATGATTTGTGGTTGAGCTTGTTCGTTTTTAACTTTTGCTGTTGTTGTTTTTGACTAGTGGGTGGGGTCAATCTTGAATCTGCTGATGCACAGGAAATCGGAATAACGTATGAGATGATGCAGGTGAGAATGTTCTTGGAGAAATTGTACATATTTTCCCAAATACCTGTGAAGGTTCATTTTGGTTAAAAGGGGTCCTAAACGTTCCTTTAAAGTAGGTAGGCGAACATGTGGGGCTTCAAATTTTGTTCTGACCTTAAACTTTGATTCGGAAAATCAAATCACGGAAAAAGAATAGAGACACCTTGGCCTTTCGTCGGTGGTAGACAAGTACTGTATCCATTTGACTATCAAAGTTTATGTACTGTCGGTTGCCGCAGCCAATCAAGAAAACATGCTTTCTTTTGTTGGGCAAAGCCTCGCAAAAATACGTTCACATTTTAAATTCCAATCTTCTTATTTTGCAGAATATAATTGAAAACGTCCTTATGGAAAGTGGCTATTATGACATGTCACCATGCGTGAGGTGAGATTCAGCATAATTGTGATAAGTATAAATGTTCTGTAGTATCTTGAGTACCAGAGGTTTTCTCGTCCCGGCGCGGCCCACTTAACGTGCGCCTTTGGTCCATTAGGAGGTGAGACGCGAGAAAAGCCTCTGGCATCTAGAGTATTGTTGTAGTTGTTTTGGACGGCTTTTATAGCCGATAGTTTCCTGTTAACCTATTTAGTAAATGTTCTTGTTTCAGAAATCGAACTGTCCCTCTGGGTCCTATTGGTACGGCGCCGGCATCTGGTGTGAATTTAGGTCCCTCCAAGAAAGGCGCTACCTAGTAATGACCAGTAATGAAACGGATTCGTTTAGACCAACCAAAATGGCAAAATAGTCAGAAAGGCTGCCATGGGAACTACGTTTACAGAAGTTCATCTTATTTTGTGATTGTTTTTAATACAGTTCTAGTCATTAAATTTTTGCTGAATACAGTCTAAGCTCTCTGAGAGCACCCTCTCGTAAGCGGACAGCTCTTCTTACGGCCACCTTGACAAAACCCCGTTTGTATTCTGCTCTCGCAAGAATCGTTCCTGTAAGCGACCAGCTCCTGTTACGGACACTAAGCCTTTTTCTTCTTCCCAAGGTTGTCCGCTTATGTGAGCTGCGACTGTAATGTGGAAAATGTTAGCAAGATTAATCTTGCTACTATTGGGTTCATGGGTAGCTTTTCAATTTTTAGCCATTTTGGTTGGAAGACGGATTCCTTTAGATGTAAAGTTTTGTACAGATCCAAACTAATTTATTTTTCTAGCAAACGTTTATTTAAGAAGCGATAGATGTAAATGGAAACAAACGGAAGAGAGTTTATCGGAAATTTGCACATGTGTATATCAAGTGCAAAGTGGATATCAATGTATAGTCTAGAGGGTATTATTTATTCTCCTTTGGCCGGTAATATTGTTTTAACGCCTTCTTTAAGATGGCGGTGATTTACGCTTTTTACCAGAAATTTCGTAAGCAAGTGACAAATTGAGGGGTAGCGTGTGAAATCTGACGTTTTTCATGGCTTTTGTCTAACCCGTGAAACAAAAGCCGTGAAACTGGAAGCGCAAAAATCGTCTGTTCTCACGGGCGAGTTGAGCTTATTCTTTTTTCCTTACAACTGCACTATCGTGCGCGGTGGTGTAGTAGTTAGTTCGTTGAACTCTAGGCGCGCGTTCTCAAAAATTCCGAAGACATTTCGGTAATCAAGACGTAAATGGCCGAAATTCAAAAGTGAGCGTAAGAGCATTAGCGCTGACCGGCGGGAACGGAAAGTTGAGTTTTTCATGTTTATAGTAATTATGACATCATGTTGCCTTACCTGCGAGAAATTCCATGATGACAGTACGCAGGCCAGTTGAGTTATTGCATATGGTTGGTCCCCAATCCTCTCTTATTTTTATAGACAGCCCCAGGTGATAAAGCCAAGATGGTCATGGAAAGAAAGTGAACTGTATTCAGTTTATCTTAAGACAGCCCCTGTATATAGGCAATCGTGAGCTTTGATTGATTTCTTACCGCTGGGCTATCAGCTGATATACCACTAGTAGAGGAGTAAATAATTCGCAGTGTACTCATTTTATTACACAGACAGCCCCTTTATGTGAGTAATCGTTCGCATTGATTGGTCCCTTACCATTAGGCTATTAACTGATATACTACTAGTAGAGAAGTAAATAATTCGCAGTGTACTGCATTTTATTACACAGGTAGCTCCGTTATATGAGCAATCGTTCGTTTTGATTGGTTACTAACCACTAGGCTATCAGCTGATATACCACTGGTATAGAATTCACCTAAATAATTCGCAGTGTATTGCATTCTATTACACAAGCAGCTCCGTTATATGAGCAATCGTTCACTCTGATTGGTTCCTTTCTACAAGGCAATCAGCTGATATACTACTGGTAGATAGGTAACCTAAATGTAATTCGCAGTGTATTGCATTTTATTACACAGACATCCCCTTTATATTAGCAATCAATCGTTCGCTGTGATTGGTTCCTTACTATACAAGGCTGTTAGCTGATATACCACTGGAAGAGAAGTGGCCTAAATAATTCGTTTTGTATATTGATCGAGAATGCGTTGTGATTGGTTCACTGCTACCAAGATATCAGCTCATTTTCAACTAGTATCATTGACATTACTGAAAGTGTTAGAGCTGAATGATCGTATTCAGTATGGAGGTGTCCGTGTAATAACGGCGCAATTTTTTTATTATGGTGTTTGCAGGACCAAACTAACCGTAATAATTGCCTGTAACAAGGGGGTCGACTGTTTTATGTAGGTGTGTGAATTTATTTTCTCAACGAGTGTGGTAAATTAAAAGCTTTCATTTGCTTCAAATTTTAACTCTTTAAGATATAAATTTAAAACAAGTTTTATCTACTTAGTGACTATAAAATTAAACGGATGAGAAAAACTCGAGTGGTCGAATTGAATGAACTAGATGTGAATTTACCAGTATATGGGCAGTGAATATTTTATTTTGTGATTGAAATATCAAATAAAATTTGTTTAGACATTATTTGAGTGTCGCCTCTTACTTTTCTGTGTCGATCCAAGAAGGCCGAAAGAGTACCATGTAACATGAAATTTATGCGGGTTTTGATTTTTGCGGATCAGTGCCGTCGATCCGCAGAAATACGTTTCGCAGAATAATACTCCGCAAAAATGTACTCCCTTCAGTCAAATGAACAACTCTGCTTTTTAATGTAAACTCGCATTACTGGGACGATATCGGACATAAATAAGAACTATCGAGCATGGCAGAGGCAAGGAATAGGATTTTCTGCTTGATTTTGTTGTAGCGTCAGTCAACCCTTTAACTCCCAAGAGTGTCTTACACCAAAATTCATTAAAAAAAATAATTTTCTCAAATATTGGAAAACAAATGGAACCACACAAAAGTACTGCTGAAGAGGTTTCATTTGAATGGTCACACCATAGGATTTCAACAACAGACTCAAAAGTTAGAACAAATGGTACCATGCAAAAGTACTGCTAAAGAGGTTTCATTTGAATGGTCACACCATAGGATTTCATCAACAAACTCAAAAGTTAGATTACTACACCAAGTGTCTCCATAATTGACTCTGGTAGTGAAAGGGTTAAGGCAGTATTACAATATCACCTTTTATACTTAATAGAATTCAGTGAAATGTCTCTAAGTAGAGCGTACCGTAACTCAACAAGTAATAAAAGTTGAAAATATTAAGATTACTTCCTTGTTAATTTTCTGCTGCTTAAAACAGTACATCGCAAAACAAAAGTTCCCTCCAGAAATTTCAGTTATCTCGAACCGCAAAAAAAATGTTCCCGCAAAACACCAAAAATTGCCAATCCTCAAAGGAAAACTCTCGCAAAAATTTCATGCTACACTTTAACCGTACTTCCTCGAATCATGAATAGCCGGAGCTCTGTTAATCGCTTCAGAAGCTGCTGGAATTAGCGAGCATAATACACACACCATACTTGATGGTTTGACAGATAATACGCTGGCAATAAGCTGGTAATAGGTGCGCTCCTAAAGCTGGATATTTTACGAGTTGCGTGGTATCTGAGTCCCGTAGAGGCGAGGAAAATGCGAGTAATGAGTAAAATATCCGCGCGTATTATCAGTCAAACCATTCTCGTCCCCAGAGCCTTCGTTTCGTTTGGTCAGCGGTAAAAAACCATGGAGCTCTGGGGACGAGAATGAGACGTAATTTAAAAAAACCGTGGAGCTCTGGGGACGAGAATGCAGTCAAACCATCAAATAAGGGATTTATTATTCGAATGCTTCGAATATCCCAATATTTAAGAACCATTTTTCGTCCAGTATTTCAATCTCGTCCTGAGCACGCGCACTAACAATTTAAGTTCGCTGTTCCTAACCTGTCAAACCGGTTATACTGCAATGCAAAACGCTTGCACACTGTTCGTGTTGTCTTGCACTTACGATAAAATGGCGTCGAAACGAATAACACCCCGCTTCAACACTCCTCCCCCTGAAAACAACAAGTAACCAAACCAAACAAATTAAATATCGCGTAGTTTATATAATATAAAACTCAAAAACACATTGAAATACAAAAAGCAACCTTGAATGAAATATTTTTAAACACCGATCATTCAATATTACACATGATTTGTACAATCTTCAATACACAACGACAACGAGGTATTACTAAAAAATCAAGTCTACCAAGAATAGAATTCTCGGCTTACAAAAGTCAGTTTAAGAATAGTTTCTTCAGCTCACCGCAAGAGTCTTTGAATTAACTTTTCCAATCAAGTCTTTTAAATTCGAATTTTCTTGACCTTTGTTGTCTTGACGCGCTTGTTGAATCTGGACAAGAACTTGGTCAAAGCTGATTTCTTATCCGTGACTTTCACTTCTTCGGCCCAGGCTTGGCCTCCTCTCAAATTCAAGGTCACGTGACTGGTAACCCCACTGCTCGTTGAAGGAACATCCTCTACGTCCTCTTCAACAAAGTACGGTTCACATGGCACCCCGTTTGATTGACATGTGTCAAAATTGTCAGCGCAAGTCGGAGTCAAATCGTTGAGGAACATATCCAGATAGTTGCCGGAAGAAGATGCCTGCTTTTGTTTTTCCTCAGGTTTAATTTCCTTGCCAGTTTTTGTGTTCCACTGTTTCACTGAACGCTTTATCATTATTTTGCCATTTTCCATTCTCCTGACAACTGACGCCCTCCATTGACTGTGACTGCCAGCGCCGTCCATACCCACTGTCTTGTTCATGCTGCTTTTGGTCCATGCCTCCTCTCGCACATCTACTACTGGTGCAACTTTGTTTCGCTTCCGAAACAACTTCCTCCCTCGCTTCTGTCCATTCACCTCGTAATCGGCCCCTCTCTTGGACTTTCCGCCGTAAATTCCTTGCTCGCGCATCTCAGCTTGTGAGCTGACAATGCCATAAAATTCACTCTCATCGATTGACTGAAGTTTCTCCACTTTTGTTTTACGAACAATCCGAAAGCTAAATCTGCTGTTTGACGATCTCTCCAAGCTGAAATTCATCAAGTACAGCAAAAAGTAGAAAACCAAAGAAATGCCGCGTGAAACTCGCGACATCTTTTCGCCTGGTAATCTCCTTTTCAAAATGACTTTACAATACGTCAATTGCCTCCGTAATAATCACTGCGGAATTAGAACACAGCGCGCGCGCAATTCGATTTCAACAAGTTGATTTATGATGTGTTCGATTGACCGTATTCGGAAATAAGAATGCACAGAATGGTCACAAAAAACCGCTCATATAGAGATTTTTAGGCCACTGGAAAACTAAATTTTCCCTATCATCGCATGTTTTGGCAGATTAATACTGCAAATGTGCCTGAACCAACAATTTTCAGAGACTGTTCCGTTAACTTTATTCTTATTCCGGAATATGGTCAATCGAACGCGCGCTAAAACTGTTTAGCTAAATATGTTTTTTTGGGGGGCGGAGCGCTGTTTTGAAAGTCAGACGATTCGAAACTGCTGTCCCTTCATCACTGGCCAGCCGTTAACCAAAAAACGTGCGTCATCTGATTTGAAAATCAAAATGTCGCCATTTTGCAACATAAACGCACGCGCGCTGAAATGTTTAAATGAAACTTTAAATGGCAGTCAATATTCATGCCGCGTGGCTGTAGAGTTCGTCATTTGAATATTAATGGTGTTTCCTTTCCGAATCCTGCCATCGCAACGGACACCGTCATTATAATGTCGTTTGTTTGTCTGGAGGAGCTGAGAAATGTTTAGCCACGGACAGTCCGCTTTCTCCAATGCAGTAAATTCCTTCCATCTCCCGATTTCTAATCGGTCGATGACGTTCTTTTTTAGCCATCAGAAAATCGACATCTTTTTGAAATCATCCTACTCGTCCTGTCCTTCTTAGGACAACCGCTGTTAAACCAGACCGCCTTGTCATAGCGCAAAACCGCTGACATATTATGATGGCGCTTCTAGGGGGCAAAGATTAAAAAATAACCCGACAGAAACACACACAAAGGAAAAGAAAAAAAAGGATATATCGCCGCCCGCACTTCCTAACGCATCGTTACGTCTAGTTCTATTTTATATAGTCTCATTCGTGTTTTCCGCAGAGTTGCACGAGACACTGTATTCATATTTGTATCAGTCAAAGACAAAAAAAGATGTTAAAGTGAATCTCAGATTGTGTTTTTCAGTGTTTTTCTCTGTAAAATAGACATCCTTTCCATCCTCTTGGAGGAGAATTTTCTATTTAACACATATATTCCCGCGAGGGGGCGCAGAGATCGCGTCTCCTGGCGGGAGCCGATTTTCTCGTTCACTCGTGATCGCCCGGTCGACTACATCTCTGAAAGAAATGAGAGACTACTCGTAGCTCATACAATAGCGACTTACAATTAAAACACAAACAGCGGTGATAAACATGGCAAACCAACGCATTTTTATAATAAACTTGACGTTTCGTATGCTTATCGACACACATTTTCAAAAGTAGCCGTTGCAGTCGGTTTGAAAACTGTTTAAATGGTTCAAAAATAGGGGTCTGGAACCAAGATTAAGAAAAACAATCTTAACAGTAACAAAAAACACTGTAACGGTTACTTTTGAACATGTATGTCGCTTGGCATATGAAACGTCAAGTTTATTATAAAAATGCGTTAGTTCACCATGTTTATCATCGCTGTTTCTGTTTTATTTCTTATCAAGTTACGATGGCCTAAGAATAAGAGTTCAGCGACTTACAATTTCAATTGAGTGTCGACAGTAATTTCACGATTGATTTGGTTTTGTATTGCTACGCTTGGTGATCGCCAACAAAATAACGGGACCTAAACGATCTATTAAAATCACTGATCGTTTTACATGCACCTCCGTAAATGTTATCTACTGCATAACATGTACTTTTTGCAAAAAGATATACATTGGCGAAACAGGGAGGAGACTGGGCGACCGTTTTCGAGAACATCTCCGAGACGTTGAAAAAAATGACAAAGACGCATCCAAACCAGTCGCGCGTCATTTCAATCTTGCTAACCATTCTAAGCAACACATGACAACCTGTGGCGTTTCCCTACACCAGGGCAACACAGAAAGCCGTAAAAACTTAGAACAAAAAATCATCTTTCGAATCGGCACTCTCAAACCCCACGGAATTAACGAACGCTTTTCATTCAACTAATTTACATTTGTTTTCACGTCACAAAATGTCCACCAATGGCGGAGCTCCTCCTACTATATAAAACCACACACTACCCACAATCCCTTGATTCGCTCCGACGAAGGGCTAGCGCTCGAAACGTCAGCTTTCTCGAATCTTTTTACGGTGGCTAATTTACCTTATCGACTCAGTCGATAAAACCAAATTCTTGTGCTTCACCCCCACCGACGCAGCACCACAGTTTCTCTAGAAACTAACCCCATTCATTTGTTAAAACAATCTCGCGCCACTTTCTCGACCAATCAGAAGTAAAACCAAAATCAATCGTGACTTGCTCGCACGTGTTTCCCGCGCTTAGCGCCGGCGCATGAACTTGCTTCAAGTTCTGATTGGTTCATTGGATTGTAAGTGTCTGTTTTGATTGATCAGAGTAATGACTTTGGTTTTGGTTTTACTTCACTCCAGTGAAAATCGCTCTAGTGACTTATCGTTTACAAAAGTGACTACAATATTGAGCTACTCGCGGACAAATTATTAGCAAAATCTTAACAAAGAGCGAGTTTTAGTATCCCTTAAAGTAGGGGCTGATTAGGTATTTTCTTCATTTATTGAGCAAAACGTCTGTCTTTGATATATATTTTCATTTTCTTTTGTTTAAACGCAGTAGCAAAGGGCCTCTGATAAATGTTTAATTCATGACCAGAGCACTGTCCAAATCCCGAAATTGCGAGCTCTAATTTCCAGCCTCCACAAGAGCTTGTTCCGAGTATCTTTGTTCCTCATATTTCCATTTGCAGGTTAAAACAATTTCATATTACAGTTATAGAAACAAACCACCCTACAGAAATCCATTCTTATTGTTTTTCTAAAGATTGAAATCAGTTTAACTTTCTCTTCTGAAACTCTGCTGTAAGCCATCATTGTGTCCCACACAGGCATCCAACTGTTGACATGACTTTGGACACTTTACGAGGCTTACACAATCTAGTATCTTCTTATCGTTCTACGAAGTGCTAACTTACACAAGACTGACCAAGGAATAGCCCTTTGGAGTTTAGCACTCGTCTACAGTGTTTAGGCGTAAGAACTGATTTAAAAACAGTTAGCTTTCATTTATTGTTATGCTTGGGTAACTCTATAAGCTTAAATATGTTAAAAATTTTAATCTTCCGGAAGCAAGCCCTCGTTGTTGTAGTGGATGTGGCTGGAGCGAACGACTCGATCGTGGCAAACATTATTCCAATCTTTTACCTTCTTAACTCTAAAATGTGAAATAAGATTATTTCATGTAATTTTAAGGCGGGACTCAACCGAAATTTGAATGAAATTTTAAGAGGTTTAAAGAAGGTATAGAAGAAAGAAAATGATTTTTGGAACACCAACAGGCACTTGATACCCACGCAAGAGCACCCCAGATTGTTAGTGGACTAATTTGGTAAAACAGCGAAGAAAAAATATCATAGTACGACTAGAGAATGAGGTTTCCCGATATTTCGGACAGTCAGGCTGTCCTTCTTCAGGGAATTTTAATAATGGAGATACGGAAAGTCGTCACAATATTTTATGTAGTAAACAAATTCTGAAACGGTTATTAAATTTGATATATGATACAGGTTAGGAATTTAAAACAGCGTAACCTGTATCATAGCAAAAAGCATTCGCTGTTTTAAATTCCTAACCTGTATCATATATCAAATTTAATAACCGTAGTTTCACAATGTGTTTACTATTTAAAATATATTGTAACGACTTTCCGTATCTCCATTACCGGTAAATCCCCTGAAGAAGGACAGCTTGACTGTCCGAAATATCAGGAAACCTCATTCTCTAGTTGTATATTTTTTCTTCGCTGTTTTTCCTCATTATAGTTTTTATTCTAAGTACTTAAAAACAGCAAGATTTGGTTTGTGGTAGGCTCGATTTCCGCCGCTTTCTCGCGTCCGGTCTCTGAACCTCCCCGAGAAGTCTGAGAACAACAGGAGCGCGGGCTCGTTTCCCGAACAGCGGCTGGTAGTCGAGCCTAGTTTGTGGTCGTTTTAAAAAGTTTCAACGACTAATTTGGTGTCCGTCTAATATATATATATATATATATAGGCTGAGCCTAACAACGTCGCTCTATGAACAGAAAGCCGATGATAAACTTAACTGTGGTGAAAGGTCGGAAGCACAAGAATTAAGATTGACGACTATTTTTCAATTTTAGCAATTCTCAAAAACAGAATTACGCGACCGTCTGCACAGTACATTTTATAGACCGTACAAAAGTTTACAAAAACAACTTTTTCTCCGTCTAGAATAACTAGTACGACTACATTCCTAATAAAATACACTAATTGCGTATCAAAAATTGCCCGAGAAACTGATTTGGAAATCAAAATTGCCAAAAATACACAAACATATTTGCATGTTAAAATGCCACGCGAGTGAAGTTAGAACTATAAAAATCCAAGTCTTGTTTTTACATAAAATCGCTTTTCAACCTATGTAATGAATGAACAGACACATAAAAATGGACAACACAATCTTCTTTCGAAAAATTTTATTCAAATCTCCATAAGTTTATGTTTAAAAGCAAATCGCGAACCATATATAGCGCTTCGAGGCTGTCTGCCATGAAAGAAATTAAAACGACTGAAAGTTGTTGAGCACGTTTATAACAATTCTCCAAATCTAGCGAGAACACAAAGAAAAAGTCAATCACAGATTGATATCAACATAAATTTCCATCGAAAAATGTATTTTGTTTTAACTTTAAGTCCCTCGACCTCTTGGAAATTCCTTAAATCTCCGCTCCTTCAAACAAACATCTCGCATTGCTCCCACATTGATAAAAACGTATGAAATTCCTCGAAGCAAGACTTTATCCCTGAAAGCTCTTCTTTTTCCACTATAGCGGCTTCTGAGTATCCCTGTCTTGAGTAGCAAACCGCGAAAAAATACAGGAAAATAACGACTTTAATTTAAACGGTTTTCTCCGCTTAGTAAACACAGGAAAATATCAAAGTACCTTTCCTGCTCAACGCGTACGGCGGCGGGCACACGGACCGACGCGTCCGCGAAACTTTCCGCTAGCCATGATCATGAAAAATGACGGGCATACGGTTCTATGAGTATAGGGCTACGCATCGGGCCATTGGCCCGCGAGAGCTCCGCTATTAATTATTAACTACATTCTAATTTTAAAAATTCACTAAATCTTCAATATTTCTTATTTCTCTGAAATTTTACCTATCCTTTGAGAAAAACTATTTCCTCCCAAATATACCCAAAGATCACCCAAAATTTACAAAAACCCCACAACATAGATAAAGTGAAATGAGCATGGGGTTTTTGGATTGCTTGAAACGTGAACGAGATATTTCCATTAAACCCACGTCAAGTGGCGGGAAAATGGCATTTAGGTGTACCCCCGCCTTAAGGCGAACTTTTCAAGAAAATCCTTGATGTAATCGACATCAAGCTAATATATGTCCAGAAACCCACGAGTTCAAGACGTCAGCCAGAGTTTTGAATGAAAACAGTAATTTTATGACGTTATAGGACGAAAACAAGCTTAGCACCAAAACGAGAGTAAGGCTCGCGAACGCATTTTCAAAATAACGGTTCGAGCGAGTTGAACCGTCATTTTGAAAATGCCACTTTTTCATCATTTTTAGGAGCCTAAATTTCGCCTTTAGTGACCATACAAACCGGAAAATGGCAAGCCTGTAGAAGGAGAGCGTGACCTACCACGTGCAACTGACCGTTACGTCACGCAAGTACCGCTATTTAGAGGCCTTACGTAAGCGACGGCTTTTGTGTCTGGTCGAAAAATCCAGACAGCGTGTATTGAATACTAAATGCTTTCAAAATCTTGGCTCTTGAAGGCACAATGGAGCATATTCGATGTCCGTTGTTGTGGAAAATTCAGCAGATCTTAAATTCACAAATTATGTGGCCAGGTAAGTTTGATTTAGCGATGTCGATGCTCGCTGCCATTGCCGAAATAGCTGAGTCATCGACCTGGTTTATATTCCCACCCTAAACCGACTAAACCGCTACGATTTGATCGTTATATATCATGAATGAATATTACTTGAACAGAATTTTATGATCTTTGATGCGACTTACAACAAACAAACGTATCGATGCCTTATTCTTCGCTTCTTCGCACTCGAAAAATCAGTGAAACTTACAGCCGCTTGTTGTGTAGATTGCATCGTGCGAGCACTATTTTTTCACTATTGTTAAAAATAAGCTTATTGCGAAATATTTAAATTTTCACTTTGTTCACAAATGTAAACGTTTCCTGTCTTATAGCTTGAAATAGTCCATGAAATATTATTTAAGAATATTTCTTCAAAGATTCATTTTCTAATACCCTGAGTACTACGTACGTGCAAATGACTGAAACGATTTATCAACAGAACAGACTCAAGTCTCGACCGTATGATAATTTAGTGTGGTTGTAGATATAAAAGTCTGTTCTGCCAAGCTAATACATTTTGCGTTAGGTAAATAAACCTTTCCCCATTTCCAATTCATATTAAACATGAAAGCCAAAACAAAATTATTATTCATCAATGTTTTTAACGTACGGTATTATTCATGCGGGATTAACCATTTCACAGTCGGAGGGAAGAGTAACTGCATGTGAACATAACTAATTCAAACTATAAATGGATAATTTTCTTATCGTCCAGTCTACAACTTGGCAGATTAGCTATAACCTTGCTTGCTTCTGAACGATTGTAAAAATGGACTGTCTCCGATCTCTGCTGCAGTTATATAGGTATTATTTTAATTTGAATTTCAGTGTGATTTTCCAAATTATGGCTGCATGTCATAATTCACTCATTGTTCACAGGATGCCACGATCAATATTTTTCAGGAACTTGAAACAAGAATGCAGTTCGTAAGCACTGGAAATTAGCTTTTTGAAAATTAACCTCGGTGAATGGAGCTCGTTTTTGAAATACCGATAAGGATAAAAACGTGATACTCAGGAAATTACTTCCTTGTTCTGTGATTTGCCTTTCGCTCCCAGATTTAAATATACCTTTGAGCAAGAAATGTGTGATTTTACGTTTTTCTATGTAGTAGATAAATTACAAAGTGTGAACATTCAAATGAACGCTGTTCAGGAATGAAATTTGGAATTATTCCGGCTTGAATTTAGATTTTCGTCGTGGGTGTAAAAGGCTAAAACGTGCTTTGTCACGCTGTTTTGGGTGATTTTTGTCAATATTTTTATTCAACAAGAGAAAAGTGATCCAAACTTGAAAATTAAAACAATCAAAGCTACATGACAAATGAAAGTAATTTTAGTACGAGTATTATAGACTGGCTACGCTTTCATACTCTGAAATTTTGACTTGCATGTACTGCTTTTAAACAGGAACACCCAAAGGATGGTTTCGGCGGAAACTGAGTTTTTTGAAAAATGTCACCGTCTCAAAATTTAACAACTCGTTTATTTTCGGAGAGATGAAAATGTCGTTTTGAATACGAAAAGACTAATAACTTCAGCTAGGATTTTTGTCAAGGAGAATCGGGGGACGTCAAGATTATTTTCCCTAACATTCTCTCTCGCTGAAATGTTCAGCTAAGAAAACCGAAAAGGTTAAATTGTATTAGCTTTCTTATAGGTTCCTTTGAAGGCACTAAAATGATATGCCGGTAAAATAGTAACACGCCATTCCCTCCAAGCGTTTTCAGACCTAAACATTTCTTGTTGAGTGCCCCGTTGAAAGCATGCCGGACACTGAGTTCCACTCGTGACAGCACAAGCACAACGAGAATTGCGTTGGTGGCAGCGTGAGATTAAAGCACAAGAAAATAATATGTTCATTGTTTCAGCTTTTCCTTGTCTTTACTTCACCAGTGGAAACTGGCGTAAAATAAACTCGATCATATTAAGCACAACTTGGCACACTGCAGAAGTGCGTTTACTTTCTAACCTTATAAACTCCCTAGTGTGCCAAAAATCAAACTGCAAGAAATATGTCAAATTTGATTTTATAAAATAACAAAAAAACAAATGCTTCCATGCAAAAATACTGCCGAAGAGTTTTCGTTTGAATGGTCACATCATAGGATTTTGTTGACCGACTCAAAAGTTAGAACTTAACACTACATGTCTCCACAATTGACTCACGCACAAGTACAAAAATAATCAGCACCACGCACTGATTTCAAGACGGTTGCCACGGCATACGATTTTTGTTATGCTTGTCTTAATCCCACAAGTGGGAAAAGGCTTCAGGCCAAACTGTTACTGACTCAGTCTTCATAATTCACACTCCTTGTGGCGTGCGCGGCGTCGATTTATGGTATTTTTGTTTAATTTCCAAACTTTTAAACCATTATTTAAAGGTTTCCTTAAGTCAATTTTTTGGACTACGTAGTTTTTTCTACCGAAGTACGAGCTTCTAATTTGCTGGCATGAAAAGAATGTCAAAAGGGAAGGACTCACTAAGTAAGGATAATGTATTTCTAATATGTTGAGTCTCGTGTAGATAAAACTGTTAAGTGTAACATTCATTAAATTCCAAGCTATTGAGAAGTACTTTCCGTTAGTACTATTTATAATGCTGTACAAGGTGATCCTTACTTTGAGACTGTGGATGAAATCCTAAAGTGTAACCATTCAAATGAAAGTTATTAAGCAGTACTTTCCTGTGGTACTGTTTATTATGTTGTACAAGGTGGTCCTAAATTTTGAGTCAGTGGATGAAATCCTAAAGAGTAACCATTCAAATGAAAGCTATTGAGCAGTACTTTCCTGTGGTACTGTTTATTATGCTGTACAAGGTGGTTCTAACTTTTGAGTCTGTGGATGAAATCATAGTGTGACCATTCAGATGAAACTACTGAGCAGTACTTTCCTGTGGTACTGTTTATTATGCTGTACAAGGTGGTTCTAACTTTTCGGTCTGTGGATGAAATCCTAAAGTGTGACCATTCAGATGAAACTACTGAGCAGTATTTTCCTGTGGTACTGTTTATTATGCTGTACAAGGTGGTTCTAACTTTTGAGTCTGTGGATTGAAATCCTACCTAAAGTATGACCATTCAAATGAAATCTACTGAGCAGTACCTTCCTGTGGTACTGTTTATTATGCTGTACAAGGTGGTTCTAACTTTTTTGCGGGTTGCTACTATACTTTGTTTTATTATTTGAAAAATAAATTGTTGTTGTTGTTGTTGTTTGTTATCTGTGGATGAAGTCCTGATGTATAACCATTCAATCGAAAGCTACTGAGCAGTGCTTTGCCAGCCTTGAAAAGCGATTGCAGATATCTTTGTAACAATATGACATTCCTATTTACCCACACCCACACCCACAGGCGACCCCAAACCATTTAGAATGGCACTCCCAGTCCGTGCACGTGTGGCATGAAATTTTCGAGGAAGTCTAAATTCGCCGATTGCCGATTGTTTACGTTTCACAGGAACAAATTTTCGCGAATCCGGATTTCACACGCACCGCTGGGATCGCGGTTTTTCACGTAGGGTACTTGTGTATAACAACAAGGAAATATATTGTTGTCTCGTCTCGTCTCGGCTATGGTATTGGTGTACATGTGATCTCGTATGTCATCTGGGCCGGGCAAAACACGTTAAATACTAGCACTGTAGTGTGAGACCAAGTTTAAAAACAGCCGTCATTTGTAGGATTAGTCAATAAAGATTATTTCATGCCCATCCTCCTAGGCTGGTATGGACGCCTTGGTATTTAAATAGAGTAAATTTTTTCGTTTTTTTTTTTCGTTAGAGTTTATTTTTGTTGGATCTTATTTTCGCGGATCATTGAAAATCCCGCGAAAACCGCGAAAATTAGATCCCGCGAACATTTCATGCTATGCGGTATATCAGCAGATTATTTTGTAAGAACGGGGCTTGGTACCAAGTAAATAACCTGTCTACCAAACCATATACACATCCTTTTAGTTGTTAATTCGATTGCTCTGTTTCGTTGCGAAATCTCCGATCATGTGGGACTTTCCCGGTAGATGAAAACCTGGTTCCCGATCTCTGAGATGTTCCCGATTTTGGCCAAAGTCCACCATACCGATTTCTGAGCGCTTGGTTTTGATACCGAGCAGGGGCGTAGCTACCTGTACGCACGTACGCACGTGCGTACCTGAAAAAGTCGAAAAGAAAGAAAGATTTGAGACTTGAGGGTGGGGGGAGGAGGTAGGGGGAGTGTTTGAAAATAGTGATTGTGCGTACCTCTGAAAAACTCCTGGCTACGCCCCTGCCGAGCTAAACATATCGCCGACGTTCCAGGCACCAACTCCTTAACTGATCTCCCTCTTTGTCTTAGCCTCAACAACCCGAGTTTAAATAAAGTTATCATCACCGTCGTCATCATCATCATCACCAACAATAATTAATACTCGTTCTATTTTCTTGGCAGGTGCAAACAAAGGAAAGACAATATCATCCAGAGGGGAAAGACACATTTACCTTGAATATGAAGACATTTTTTCAAGGTTTGCTATCACAGTGTAGCTAGTGTTAAGGCCCACTGACTGAGATAACAGTTATGCAAGGATTGGAAGCGAAGGAAGGGTTGATCTTTGCTGATGTAGAAACGTTAGGTGTGTTGCAAACGACTCGGCACGTTCGAGGTGTTAACAGTTATGCAAGGACTGGAAATATTGGCGAAGAAAACTGATGTAAAACCATTGGGAGTGTTGAAAACGACTCGAGTGTTAAAACGACATACTGGCGACGAACAGAAGTTGGTAACTGCAACGTACTGAACTGATTGAGAGAAAACGGAATTGAGTGGAAAAATACCGAACACAGTCTTACTCTGTAGTGAGTTAGTAGTTCATCAGTCTTCTTTATATAGTCGCCAATGTTTTGCAACATCGAGCAGGTCCGATATTACCGTCATGTGCTGCTGATTGGAAACCAATTTCTGGAAACCAATTTCTGGCTCATGTCTAGAGCTGGACATCAGTGAGTTCATCGAACAAACGGTGCTGCAAACTGTCAAAGGATAAGCAAGGATCATGGATAGTAACAAACGGAGCAGCAGAGTCGCGCAGGTATGGTGAGCATCTCTTTAGAAAACGTAATGCTAATACAGTGGTTTCACAGAGAGCGGTTTTCATTTAAGTGTCGTAAAACCAAAACCAAAGTAATGACTCTGACCAATCACAGTAGTTGTAGACAATCCAATGAACCAATCAGAGCTCGAAGCAAATACATGTAGCCGGCACCAAGCGCGGGAAAACGCGTACAGGCAAGTCACGATTGATTTTGATTTTACTTCTGATTGGTCGAAAAGGTGGCGCGAGATTTTTTAGCCAATCACAAAGTGTAACAATACAAAACCAAAGCAATTGTGAAATTACTTTCGATACTCAATTTAAAAGCGCTCTATAACCCGTGAAATAGAAATTAGACAAATAGACACTGTTAGACGAGTGTTTGCCATTTCTAAACATATCCGGAAATTAAATGGTAAGGCTGTTTTGGTTTGCCCGAAATAAACGGAACGTCTTGCATTGAGAGACAGTCCAAAATTATCTACCAGTTCCAGTCCCTGCGCCAGTTTTGATCCGTAAGCGTGGGTACTCAGCTCGTGGCAAACGGTACACGCCTAGACAATATTCGTATTCTCAGTATTGAACTGGAACTAGCTTGCAGTCGAGGCTAATGCCGGCAAATATCATTAAAAATATTCGCGTGAAAAGATTCCCCGCATGAGCCTCGACTGCAAGCTAGTTCCAGTTCAATACCGAGAATACGAATACCTTATTATAAGAAATTAACGCCTCATGAAATTAACGCGAATTCTCAAAATTCGCGTTAATTTTTGGAGCGTTAATTTCCACGACATTATTTAAGTGGAGCGTTCATTTCCGAGACCTTAATTTCACCCCAAATTCTGGATACCGTCCGAACACATATGGCAACTAGGAAACAACTTTCTTCATTTTGAAAATTTGCCCCCTCTCTCGCGTTAATTTCAGACCTAAATTTACAGGAGCGTTGATTTCCTATAATAAGGTACTGTCTAATATTAAGAACGGAATTTCTCATTCTGGAGATTTGCGTACCATTTGCACCGACAAACCGTGGACCGAGGAGGAGCGAGTAGCCGCGATGCGAAATTTAATACCTTATTACAAACTCCTGCAGGAGGGACGGAAATATACCTTGCTTTGTGAAGTGAAGTGTCGGGCATTACAACATATCTTTTAACGTTGTGCTTTGTCGCAAAAGAACATGAAATTTGAATCTCGCGTATTATTTCTCTTCTATTTTCGCGAAAACAAGTACCAATAAGGTACAAACAGGATAATTATGTCGCCGCAAGCTTGAACTCCATACATGATTCAAGTTCAGACCCCCCGTTGTCTAATGACGTAAAGTATCTAAGGGGCTACTATATCTTTTGTTGAAATCCCCCATTGCTCGACAATGAGTTTGGATGGTTAACTGTATATCAAGACGTTTTGCTCGAGTTGAAATTTTTCCTTGGCGATCTTAAGTGCGCGTTAGTCATTCCAATAACAGAATGCCTCTTAATACTGCAGGCCTTTTCCTCTCGTAAAATATGGAAAGAAGTGCGGCGCTACTTTGACTATGTATACCTGGAAAAGTTTTGTATGTGAGAATGTAAACAACTAAGTTTTGTTAGCATATTCTGATTTCAGAATGACCAGAATCAGAGGGCCTCTTCATATGAGCCCGGTTGACCGGGCTGGCCCGGTTTCCGAGATCTCGCCTTCCCTTTAAATCCTTTGTAAAATTTTTGATGTGTTCATATGTGAGGGCGGGCTGGCTCGGTTACCGAGATCTCGGTTTTTCCAACCGGGATCTCGGTAAGCGGGCTGGAAAATTTTGCCATATGAACACTTCATCCCGGTTACCGGGACGAATTCTTCGCAACAGCGCATGCGTTACATGGTCGATGACGTAGCAGCGCGGTTGGTAAACATGGCGGGAAATGAGGAATGTTCTTCTCTCTCGAATCCTAGGAAGTTCCGTTGGCAAACAGAGATGGTCAGCCAATTGATCGACTGTTTACTTAACTACAAGTCTAAAATAGCGTACAGAAGCCTTGATTTCGACGCGGACAAGCAAATTCAAATACCAGGAATTGCGAGTAGAGATGGCGAAGCTTCATATCGTTGCTTGCCATTTACCGGATGATTATGACACACTTTCAGAAGAGAAAGCTAAAAGCAAAGAGACGTGTAAAAGATTCGAAGGATATGATAACGAAAGGACAGGATCTTTGGCCTTTTCTCATCTCGGAAACCGGGCTGAATTTTCTCATATGAACCCAAGGCGAAATCCGTCCCGGTAAGCGGGCCAGCCCGGTCAACCGGGCTCATATGAAGAGGCCCTCAGTGTCCCTAAAAATCGCACCGCCCTTAACCATTTAAGCCTCGATAGTGCCATATGACACATAATCACATAACTTGTTCAATATCTGGTCAATTTAGCCACCAAAATGATCTTTGAAAAATCTACCCATTGAACACATAAGTTCATGCATACTATACCCCTACTCTATGTGATGTGATTGACCACCCCCCAAACATTTCAATGTTTTTTTCTTAATGCATATGTGCTCTATGATGAAACTCGTGTTATTCTACTCACTGAGAGCTGGAAAATGAGGTGTAGTATGGGGGTATACCTAGAATGTATGGAGACTAGGACTTTGCTAAACGTTTTATTTTTACGTTTTAAACCCATTTCTATCAAAGCCATAACTTCCTCCATTTAAAATGGCATAAGTTATGAATTGTACTAATCAAAACCTTTCAAATGGTATATCATTCATGGTCAGTTTGGAAAAAGGGGATTTGCCTCGAGGCTTCAAGGGTTAATAACCCTTACTTAAACTTCCGGCATTCATAGTGAAGTAACGTCTATTCGTTTCTTATACACAGCAGTCCAAATGAATGGGTCAAGATACAGCCCGTGCAAAGACTGCCAGTATGGCAGCATAATTAGCGAAACACGCGACCAGTTAAACGGAGAAAGTTGTTATGATGACACCAAAAATCTTCAGTTGCATCAACTGACCACTTCCTTGCCCTGAAAGTACAACCGGCCTTTATCCACGGGTAGGTCACAACACCTGTAACTTCAACTCACGTGAATTGACTTTTGACAATTGGCAATTTCTCTGTGATTTTGCTAATTTTTTTAAACAAAACGTTTAGATATTTAACTATATCTTTACTCATACAAAAACACACCGATAGGAAATATCAAACAATTCTTCGAAGAGAGAACCCTAACATTTACCATCTTTCTTTACTTAACGCCTCACATGACGCTTTCGACATTGCTGATTCTAGCAGTACGCATGTCATAAATGAACCTAGTCGCGTTTGATGAACGCAATCCTAATTTTCGTGTTGGTTGTCCTGTGGTATGTGCACGAAAATTTGAGATTTTTTGGTAGACGGTCTTCCAAATGGCCGCCCCTATTGTTTTTTTCAGGGGCTCATTTCCGCCGGAAATTCCTTCGAACGCGTCTCCACAATCTGTGATTACTGTTAGTATATGGCCTTGTTCGCCACGAGTGGTAGCTTAGTGGTTAGTGCATCTGACCGGTGTGCCAAAAGTCACAGGTTCAATTCCTGTTGGGGACTCAGATTTTTTTTTATGTCCCACGCTCGTGACATCATGAACATAATATCTTTCTCAAACCATAATCGGGTTTTAAACTATTTCCTATGTTTTAATCCATCTAGCCATAGTTTTAGTGCAATGGAATGATATGACTAGCAGTAATCGGAGATTATGGAGATGCGTTCGAAGGTTTCCGGTGGAAATGAACCCCTCAAAAAAGCAATAGGGGCGGCCATTTGAAAGACCGGACACCAAAAATTCTCAAATTTTTCTGCATGTAGGGCACAGAATAACCAACACGATCTTCGAACGCGATGAGGTGATTGTTGGCAGAGCTGGTCCAATAGATCCCGTTGATACAAATGTTTTTTTAAGCTTGTCAAAGTGAAAAAGGTAAAAAAAGGTAAAGTCGCACTCGAACCAAGATTGGCCCACACGGCCGGAGCTTAACCCGGTTTCTGTTAGCATGAAGCAACTAGGAATATTGCTACTCCCCCCTGGATGGGATGCTAGTCCATCACAGGGTTACCCCCAGCATTTTATGGCCGGTACCCATTTATACACCTGGGTGGAGAGAGACAGTGTGGAGGAAAGTTTCTTGTCTAAGGAAACAACACGACGGCAGAGACCAGGCTTCGAACCACCGACCTTCAGGTTGAAAGTCCGACGCGCTAACCACTAGACCACCATGCCGCCCACAAAGAGATGCTAAAATACGCGACATTACCCATTAAATGTTCTTCTAGTTACAACTCGTGAATAATCAGTAGTTTGCAGCCAAGACGTGTGGAACATGATCCGTGATTTTTACTTTGCAATCTGGAAGCTCAGACTGGAATTCAAAGCCGAGATCATACGTTCAAGCCCCTTTGAACTTTTCAAGTGTTCTCATGCAGCCTTAATTCGGGATTGACAATAGCAAATTCTACATCTCGCTTTTCGTAGCCTTGTTTTTTTGTTTGTTTGTTTTTTTTTCATTTCACTGAGCAAGTTACAGTCGAACCTCCGAAATACCGACACCTAAGAGACAGACCAAAGTGTCCGCATTATAGAGGTAGGGATTGTATGAATTTTGGTGTCTTCGGGACCAAGAGAACTCTCCGTAATAAAGAGGTGTCCGTATTATGGGTGTCCGTAAGGAGGTACAACCGTAGTTAAACGGGGAATGGATCGCAATTTCAAAACACTTGGTTTGCTACATGAAAAATACCTTTCCTGCCCGCACCCCACCGAAAAAACAAAATGGTGGAGCTCGCAATTTTTATCTTACCAACTGAATATCGCCTCAAGGATGATGTGAGGCCATTCGAACGTTTCCAATTTTTTTGAAGATATCCGATTGTTTCGGTTAAGGATTTCCCAATGCGTCTCACGATTTTCGAGCTGATTGGCAGTTATTTCCTAACTAATCAAAACTATAACAAAATTCTGGAATCTGATTGGTTATCAGCAGGCCCGATTACTCCCTGAATTGTACTCCACTCAGTCCAATTACTATTACTTATTCGGAAACCAAACAAACACATAACATGAACAACAACAACAACAAACAACACACACTTTATTACCATACTTTACAAACAACATTTTTACAATATAGAATTATAAACAAAAATAGGTTATAACTAAAATATCAGAATAACTAAAAAGCTTATCGAGCTGAGTAACAATAAATAATATTGATAAATGGGAGATATAGGTTGAACGAAAAAGAACAGCTGATTTTGAAGAATAATTTTATGGGCTCCAGTGGTAATCATCGTTATGTAATTGTCGTCTTGAAGAAGCCATTTTGGTGTCATAATCCTAGCTCGGCTATATAAAAATGTCTGATATTAGAGCCGAGGCAAAGCCAATACCGTAAAATGCCGGTTTTTAAAAATTAGCCTTGTAGCGATCATGACAATTCGAAGATTCTTTTTTCTAATTTCGGCATTTTACACGTCACCAAAACTATTTACTTCGGTTTCGTCTTTTTCTTAATTATCAATAGCTTCTGCTGAACCTTTTTTCGATACATTCACTCGCCCTTTCCGGAATAATCTCGTCCACATTTTCAAACCTGTCCGCCATGTTGGACGAAACAGAGAAAACAAATTATCGATGACGTCAGCTGTGCGTCTGTACTCTAATAGATCTAAATAGTTAATGACCAATCAAATTGCGCGTAGAATTCACTGTACATTGTATAAATTGTAACGCACAGCCGGCGTTTTCAAATTTATCCACATTGGAAAGCGTTTTGGACAAAAAGGTGCCATCCACCATCTTATCGGCGTTCTCGTATAGAAAACGCATCAAACTTTTCCGTCCACACTAAATACTTTTTTGTTTGGAAAATCTTTTTTTTTTCTTTTATCTTTTTTCTCCGTTTTGGCCTTACGTACAATACTTCGGCGTTTTCGGCCACCGAAAACGGATGTTTTTGAAAATGTTCTCAGACTAGAAAGTGTTTTGAAAAAGGTTCGTTTTCGCTGTCCATATTAAAACGCATAGCCTACGTTTTCCAAAAAGATAAGTTCTTAGCGGTCGAAAACGCCGCATGTGTGGACGATAGGCGAAAACATATAAAAAATGATTTATGCGTTTTCAAACGACAACGTACTAGAATGGACAGGGACTTAGGCCCCGTCCACACGCATCCGGATATTTTTGAATCCGCAACTTTTTTGTTTTTTACGGATTAGAAAATATTCGCGTCCACACGTAGCGTATTCGAATCGTATTTGCCCAAACATAAATGAAGAATCAACCTGAACGTATCCATAACAACCTGATCAATTTGTAAGTATTTTTATTCATTTTTTTTTTTCATTGAACACTATATTTTATTTTTTTTTTAAGTATGCAAGGCATATTACCACCCTTTCAGGTCCATGATTGAAATAGCAGTTCTCCTTACTGGTTGCTAGACACTCTGTTTGCTGTTGTTATTAAGAATTTGATAGTATATCAACACGATACTCTTTATTATGTGTCCGCTTGGTATTTCAGTGATGTTGTAACGACAGAGGTATTAAAAAATATATTGGCGATCGATTCGCTTACAAGCGGTCTCTCCTTTCCCTCAGAAATAGTTCAGGGAGACGCGCACCACGCGGACGCGCGCGGAACACGACTCCCGCGCGTAAAGTTTCCGCGTGAAGCCAAAGTTACAACTGTTGGAAAGCTTGTTCGCAAACTGTTGACAACAAATAGAACTTGTTTCTATCTATATCCTCGCCAATTATTTTGTAATCTCGTTTTCTAGGGTCTTCTGTCTTCCTCCCTCGAGAAAAGAGGAGCTGGAGAACGAGTTTAGGTTGTGCGAAAGTGTTTCCAGTGCAAACATGAAATCGCCAACGTTTTGAACCAACCTCGTTCCCAGGGTTTTTCCCTTCCTCCGATCCTGGGAACGAGGTTGGTTTTGAACTTTGCCAACTTTAGTTTGTCGTGGGATGGCGCCGTTATGATCCTGATTGTCATGTTTATCATGTAGGGGAGTGTTGAGTTTGGTTAAAATAATAACTGGAAAGGGATGAGAATATGGTTCATCCTCAACCACCCCACCCCCTCCCCCACTCGCCCCCCCCCCCCCCCCCCCCCACTCCCCCCTAGGCGTGGACCCTAGCCTGAAAACAATAGAGCTGCGTGATACCCAGGTCCAATGAAATTAGAGGTTGTTAAGAGCTGCGTGGTATCTGCTCTAGGTCGTCCCCTCTTTCCATTCAGATCCCTTGCTTCCTTTCGTTTTGCCTCGCCCCCTCCCCTTTAGGCTTCTATTTTGCTCTCGAGATCGAGTGCAGCTCCTGGTCCTCCTTGCGCCAATTCTCCTTGTTTTACAACTACGCCAGACACACTAGCGAATTGAACCAAGAATCATTTCCTCTCCTGCACTGGTGGATAAGCTTTCTGTAGCATCGAGTAGCAAATGACTCTAAACTGACACAGATCGATAGGAGCTTATTACTGACATCATGTGACATTGTTTACCATTCAGTTATATTATTCAAGCCTGATATTTAATGTCCGGTCGGCCGATGTTCAGAACACTTTGAAGTGGTCACGCCTCAATGATCTTGGACACTGGCCATCTCTCAAGGCAGACAGACACCTCCGAAAACCATTAGTTCGCTTCTTAGCAACCGACCGAAAAGCAAACACGAGTGTTTCAAACTTCCCCACACCTCCTCTCGCTTGTTTCTTTCCCTTCTACTTGAAGATGTGAAATTTGAATGGCATAAGCAGCTTCCACGGGCATAAAAGCTTGGAATAGCCGGCATTCCCGGCTAAAGAGTTCGATTACACATTAATTGTATTGTGGCATTCCTAGCATACTTGTCCTGTTGTTGTTTGTTCTATTCAGAGGTCAATCAAATTAACTTCAACCTTACCTCAACTAGAAGAGCGCTTCAATCCATTGTCTTCAGATTGCTTCCTTCCCCGTCAAATCCCTTTCGCCTACTAATGCGATTTAATTTGAACGAATAATTCCCGCCTTCACACAGATAAAAATCACGCAATGAATATTGTTGTTTTTTTTTATAACCTAAAAAAGAAGAAGCGAGATTTCTTGAGTCCTTGTTAAAATAATTCCTTAAAAACAATGTATTTTTCTGTTAATTTCCTCTTTTTAAGTAGTACTTGGTAGCAAAGACGTTTTTCGCTCGCATTGCACAATACTGTCGGTTAACAAAAGTTCCGCGATCTGTCGCGCTGCACCTCAATATTTCATTGTTGAAGTCACAGTTTTTTTTTTAAGACAATAATTATATATTTTATGATATTTTTAAAAACTTTTTTTAGCGCGGGCGCGGGAAACCCTCTCGGTCTGATATAAACCCATTTTTTGCAAAAATAACGTAAAATTCACTTTGAAACTTTCATGCTTATTTTTCAACTAGGTCGTACATTCAAAAAAATACGATGAAGAAAAATAAATTGTTTTGATATATATTAATCGTTATATAATTAAACCATTTCTATATTTACCGATTTCAACTTCGCCCTTAACGAAACACTGAACACACGGTCAGATATCGGTTTGTAAATTAGCAATCGAATCGTTGACATGTCAATAATAAAAGCATTACTTTTCCTTGTAAAACTGTCTAATAAACGCAACCCAGCAACTACAAGCGATATTTTCAATTAAGCGGGTTTTGATCAATTTCTGCTAATTTTAATGAAATCGATCGCTGGCGTATTTTTCCACTCCACAGAACACGTGTTTGCTCTCCGCGCGCGCATGCTTAGTTGTGCTACTTCGTTCATTCACCGCGATCATTCAATGAGTGAATTTGTATGAACGAGGCTGAAGCCCACTTTGCCAAGTTCCGCTTGCCTTCCTTTTACCTCTGGTGCTTAGCAGACTGCCTTATTTTCCCGCGATTCTACGCTAGGTAGACGGCACTTTCAGGTAAACTGACTACATTTCTTGTCAAACTTACTGTTGCAGCGATAACGTATTGCGTGAGTTCTCCCGCTATTTAACTCGTACGATACGGCAAAAACCAGTGAGCGTTTCGTAAGGCAACGCAAAACGTTTGCTCAGTTTTAAATCTCTGATTATGTGGTTTTTTCCACGGAAAAGTCGCGCTTCTTCTCGCGCTCGACAACTCGTTGTCAAACTAGGTCTAGGACAGCAACGCATCGAAGATTGCATGCACTCTTACAAATATTCGCGGTGTACCTTTCGTGTTACATAGCGAGGTAGTGATTAGAAAAAGATCAGTTTGTTTGTTCCCAGAAAGCACTCTATTATGCAAGTTTTATTGACAACCGCCTCGATAAAGCTTTCAATGCCATTCGCATACAATCCTCAAAGGCTTCAAGCATTGTTTAGAAAAGGAAGCCTTCTATCTCATCCTCTGGAGATTTTACACAGATCATGTACGTTGGATATTAGTTCTGTCAATTTATGGTCTGTCAATTGTGTTGCGAACGAACCAGTACTTTCTCTTACGAGATTTGACGTTACGGCATCTCATTTCCCAAGGTCGATGGCAGTGTATTTGTACAATTATAGCGATCGGTTTTACCTGCGATTTAAAAAAAACTGCAGCAGTCGCACAACTTACGAAAACGCACTCAATTTATTCAATTGGAAGAACGTTCAACTTGTTTCGGTCCATAGCGTGACTCGTATTGTTTGCAGTCAATTTTCCCTCTCCGTTTTACGCGCGAAAACTTCCCGTGTTTCTGTTGACGAACGAGGGCCTTTCTTTTGCTACCACTAACAGTATGTGTTCGTGTAGTCAATTTGTGCGGGGTTCCGGATTCTACAGCATGTTTACCCCGGCAAGAGGACGCTACTTATGTTGGTCAAATATGATTAGAATGCAACTACATGCTAAAAACAAATATGTTAACCCGAGAGCCCTTCAAAAGCGATCACCTATAAGCCTGTTTTTCGCGGCGTATGGTCGGCCCACCGTGTTATTTGTACATGGCTTTCGCTCTGTAGAGAGTGGATTAAGAGTTTGTTTAAGTAAATTTGGTGGAAACGTTAGGCTTACTTCTGTGTCACGGTTATTTGGTTTTACCTCTTTGTTCTCCGATTCTTTCGTGTTATCGATGGACCACGCGACAGATAAGCGAGCGCCTTATGAAAGTGCGTACGACACAAACGAGAACAAATTAAGGTGGCTACAAAAACGCCAACGTTCTTAATCAAGAGCAATCACTCGTTGCGTCTTCCTTAATAAATCTATCGGTGCATTTGCGCCGTTTGCCTTCCTTATTAATGCGGCATTCAACTAGATCAGTGCCTAAAAACGAATTTTCTTCCGTCGCTTGTTTCAAGAACAAAAGACGGGAAGGAAACCGCTCGTGTACCCGAGGCATGATTAATGCCAATCTTTTGTATTTATCTGAAACAAACCAATGTATATACTTTAAATCAATTAAAATTTTGATTTAGTGATTGCGTGAGCGGCACTGAACATCGCCGAGAGCTTTCGGGCCCATGGATGTCTTACGTTCGTTCCAACAACTATAAAGATCTCGAGTCAACTGCTGATACGTTATTTCGTTTTCCTGCGTATCCCGGCCGAACTTTTCAATTAACAGTATAGTGTGGCCTTCATGAAAAACCAGTGTATATTGATTCCGTGATGAACCGGCGTCGAAAAGGTGCTGTTATTTGTGCGTGAAGAAAGCAGAGCGAATTGTTAACACCCTTTACACGTGGGTGGGATTATTTTTTCGATTTGTATCGCTCGCAAATAGCCAAGAAATGGGCCATTTGCGTGCAGTGTTAGCCAAGGCGTAGAGGGACTTAACTGCATTTGAGTAATGCACGTTTCGAGACCAAAAACCCAGTTGTACAGTTCGAAATGTGATGTGTACGGCTGATGTGTACGCTGGATCCGGTTCATCAGAGGTCACTGCACTCATATAAATCATTATTTTAACCCTTTCATATATAAACCGAAGATTGCTCAGGTTCAAACAGTGAAAGATTCCGAAACATTCTGCAAAGCAAAAAAGGGACAATATTATTGCAAAGTACTGTTCAATAGCTTTTATTTGAATACCGGGTTACGCCATGTACATGAACCACCTTTAATATACATGAACAACGTAATAAACAGTACCACAGGAAAGTACTGCTCAGTAGCTTTCATTTGAATGGTCACAATTAAAGCTAATAGAGGATATCATCCTCGGACTCAAAAGTTTCAACCACCATGTACAGCATGATAAACAGCACCACAGGAAAGTACTCAGATCAGTAGCTCTTAGTTGAATGGTCAAACTTGAAGATTTAATGGACACACACACAACAACATTAATTTAATGACCGAATTATTGCTTGACGCTGAAGGCGAAAAAGTTAGCGTCTTTCACGTTTGGTTGAGAATTGTACAAACAACTTCCACTTTTAAAGCTTTCTGGCATCCTAAAACGCAATTCAGTTATTGAATTGCTTTTCACACTGATAACTTTGTCGAGTGCGCCATTTGTCGTTGTGATGTTGTGCATATAAGTGGCATTCGTGTGCCCAGCCTTATGCGCATAATAATTGTACCCACATCAATTTTTATGCTAAAATATGCTTGATTCAAAACAAATAAGATGTCAAACATTAAACCACCGTTTCTTTATAAAGTTGCACGATAGACCCTTCCAAAAACCTTCATCGTTTTAACTTGTTATATTAAGTATGATCGAGTTTATTGTTTAGACCTTCCCTCTATCATTAAAATCAGAGAGCATAACACTTTGTGTGGGGGATTTTATTTTCATAATCGTTCCGATTAATTTAAAATACCTCGCTTACTATCTTTACTCTAACCTTTGAGACGATTTATAACTCGCACCACGAATATTATAAAGCAGGTCTTTTTGCCATTATTTATACACTTGTAATCTATCTGAATATTCCATTTTTAAGGTAAACTACCTTTGTCATGCAAAATCCTTTCAGACGATTTCACGAACGTACACCACGATTTTATATGGTTCATTACGAAGACGTGTTTTAAAGAGCAATGGTTTTCACGTTCATTTTTTTTTTTTTTTTTTTGACGTGTTATGGCTAAAGTTGTAAACTATGAATACTATAAAACAAACACATTTTTAAGTCGCTTTTGCCAAGAATAACGCAGGCTTAATAACAACATTACGTTTATCTTATGCAAGTATACGTAAAAGTGAAACGACGGCTGATAAATTTCATTTTTCAAGTACCATAATTTCTTCATCAAAATATGTACGATGTTTAAAACGATACACAGTATTGTATATTGGTGCTGACGGCTGCAAATCCGTTCCCGACAAAATAGAAAATACTCTTTTCCTGAGATTAACAAGTGTAGAAACATGTTTTTCGTGATAAACGTCATGTAAAGTTGTCCATAAATTCAATGTGAATTTTAACAGATGTTTGATGCACGCAAATACAATCTAATCAAACACACTACTGTACTTCATTCACAGCTAATCACGGCAGTAAGCCTTTATAGGGATACATTAGTTCTCTGATCTTTATCGCAAGATACCAAACAGTTTCTCGAAAGCTCTAAAAGCCCAAGACTTTATCTAAACTCCGTAAAGGGATTTTTAATTGATAAGAATGCGCGCTCTTCTGTCTTGCGTCGCTTTTATATAGCTGGTTCGTTTTGACGGCAAAGTTGTGACTGGGCTGCTGTCTAGCCTCACTCGACGTGGGGTCTTTCCGGCTTATTTTTAAAGCTCAGACATCCACGGTGTGGCCAAACTCTTGTATATCTGCGATAGTTATGTACAAATCAGTCGAAGATAAGTTGAATTGTACAGTATCATCAGTAATGCAAACCAGTTAGCACACGAGATGTCTGAAAGCTTTCAATCTTTACGATTTTATAATAGATGAAATTTTATCATGTGAATTCTCCGATTGAGTCCGTCCGTAGGTTTCTAAACTTTCGAGGTGAGGTATTGCTTGATTAATGTCGTGATACGAAAAAGAATTGTTTTCGAACAAATCGCAATATTTCATGAGCATATTTGATTTTAAGTTATTAGTTGATAAACGCTAGTATGGATCAATACTAGAATTTTCGTTTTGGTTAATCACATTTGAAGTGACTGCTTACTCCATTAAACACCACGGCAACACCACGGTATACTGTTTTTTATAAGAACCTTTTTTATAAGAACGTTGAGGCTGGGATTGGAAACATTTAAGAACGTGATAAGAACATACCTAGGATGAGATTTTGCTAAGAACGTCTGAGCTCAAAATGATAGAATGTTTTCACCGTTGCAGGTCATTTTCCATTTTAATATAGCAAATATGTATTAGTACAATTTGCAAATTGGTAGAACTTGGTTTATTTCGTTTTCTCTCAGCTAGAACTATAAATGACTGACATACTATACAATGTATTTTAAGATTGTTAAGAACGTTTTAAAGCTGAAATGGCCAAAAAAGATACTAAATAAATAAATAAATAAGAACGTTTAGTCCCAAATCAGCCTCACTGATCTAAAAATGAGACATTCTTATAAAAAAAGAGTGTGTCTGATTTAGATTATCATCAAAAGACTCCCAATTTAGAAACCTAACAAACGTTACACCGCAGGAAAGTACTGCTCAATAGCTTTCATCTGAAGATTTCATCCGCCGACTCACAATACAAAACCAGCCTTTAAGAACGTAACGAAAGTACTGCTCAGTCTCGATAGCTTTCATCGCAATGATCATTTCATTCAGCGGGACTCAAAAGGCTACGATCACCTTGTACAGCAACAAGACCCCGGTAAAGCAATGCTGGAGAGCTTCCATTGGAATTGTCACTTTATACACAGGCGAACAGTTGCGATACGAGCCAATTTAAACAGCGTAATAATCAGCCCCGTGTTTCTTTTCTTTTTGTTTGAAGGCTCAGGATATTATCCCAAGACTCAAACGTTACAACCACTTAGTTAACAATACCAAAATGAGAAAAGCACTGCTTAATAGCAATCTGAAAAGTTACTGTTATCATATATGAAGCGAAGATCGCTGCTAACACTGGGCCTGATCGTAGCTCTTAAACAGCCAAACCGGAACTAAACGAAATAAGGAATCTTTTAGAGGAACACTTTGGTATTTGGTTGTTTATTAAGCCAATCCTTGTTTATATGCAGTTTATCTAATCTTATCCTATTGACTTGTGCTGGTTATTAAAAATTTCTATCGATGAAAGTTTATATGAGCAGTTTTTCCGCGTTCTCGTGTACATTTAACTAACACAGTCCGATTCAAGCATGCATGCCACAAGCAAAAGTTGATTTTCCTTTTTGGGTCTTCGGTCGTCAAACCAAATGCCGCAACAAGCTGCAACAAGTCAACTCTCATCAATTTGACAACGAATTAAGAACTTAAAGGAAATCCTTCTCGGTGTCCCAGTAGTGCTATAGAAGATAAGTATATTTGACCGTTGCTTTCACTCCCAAGGGTGCCAAAAATCAAAATTCAAGAAAAATCCCAAATTTCATTTTGTAAAATATTGAAAAACAAATGGTACCACGCAAAAGTACAGCTAAAGAGGTTTCATTTGAATGGTCACACCATGTGATTTCGTCAACAGACTAAAAAGTTTGAACTACACTACATGTCTCCATAATTGACTCTGAGAGTGAAAGGGTTAGAAGTTGGAAGATTGAATCTGATTTGAGGTCGGAAAGGGCTTGTGATTAATTAGATTATTGAAAGTGTTCCTGCTTGTTTTGGGGTAAGGACTTACTCAAAGGCTATGTTTCCTTGTTAGATAACAATGTTGGGCAAGCAAAAATGATGAAAGAGTCATCACTTTAATATTGCAACTTGTTGTTGTTTTTCTTCTTCTAAAAGAGTTGAAGTACGAACAGTATGAAGAGTTCATTTTCGTCGCTCGCAGTTTTTATTTTTAATAACCCTTTAGTACAGTTTAGCGTCAAAGAACGCCGGAACGCGACAAATTTTATCATATTTCCACTTAGCAGGCGTTTAGAAACATAAGGGCCTTAGGAAATACTGCTCAGTAGCTTTTATTTCAATGGTTACACATTAGGATTTCATCAACAGACTCACAAGTTAGTTATGCAGCATAACAAACTCCACTTGCAGGGTTTTCGTTTGAGGCCGAAGGCCGGACGTTTCGTCCGGTCGTTTTCCATTCCACGTCCTGTACTTTGATACCAATATATCTGGGAGTTTTTTTTATTTTATTTATTATTAACGTCCGGTGCTTTCAGAAATATGTCCGCTACTTTACAAAACTTTTGAAAACCCTGACTTTACGAACGAGCTGCTCAAAAGCTTTCACTTTAAAATGGTCGTAGTTGAGGATAACATCCACAGACTCAAAAGAAAGTACTGCTAAAAGCTATCACATAAACGGTGGTTACACTGTAGTTTTAATGTTTGATGTTTTTTGTTTTTATGTTTTTTGGAGCTTTGTTTTGATGTCAGTAACTGTGCTTACACTATCGGTGGCTCCTCCTAAAATGTTCTGCAATTGGTATAGGATTTAATGGAGCCGAAACCAATTGTAGAATTGCACACATTTTAGGCATCCTACTGATGAACAGTTACGAAATTCAGATTTGTTTAGTAGCCACATTTAATTGAAGTTTGTCCCTTTTGAATTACATACAAGATTTTTAAATTTTTATAAGGATAAAACACTATCATTCAAAGAGTGCCAAAATATCCCATTTTTCATTTTCTAAAATATTTAACTGAAACAAATGGTAAATGCAAACGTACTGCCGAAGAGGTTTCATTTAAATGGTCACACCATAGGATTTCATCCACAGACTCAAACGTTAAAGGCTAGGATACGTTCCTTCGCGTTGTGGCTCAACAATAATAATAAGAACAATAATTTTATTTCGGTATTCCCATTTGTATACGTGGTATTACCTAAAATTAACTAAATTAAAAATAAATAGATCGATGTATAAACAGCAATGATTTTAATAGTACATTATAAAATAAGAAAAAAAACTGTAACATTACATGTCGGCTCTCATTCTACATGTAGCTACATGTCATGCATTTAAAAACAAAAGCAGCAGTTGATCATCGACAAACAAAGGGATCAACACCGTTGAAAAGAAACAGTAGTTTAGAAGTGTTATCTTGACTATTGAAGTGATTGTATTTTTTTGCTCAATGATAACCATATCTCAGTCATAAAATTAATTTAATGTCTCTTTAAGTGAATATGGCTTTTGACGTTCTATTTCATTGAGAGCAAAAAATCTTTCTGTTCAAATTTCCAACTGGAATAGCACTAACATCAGTAGCAAGTTGGCTTTCGAGATACTCGATAGGTCTTCCGCAACACGTTTTATTTATATCAACACAATTTCTTTTGGTCGTCTTTTGGTTATTTTATAAAGAACGCAAATGTCAGTTCTATTTAAAACGAGGCGATGGAACAGGTTAGCGCATGTGAACTACTCAGTGAATACTATATAGCACAGTTTTGTTTGTTTGAAAACAAGATGTGTAAACACGACGGCGATTTTAGTGATTTACATGTGTCAAACGTAAGCATGGTCTAACAACGATAATTTAAAAACCAGTTTGTTGGCATTGTAGTTCGGTTGGTAGAATTTTCTGTTAAATTGATTAGGTGAACAAGATCACCAGATGATTTCATTGTTTTCTTCAATTTGTTTATAGACCTTTCTGCTACGACGTATATTTAAGATAAGTTGAAGGCAAAGAAAACGTTCACACAATGTATTGTTCAATAACAGCATGGAAATTCTATTGGAGTTTTGAACAAGTGAATAAGCGTTGGTAAATCACGGATTTTTTTCAATAGTTCTCTTTTCTTGTTTAGTGTATTCGCGTGCTGGTTTTAGTACCTAGAACAGAACCAAACCGTTGTACTGTGCTTGCGTTAATTTCGTCACGATCATTTCACTGAATTCACACCTCTACTCGACTTCTAAGAACAACCTCACAAATATTTAATGCGAGTTGATATGGTGGTAAATCAAGATGAATAGATTTCAAAGGGAACTGTACATCAATTATTTACAAAATCACTCTGGCGTAGCGCGAGATTCCAAAGGGTCTCCCTTTGTTCTTTCTGCAAACTAACGGTTTGGCAGTCGAAGTGCCTCCACGCATATTCAGATATTCCCGCTGTTTTTTTCCGTGGGAAATGAGGAAGGGATTCTGAGGCCCACCGCTGCGAAACAAGAGGTAAACTTGACGTCCCCGTTAAAGCGCGGAATTCGTTACTTCTTGTACGTTGAATGTGCATTGTGGTGTGAAAATATTTTGAGTAGTGAATGGACCACATATCCATGTTATACATCGTTCGAGATTATAATACTTTGTAGCTATTTTGTGATTGTTTACCAGTTCCCTAAGTTGCACAACCAGAGATTTTTATCCGTTCTGACAATGCCGGCTTTCTGCCAAAAGTAGTCGCTTAACCTGGTCTTGAAAGCTGTTGTATGTTATTTGTGGACCGTCGACGATGAAAAGATCTGTTCATCGCAGCTCATTGGCGAGCTCATTCGCTTGCTTCACATCATGAAATCAAGGGGAAGACACCAAACATAACTTCGATTCTGTGGATACTGTACAGAGGTTTACATAGATGACTCCATAATGATTGCAAAGATCAAGTGAACTCGAACAACAACAAAAAGCCGATATTAAATTCATGATTCAGAGGCTCACGAAAGAAAGGCGCTCTAATTGAAAACGGGTCCGTGATGACGACAAAGAGCTTACTCGTTTTATTTGCAATTTATAGGGGCATGTTCGTGTGATCTTCTCTCTATTGACTTCAGGCAAGCCAGTTAGATTTGCTACGTTACGTCTCAACCAGCGAATTTCTAACCGCGTGTTGGATCTTTTACCGAGAGCGTGAGGTTCATTGAATGTCTTGCCTATTGTACATTAGTACTGATGAGAAAGACAAGTAAACAAACGCAATGCGTGCATCCGATTGGCTGCGAGCTTGTCAAACAGAAAGTCTCGTTGACACTTGACATGACTTTATTGTCAACCGTTATTTATGTACTTTACGATGCCATGCAGAAAATCGGCCAGAAGTCAAATCTTTTCCAAAGCCATCGCGTTCGCACAATGGCAGAAACTTTCACCGAGTGATAGTTTATAAATTCACATGTTCGTTGTCAGCGGGAGCCCCGACTAGGTGGCGCTAGCGAGCTTACGATAAATGATTTACCGATTAACGGCTCCCGCTGTAAAGCGTTCCCGCCGGGGTGTTCATTGGCCGAACCAGATCACGTGCAGCCGGGCGAAGAAAAGGCCGAAATTAGTTCCATTGTGAATTGGCGAAACGAGGAGTTTGCGTGTTGTAGTTGAAGTCGAGGGGTTAGCGGAGTTAGGCCAGTGCACACAGCGTGTGTGGCGGGAAAGTAAAGCCTATGGCGTCACGACATAGTGTGTGTTAGTAGTAGTATTCGCGCATCCGATTGATGTGAGTGCAGTAAGCAGTTTACGCATAACACTGGTAAAACACCGGCCTTGTATTGAATTTTGCGAAAGGACAGATAAGCGATGCTGTGATCTGTGCATAGCGTTGCAAGCAAATCTTTCGCCACGTGTGTTTTGTTTACGTTCGATCAGCCTTGCTCTTGGTTTTACTATCGATTGGAGATGCAGCTTGATACAAACATATCCAGTATTTTAAGATTTTATAGTTAGCGGATAAGAAGATATGAGGAACCGGTCCTGGAGAACACACCAGGAAGAAAAGTTTGATGCCAGTGAAGTTAGCGTTAGCGGCATTTTGAAAACATGACGGCAACATACGGCCGCTTCTGGTGTACCACAACAAATCCAACTTGTACCGCTTTTCACCAATGTTCTCGAGCGTTAATGTTGGATCTTGTTTTCCTAACGAAGTCGTTTCCGTTGTTTTTCTTTCAGATTCAGGGTGACTGGAATGAAGAGGTCCCCGATTACTTGTAGGATTGTAGGCGTATAATGAGCGATTCATTGGTTCAAAATCTAGAAACAGGCACGATGACAACTGATCGCACAGGCAACAAGGAACGTACGCACGCCGCCAAAGACGGTGAATCGCACGCTTCGCACGACTCGACCACGGCGCCCGATCACGCGAGCAGGGAGCTGCCGGAGGGAGAAGTGCTTGAGGAGAACGAAACGCAAGCGGCGGACGCCGAAAATCGCAACAAAAACGGACAGGAAAGAGATGACAAGAAGGTATCTTCCTCTCGGATTATTATCGTAACATATCACATCCGCAGCGCGGCGTCATGTGACGGCTGTTGTATTTCGTCTTGTACGCGTAGAAGCGCTGCTAAAAAGTCAGCTAGACCGTTTGGCAGTGTTTTGGTTTTAAATTTTTGAAAGTTCGCGTTTATTATGGGGCTCATGAATAATGAAATCTTGCCGATGTTTGTTGGTTTTGTTCGCGTGTTCCGGCCTTTCGATTGCCGCGAATTCTCTACATTCCCGCGTTTTCGGTGTCAATTGTACACAAAATCGTAATCGAGAATTCCTTGGCTGGTCTGAGCACTTCGCCGGGTGATTTTTTGGCACCATAAGTTTATTGCGCGAATAAAGATCGATTCTACGTTAACACGGCATTGTTACCGAGATTCTTTTGTGCGAAGCAAACATTCACTAAAAGCTCATTTCTTGAATCATTGCGGCCATTGTAAATCCAATTGCAAATCGCGTGTCCTTCATATCTGATGGCGTAAAAAATCAAGCCCTTCACTGTAAACGCAGAAGCGAAAAGTGCTCTGTATATAAAAGCACAGATTAATCGGTAAAGCTGGTATGCTTTCGGTTTAAATTTCTTCTCGCACCAGGAGAATACAATAAAGCAAACGACCAACACGGCAGTTTAGACTTAGCTGGAGGGATCTTATACGGCAGGAATCCTTTTCCTAATAGCGATCGCATGTTTGGAAGTCTTTTGATTCGCGTGATTTCGCTATTATCGCGGCACTCCGGGTCGACCGATTGTTACGAGCGAGTTAAATATTTAGGATGAATAAAAATATAAAAAGAGCGAGCTTTTATAATACAACTGCGTGTTGTGGAAAGACAAATGCAACTCTCGTATTATTTATTTCATTCGCTTTTGGAATAAACTGCTATTTTGCCGCAGCAAAGGGGAAGACTCACTCCTTTGATTCAAGGATCGCTTCTCCAAATCAAGAGATATGTCGCTGCCACAGGCGATGAGCACGTTAGTGAAATTATCACGGCGCTTCACTGCGAAATTTTCCTCTCTTACTTTTTCACAGCCCGCCTTGCGAGAACCTGACATCAACCGATAGCCTCGATGATCCGCTCGCCGGACAAGGCAGCCGGGAACGCGATTTTTCTGTCGGAAGTGTTGGTCTAGCGACAAAAAAAAAAACAGTTATGCGTGACTTGCTCTGAAGTCCGTCAACGAAATGTTCATAAATGCTAATTTAAATTCGAAACGGTACCTACACGGTTTAGTGGAGTTTTGATGGAACTTTCATCTTTACCGCCGCACAACAAAACTTGTCTTTGTGAGTGTGTTTCTAGGGAATTCGTACTTTGTGTTTTGAACAACTTGGGAAGAGCGTGATTGAGCGTATTATAAATGTTTGCGAAAACAGTATCTGCGATGTCAAGGCCTAATTGACTGTAAATTGCGTTCAAAGCTTCCATGTCGTACATCTTAGTTTGTCAATAAGACATCGGAAGCTCTTTAGAGTCACGAGAACTTTTGTTTACCAGCGAATCGCGCCGAAAAAATAAAACCATGTCTATCAGGAATCAAGAAGGGCGAATCGCAAGAACTAGATTTTCTTCTCAAAACTGCTCCGTAAAGCCACTGTAAAGATGTTCTTTTCTCATGGCGGCCCAAATCCTTTATTCTAAAGCGCTATTTCTGTCAGATTATGATAATAAGCATTTTGAAAACGCTTTTCTATTAGCTTCTCCGGTCAACACGCGATCCTTTAAATAAAAATCAAGAGTTGCTTTTGTAAAATTTTCCACATTTTAATTTAGTTTTTCATTCTTTGCGTCTATTTTCCCTGAAGTTGTGAGGGAAATGTGTTTTATCTCGAGTAAACGTTGGACATACACATGTGCTTTCTTCCGACAGCGTTCTTATTATGAAGTCTTTTCGGGAAAAATATGCCTTCAAAGAGCATATAGACTGTGTTTATGCGATTCAATAAATCACAAGTGCAATTCAAACTTGTTATTAACAACCATCTTAAAAATTAGCTCGTTTTGCTCCGTTTTTGGCGCGAAATTCGCGCGAAAAGTACAAGTGTTTTGAAATAATTTTGCGGATATTTTTAAAGTCTTTTTTTCAATAAAAGCTCTAAAAGGGCGAGTTTAGAAGATTCTGCTTCAAAAATAATATAATATCCACAACTAGAAAATAGTTTATGTTTTGCGTTTTGCGTTGGCGTTTATATAATTTTTGGGGCTATGAGTTTAACACTGAGCTACAAATGGATTCAATATATATAGTTGTAACTTTTGAGTTTATACATAACTTTAAAAATACGATCTGACATTCAAATGAAAACTATTGAGCAGTGCGTTCCTATGGGTATAGTTCGTGGTTTTTTGTTCAGTTTTTCGCCAACGGATATTTTTTAACGCCAAATTTCTACTTTCCCGATTATCGGAATTAAACGATATGGCAGCTCGCTAATCCTTAGCGCTGTCAATGTTTGTTTAGGAAATGTAGTTATCACGCATTTGTGAGCCTTTATCGATATTTTGAACTTAACTGAATGTTTCTTAAAGGGCTTTGCATGGGTGCTACCAAAATATAGGTTTTATTTATGATCTGGCGGTTTATGATTGTATTTTAATACAGATGTATTTTTTCGGGTAATATACATGTAGCACGTTGTCAAAACGAAAATGTGCTCATAAAAAGTTGTGGTTTAGTATACAATAAACAAATGTACATCAACCTTATAATGTATGAAATGTAGAAGTCCAATATATACCCTGGTATATGCAATTTATTAAGTGTTACTGGCACAAACAAAACTAAAGAACAAAAGAAAACATTTTACCATCTTAGTTTGGGCAATGTAAACATCCTTAAAACTATGGAGATCGTTTGAATAATTCTATTGAACTTTTTACTTAAATTCTGATATTTACAGTGAATATTTGGAATGTTTGAATTCAAGTTTCATTTGAGAAAAAACCTTGGGATAATAGTGGAAAAAAATGTCTTCAGTCCAACAGAAATAAATTGTTGAATAGCCATCTTGTGGCAATGGTTTTAACAATATACATTATTCGCAGAATCTGTCATGTTGACTTTTTAATTTATGTAATGGTCCTATTTTTAATGAAATGAAATTGCTGTCAGTGGAATTTTCTGTTTGCCTGCTTACATGTATAAATACACTTTTGTAGCTATTGAAGGCACAGGAAAGCAAAATTTTGTTTTAACGATGCTGTTCTGGGTGATGGGGATCACAGAACGTTTTAATAAGTACAGTATTTATCTTTTGTTCTCAAATAACTGACTTTGTGCCTGTCCTTAACCTTGGGAAAGGCTCTTTGCTTGCTAACAATGTAATTATTAAAAAAATTGAATGAAGTTGAACATAGATTGAATATCAATAGATTAAAAAAATCAATCAATTTGTCTTGTTAATCAAGCTATGTACACAGAATTGGATTGGTGTCTTGCAGAAAGTGTTTACAAATTATGTACATGTAGGAGAGGTCAATATACCATTTTTGGCACATTATATATAATTGTTACTGTTTGTTGCATAATTTATTCAAGTATAATATTTTTTTAGGCATTTAGAGCATTTTCTTTTTTTTTTCCAAAGATGAAATTTCTTCTATTTATATAACAAGTCATGTAATTTTCTGTTGGCTGTACAAAGTCTGAAATAATCAAGGAGATGACAATAGCAAGCACAATTATTGATCTGCGTGCATCAATGTTGCCTTTCACAGCAAATTTCATTTCAGTGTCAAATGATGTGAAGTTTTTATAATGGTCAGTACCTTATTTTAACCCTTCAGTGGTTGTAGAGTTTTTCTTTTCCTTGTTAATTTGGTTATCAGTAATTTATGATTTTATGATTCAAGGTACCAATGAGACAACAACAGCAGAACCAGAACAGGAAGAAGCAGCCTGCTAGCCTTCCAAAAATGGTAAGTTCACAATCTTAAAGCCAGTTTACACATGCAATTTTTGTGCAAATTTTTGTTCCACTTTTCAGTGCAATTTTTGTCACACCTATATAAGTTACAGCATCTTAATGCATGCATCAGCTAGTGGTGATTTCAGTGTGATTTAGAGTGAGTGTCTCTAGTCAGAAACTGACAGTCTGAATGAATTGCAATTTTGCTTTTTCAAGATCTTACATTTTTTGTTTCTCCAATGGGCTATCTGTACCATGATTTGTTCCTTTTTCAAGAACTGGTTGATTTCTTTCTCTTATTGTTTTTTGGTATTATTTTGGTATTGTGGCATGGTTTTGACTAAAATTTATAAAAAGGTCAAAATCCTCATGACACTGCAGCCCGTTTAAGATGGACCCCTCACAAACTGCAGGATTTCACTGAATTGTGAAATCAATGGAGGTAGTGCATCACATTTGTGAGAGGGAGGAAGAGAGAGGAACATTAATTGTTAAAATAATTATCATCATCAGAATTGCCAAGAAAGAAGTGTGAATTGAAATATTAACACTGTCAGTGATAGATTTGCCAGATAATTTACCAATATTTTTAGGTTTGGAACCACCAACAGTTAGGTCAAACGCTGAGTTGTTGGTAGGTACATCTAACTTGTACCCACTTTCCAATTTGAATTGCAGCAACAGCAGCAGCAGCAGAAGGCCTACCACAGTGGACGAAACATGCGCACAAGTCCAGCGGGAACATGGCAAGCATACCCTTCATGGCATGTAGGATTCACATCCCCACGCTTCACACCAACCGCTCATATGTACGGCTATCCACATCCTGGGGTAAGAAGAAACAAAAACAAATGAAAACAAAATAATGAATGAGAAATGACCGGATCTGACTGGCCTTTGTGTCTTAATTGATTATTTTTTAATTCTTGGGTGGCCTGTACATTGGTGATGTACATTGTAATGTACAACTGAAATATTACAAGTACAATAATATGTTTGTTTTTATTGGTGTACCCTAAAATCCTGGTTACTTATAAGCCCTTAGCACACCCCATTATAGGCCCACCAGTTTTGTAACAACAATACTTTATTCATACAGGGGGTACGTAGTGAACTGGCTAAAGTTGTGTAGTGTTCAATATAATGAACAGGAAATTTACCATGATAAAAAATTTTATACTAATAAACAGAATCAAGATACTAGGCTTAACAATATTAAAATATTACTATGTAAAATTATAAATTGGTCATTCTTCAAAGATTCTATTTCTAATTTGTTCTCCAGTTACACTCTCCTTCTTCCTATATATGTAAGCATACCACACCTCCTTAACAACTTTTGAAGGGCTCCCAACAAGAACCTTCTAAGTATGTTTTCAGTAACTTTCACTAAAATTGTATGTTTTAGGCCTTTAAAAGCACAGTTTTGTCAAATTAATGATTTATTATTGTCAAGGTACAAACATATTCAAAATGGGGAAAATAATCCACATCTTTGAGAAAATGTCTTGGGCCCCTATGATACCCTATGGCCCCCAGGACACCCTATGTATCTTTTGAAACAAAATATTCTGTTCCAAGATAGAAGATTTGTTGACCTGGTTTAAATCCTTTCAGTCATATATGATCCAGTCATAATTTTGGCAAGTTTTGAGGCTAAAAATCCAAGATTTCAGTGAAAATTTTCCAAAAACATACTTAGGACGTTATTGTGGGGAGCCCTTCAATTCTTTACAAAATGTTACAGTAAACACAGGAAAAAATACCTGATTCCCATTTTGGGATTTTTTAGGGTATTTACAGAACACTAACAAAATTCCCAAATTTGGTTCCAACCTGGGAATTCCCAACCACGTTCCCTGGTTGGGACTTGTCTCACTCTTCCAAATTTGAGGTTTATATGGGTATTTTTTAAAATTAAAATACCCTAAAATATCCAAAAATGGGAACCTGGTATTTTTTTCCTGTGAAATTGACTAAAACAACTGTCACTATCACAATATGTTTTGCTTACCAGCCCAAAAAACCTCACAATGTTGCATAAGCCCAGGGCTTAACCAGGGATATAGCTAAGAGCCAGCGACTGGCTAATTTCACCAGCTGAAAGAGAACTTATCACTGGCTGAAATTTCACTAGAAAACAAAGATTTGGGGTGATTGTGAAAGTGCACAAGCCAGAAAAACTGGCTGGGCAGGCTTGTTAATGAGCCTGCTTAGTGTTTTCTTACCTACACCCCTGGGCTTAACTAGAATTTGTGCAGTGAATGTACATTGTAACGATAAATATAGCATATAGTTGTTGTTGTTGTGTATTTAGGGTGTGGTATAATATGCTAATGTACAGCTTTGCACTGTTCATGTGCAAGGTCAGTTTTGGATTCATGTACATGTAGCATAGTTCTAGCTTTGAGTCTGTGGACGGAATCCTATGGAGTGACCATTCAAATTAAACCCCTTCAGCAGTACTTTTGCATGGTACCATTTGTTTTGCAATATTTTACATTTCTTGAATTTTTATTTTTGGCACTCTTGGGAATTAAAGTTGAACACGTGGCACCTTATTGTCATTGCTTACCTTGCTTTACTTGGGATGCTTGTACATATCTCTGTCTATATTGTTTACATTTTTGGAATGCCAGTGGTCAGGCCATACACCTAAACAGGAAATTGAGGTTAGAGGTCTGACAAAGTCATGTAAGCCCTTGTTTATGGACTTAGAATCTCCTGTCTGAATAATGAATGTCTTCCGGAGCTGTCCCACTTTTGGCTTAAAGACTTACAACTTCCAGACTGGTGCGGGTGCATCAAAGGGAAAAAAAACCTAGATTGTAACTCATTAAATATTATTCATGTTTTTACATAAAAATATATTGTAAGACATGCATGTGTTAATGTGACAACTTAAAAGTAAAATGTCACAAGTAAGGAGATTTCTCACCTCTCATGTTTAAAGGTGAATGGCAGCCCCATATACAAAGCAAAGAGAAGGGAGAGGGGGGAAGGATGACAGTTCATCTTTACCCTCCTCACACACAAATCACTCTCCCCCAACCTTTGCCTTTCAGCCACCCCCCCCCCCCCCCCCCCCCCCCTCCAACTCCTGGCCCTCTCTTTCCCTGAATGCAGCAGAGTTACATGTAACTGTCAGAACACATTTCTTGATTGCCAGCCAAGTAATGTTGAGTGTCACTCTTTGATTGGATGCCAAAACCACTAAGTGCTGTTCAGCCAGACAATAAATACCAAGTTAATCCCTATAACTTTGACATTTTGCCAAAAATTCTTGACATCTAAGACGTTTTCTGGATGTGTCTCTTCATTAAACAACCTTGTCTTATCAACCTAAGCATCACACAGAACAGACCTGCTGGGATGTGACTTAATGAAAATATTCATTGGCAAATAGTTCAAGTCGTATCTCCTTAACCCTTTACACTGTTACTTGCAAGAGTGCCAAAAATCAAAATTTGAGAAATATCCCACATTTCATTTTGTAAAATACTGAAAAACAAATGCTGCCATGCAAACGTACTGCCCAAGGGGTTTCATTTGAATGTTTACCATAGGATTTTGTCAACAGACTCAAAAGGTAGAACTAGTACACTCAATGTCCATAATTGACTCTGGAAGTGAAAGGGTTAATATTGTTAACTACATGTAGATGAACACAGCACAAAACAAAAAAAAAAACAAAATCAAACCACAATCATTCCATTGTGTTGGACAACTGAATGCAATCATACACCCAGGTGTATAAATGGGTACCGGCGACATAATGCTGTGTGTTAACCTTGCGATGGGCAAGCATCCCATCCAGGGGGGGAGTAGTAATCCTCTCAGCTGCTTCATGCCACAGAAACTGGGTTATGCTATGGCAGTTGTGAGCCACCAAGCTTGTGAAGACTTACCTACCTCAATTATCAAACAAATCAAACCAATTGGGCTAACCAAACACAATCGCTGACTCGTCAAACACAATCAAACCAAATTTAGTTTGATTTTGTTCAGATGGCATCTCTTGACCCTAATTCTTCTTCCTACTAAGAGCAATGATCTTATTTAAAAAAAAAAAACAGGAGTTCAGTAATTGAATGTTTGGTTGTGGTTCAAATCGTTCAATTACCGGTAAACATGATTGACCAGCATCAGCTAATGGAACATTCCACTGCTTTCCATTGAGTTGTTTTCCGGTGATCGAGTTGGACTATGTTCAATTACCAAACCCAATCATTTGATTACCCTGTGATCAGTTGGCAGTACTTTTGCATGTCACCATTATTTCGTTTTTTCAATATTTTGTAAATTGAAATTTGTGATTTTTGGTTTTCTTGATATATGTAGGTAAAGGTTTAAATGGTGTCCACAGCCAGCCCTGCAAAATGTGCTGGCAGCTGGCAATTTTGCCACCTACAGTCAATTACTGTATTTGCTGTCCACTTGACAATGGAGTTCACAAATCACAAATAATAACAAAATACATCCCTAGCCCTTACTGCCTGCTACATGTATGTTTGTTACCCTGCCTACCACGACAAAACATTCTGACAGGGCTGCACAGCACTGATCCTCGCATATTCATACCCTATTTTGATGTGTTTGTGTTCAGGCATATAGCATACCAAGTAGTCCACCTCCAAGCTCATCACAGAGAAGCTTATCAGCCAGTGACAGTCAAGACGAGTCAGAAGAGAAACTTAGCAAAACTAACCTGTACATAAGAGGCCTCTCACCGGGAACCACTGATGACGATTTAAATAATTTATGTAGTAGGTCAGTGAAGATTTTAAAATGATCAAATGATTATACAACTAAAATTTGGTTAATATCGTAAAAAGGGTTGTTGTTGTTCATCGTGGTGAACACACTAGTAAAGAAGTATTTTTCGTTTGTCTCACGATGTAGTCACTTCCGATGTGGATCGCGATGTTTCGACTGCATACTGCTAGTCTTCTTCAGGCGATGGAGTCGACTGGTTACGCGTCTCCTTATGAAGCACAATGCTCTGCTGTGATTGGTTGGTTTTCAACAGCTGTGACTGGCGCATTTTGATCCTCGTTGTTTCGGCTCGTTGTTTTTGGACCGCCAAGGGAACAATTCGCCGAAACAACGAGGATAAGGAGACGCGTAACCAGTCGACCCCATCGCCTGAAGAAGACTAGCAGTATGCAGTCGAAACGTCGCGATCCACATCGGAAGTGACTACATCGTGAGACAAACGAAAAATACTTCTTTACTAAAATTTGGTTGTATCAACTGACTTGACAAGCTAAATTAAAGAGTCTGACCCACCCAGTTTGCATTGCACGCTTCTCTTATTGTGTAGTTCCAGAAAAAAACAAATTCCACCCCATGGAAGGTCATTGGAAATTCCTAGGGGGAGGAGGGTCTTAAAAGCCAACATTTTAGAAGCAAAGTATGAAGCTAAACTGGAATTTCCTGGGGGATGGGAGGTGCTAAACAAAAAACCTTCCGTTGGCGGAGTATGGATATTTTCTGGAACTGCACATTGTTATGATACGGTTCTACATGTATTCCATATTTGGGCAAGCATATCACCTCTTGCGCAAGTGAATTTCTCATCTACAATACAGTATGGAGTTTCGAGGGCCCTGAAAATGGTGGATGAACCAACGTAGGCACGCAGTGCAAACTGGGTGGGTCAGATTCTTTAATAAGCTTACTTGATTTATTGCTCTTCACTCTGCCCGAAGCATGGGGCCTCCACAGTACAGCAGCTTTCCATTGGACTCGATTTTGCGCTGTCCATTTCACTTGATCCCATGACAAATTTTCATATTCTTGCTGGATAGTCCTCCTCCTCCTGATTCAAGTACAGTTCTTGGGGGACAATATCATTGGCCTTGTAGGTGTCAATGGGTGGTTGGCCCGGGGAGCTTTATGTGTGCGTATTGGCCTCAGGAATTGTTGCTGTGTTTTCACCCAACTCTGGAACCTGAGTTCACCCCTACACCATTATGAGGCACCTCCTCAGAGATGGGGACTTCGAGGTCCCTGGGCACTCTGACTTTGCAAATTGATAACCTTAATACAAGACATTAGAAACTCACTGTCTAAGCAAGCATACTGTACATGTATATACAGTACACAGGTTGTATGTGTAACAAACAAAAGGTTTTAGATGTGTAGATGCAAGACTTGGTGATACCTGAAAGTTAAAGTGACTGTCCGATGAAGAGAAAGTTGTGACTTGAATGTATAACTTGAATGCATAGCAGTCTCTTTTCTCCACAGATATGGAAATATTATTTCAACAAAAGCTATTCTAGATAAGAATACCAATAAATGTAAAGGTAAGTGCTTCATTGGATTCTTTAAAATTCCATCAAATTGTTTGACAACAGGATTTTTATCACCTTGAAAGTACAATGTACATGAATTTGATTAACAACATAATTTTAAGGGGCCTTGAAAATCCTTGAAAAGTGCATTTGGTCACCAATGATCTTTTGATTCAAGATTCAAAGAAGCAAATGTTTGATAAGCAAAATGTTGACAAAACATGCCAAACTTCTGAGTGCCACGGTGAGAGTGTGTTTTTTTTTTAATGGAGTACAACGTTCTTGAAAAATTTGATTTATATTTCCTTCAACTCATTGAAAACTCCTTGAAAGGTTGGTCCAAATAAAGGCACAAGCCCTGTGGCAAGATAATAGAGTTTCCTTTCATTCTCTGAGGAATTATCTTTAGTTATAAACCGTTATAAATAAAGGTTAGTTGTAAGTTTTACTCACATCGTTTTATCCCTGCAGTTAGTCATAAAATTGTAATCAAGAACATGATTTGTCTTTTTGGAGAAAAATAAGGTGTAAATATTATTATAATTAATTAGAAATTAAACATTAGTGAGAAACAAAGTTTTGTTATAATGTTTTGTTTGTGTAATTGTTTAACATAACTACATTAAAAAGTAAGACTGCAAGATAGACCATATTATAATGCACAAGTTTGTTTTGGGCATGGATGGTGCTATTCAAAAGGCTTGCACAAGTTCTGGTGATTCATGTTTTCTGATATGTATAACAAAAAAGAGAAGATTGGGACTGTTGTGCAACATAGAGAATAAACCATTCACTAATTTCCTGTTGTAAACAGATATGTATACATGTACTGATGATGTACCCGGGTGATCAATCATGACAGAGATGGTTAATTGCTTTCATTTCATATTTACAGGATATGGGTTTGTGGATTTTGAGTCTCCAACTGTGGCACAAAAGGCAGTGACAGCCTTGAAAAACAAAGGAATCCAAGCCCAGATGGCAAAGGTATCAATCAAGTGTTTGTACATACATGTACATCATTGTATAGACATTCTGCTATTAATTTCCTGTTTCTTCAATAACCTTCCTGAGCTACAATGTAAAAAAAAACTGGGGAAAAATCTCAAACATTGTTTGGTATTCCTCAATAACTTTAATTGAAATGGTCAGGCCGCAGGATTTCATCCACAGAATCAAATGTTAGAAACACCTTAAGTACCATTTGAAATTGTTTATATCAATAATTTATACGGTCACACCTGATGGTTTTATTCACACTTAGCACAATGCAAATTTTACAACCACATTTAGTCATTTACGGTAAGCTTGTCTCATGCTGTGATACAGTACATGTATACTGTGATTACTTCATTACATCTGACCCCTATGAGATCTTTTTTTTCTTTTCTTTTTGAAATATTTAATGTCTAATTGCTGAATACTTAACATGTAAGAGATTAAACAATGTCAACAGTAGTGATCTATTATTACAATGTATTTTGACTTGGTTTAGAACAAAAGAAAAGACTGAATAGCTTCACTGTAAACTTTACTCAATTGTGTCTATCTTTAGATGTTTGATATTAACATTCCATTCATATTATAACCAATAATTGTAAAATGAAGCAAAAGATTTTGGTTGAATGGCAAAAAACGTATGTGATGTACATGTACATTACATGTATGTTATTAAAGTTTTTATTAATATTAATTTGCTACTTATAACTGCCATCTACATGTATCTTCACCCAACTTCTTGTCTTGATAGCTTGATCCTGTACATATTATGTGCCTAAAGTACAAATTTGGTAAAATGTTGAAATAAATCATTTTATTATTAGAAAACACTTTTGTCGAAAATTATTTGATCCACAAATATGAAAATTACAACCACTCCACATGACCCTAAATTGTTTTAGTTTTAGTTTTATTTTTCTGGTATATCTTATGTCTGAGTATTATTATTTGTAACTTAGTAGGAGGACTCTTTTGTAAAGCACTTTCCAGTGAAGTAGGTACCCTCAATAACTTAAGGGAAAGGAATACATGTATACCAGTATGACAGAAAAATAAATCATGCAATTCTTTCAAGAGTTCAAATTTCAAGAAAAATCCAAATTTCACTTTTTAAAATATTGAAAACCAAATGATACCATGCAAAATTACTGGCCCCAGTAATGTCCAAAAGGTGGATAGCACTATCCACTTTTGTTAATACTTATCCACTGGATAGTGATTTATCCGGTGGATAGCACTATCCACCTTTTGAACAACTGGGGCCTGCTGAAGAGGTCTCATTTGAAAGGTCACGAATGAGCACCATAGGATTTCGTCCACAGACTGAAAAGTTAGAAGCACATTACACGTCTTCATAACTGACTCTGGGAACAAAAGAACAAAGTTGTTTCAAGTTGACAATATTATTTTGTGTAGTAATGTAGTTCATCTGCAACTGTTACTCAAAGGGATTTTCCATATCCAGTGGCAATCTGTTTCCAGAAAGGGGGTTGGCATCCTTTGGAAGCCATTATGGCTGTTATGTTTCCTTCAGGAGGAACATAACATGCCGGTAAATGTGAAAGTGCTACATGTATGTGTTAACATGGCACAACGAATTCTGTTCATGTTGAAAATTTTGATGTAGATGGAGGAAAGTTAAAGAAACTGGCTGACTACATGCTTTCATTTTTGTTCTCTGTTTCCACAGCAACAAGAGCAAGACCCTACAAATTTATATTTTCTTTATCTTCCAAGGAATTTTGATGAAGCGGTAATAATCTAGTCCCCTAAAATTATTTTTAATCTTAGTCCTTTAAAAAAATTTGAATTTAAAAATTACAAATTGTGCATTCACTATAAATGTATGTGAGGAAGTAAATTGATTACAATATTTACAAGTAAGGAAAAAATTTATATTATTTTGTTATTGTAAGATTATCTTGTATTATCCCCAAATTTTGTTTTTCAGTCATAAAAATTTGGAGCAATGTGGGGGTGGTTTTCCTTGTGGAAAATAATAATTTGTACATAATTTATTTGATTAGTGCTGTACGTAACAAGTTCACAATTTCTCACGATACAATACATGATATGATACACTAATAAAGCCCACAATAAGTGGAGCAAAATGCGTAGGAGAGGGGAGGGTATAAGAATGTGTTTTGTATTTACAAGTTGGCTCATTGGAGCTGTTGATTTTACGAGTTCGCTCATTGGAGCTGACTTGATTTACTTTGCATGTCCCCTCCTTAGAAATGTTTCTTACAACATTTTGTTAAAAATTTGCACCTTTATTTTTTTCCAGAAATTAGAAGCAATGCTTAGAAGATATGGTAAAGTTATATCAACCAGAATATTAAGAGATACAGACCATGAGAGTAGAGGAGTAGGCTTTGCAAGGTTTTAACATCCTTATATTTTATTATCAATGTAATTATCATTTTTGATTACATTAAAATGGTGATTAACTTTCATTCTGATATTTCTACTGTTTTTTAGAATGGAAAATACACAAATTTGTGAACAAATAATTAAAGACTTTAATGGAGAAAAGATTCCAGGTAATACTGTTTTCTTTCAAAGTGTTACAGTGTACCTTAGACATCATCTTAGATGATCTCTTCAGGTTCCCTTTTTAAGGTTACAGTGTACCTTCGGGGGTGTCTCCAGTATAACAGCTCTAGCGTCTTAAGATTACACTTAATATACCTAAACCCAGACATCAAATTAAAGCTTATAGAGCTGGCTATCTAAATATGGAAACGATTTGGTTTCAAAACGAATTGTCGAATTTTTTACGACGTCTAAATTCGAACGTCCGAATCAGCTTTAAAACGCTATAACTCAAAGCGATTATTATATTTTGCTAATTTGATTTGTTCTCGGGTTTCCGGACACGAAGCGCTAAAAAAAAGTGTCGGCGATTTTCCATATTCAATTGCAATGAAAGGTTACAGAATGTTATGGGGTTAAACACCTCCACCCCCACCTCCACCCCTCTGGAAATTCCTGTTAGCTTAATACTTACCTTTAAAAAACCCTTCCCCCTTAGAATTTCTAATAACCCTCGATGGGGGAATATGGATATTTCTTGGAACTGCATGATTTGTCTGCTATGTAAATGTCCTGACTACAGTTTGTTGTTGCTATGTTACAGGTGGTATTGAATCACTTGTTGTGAAGTTTGCTGATGGAGGTCCAAAGAAAAGACAGCAGTCTCAGCAAAATCATGGTATGATTAATATTAAATTTAATACTTTTCCAGTACATGTAACATTTATTCGTGCATTTGCCTGCTTGCTCATTCCCATCTCATCTCCCTGCAGGTTTGGTGCATTGTCTCAAGTTGCCATATCCTATATTGTCTTCGTTTTCCTGTATCAAGTAGTAATTTATTAATTAATAAACTTGTCATTTTTTTTTTCAACAGACAATTCATGGCCATTTAACAGACAGGAGGTGAGTGTTCAAAGCTTACAAACTCAAACGGACAAAAAAAAAATCAACAGATTATATAATTCATAAAAACAGGGTCACAACTACAGTTTACAAGTGTTGAGCACTGGCGCACATTTTGTCAGATGCTATTGGGGCAACAAGAAATCAACCTAAAAACACAGGAAACAGGATGTTAACCATACTTCTCCCAGAGTCAATTATGGATACATGCAATATAGTTCTAACTTAACTCTGTCCACAAAATCCTACAGTACATGAATGACCACTCAAATGAAACCTCTTCGCAAGTACTTTTGCATGGTACAACTTGTTTTTCAATATTTTGCAAAATGAAATTTGCAATTTTATGTGAATAATTTTTGTATCTTTGGCAATCTTGGGAGTGTGTAATGTACATGTAAGAATATTATTGCTTGAACAAAACTTATCAGAGGACTTACAAGTTGAAATTTTATTTTATTGTACAAATACAGTGTATGTGCTTACCTAATTTGCTTTCATTTGTTTTCAGGGGGTACCCCTGTTAGGATATGGTGAACCACTTGTTATGCAAAATGGGTGAGTACTTGCAGTCAGTTACAATAGAGTACAACTCTGTATCATATCATTAATATAATATAGTTTCCATTTGGAATCTTGTCCCTGAGAACTGCAGATGCTGTCTGTAGTTTTTGCCTGCCAAAAAAAACCCTTCTAAGTTAATGATGTACTCAAATAATAGAGCTCTGTTGAATAGCATTTTCCTGTGCATTACTTTTCAAATTGGTAAACATTAATTTGCATCTCCTGTTAATCACTTAGTGACATTTCCAATAAGAGAAAACGGGCTTAAATTATTTCTGTTGTCAATCTTTTGTTTTCTCATCATGGTAGTCAAGCTAAAGCTAAAGCTTATATTTATCAAGAAAAAATAAATGCAAAAAATGTACTGACAGTGTACATGTAGACTTAATCAGCTGCAGCATGCCTTATAAGAATTAATGAAAATAATAACCAGGGTTCTACATCTATGCTTTCTTGTTATATTCAGGTCTACTGTAAACAACTCAGCAAGGGTCACACATGCTACAGTTCTTCCCGGTCAAGTGAGTATCCTTTGTAATACCCATTCCATTCTTTAGACACTATGCTAAAACCTAAAGCTGTAACATTGAAAACTTTAACGATGATGCATCTGGAAAGAGATCAAATTTGCACAAGATTTGAATCACACAAAGGCCTTTCCACAATTTCTAGAGATTAAATTCCTGGAAAAGCTGACAACTCTGAATCTTTTAATATTTTGGTCTTTTAAGATGTGAAATTGATAAAAAATTGGCAGAAGATCAAACAAGATGGTACTAAAGACCGTGTGTGACAGCCACGTGGGTTAAGAAAATATCATTGCTACACGTAGAAAACTATAAGGGATAGACCCGGGTAGAATCCAAAATTTTAAAAAAGGTTGAGTTAACTACATCCAATAATTTAGTAGCATGTCAGTAGAATTTTTCCATTATACATTTTTTGCATGTAAATCTGATGGGCCTTTTGTTGGTCTTTAAGGGAGCAACCTTTGTGCAAACCAATATACCTTTAGCCTACCAGCTTGCAGCAGCAGGAAGCGGCAACTGGCTTGCAGCACATCAACCATACATTCAGATGCAGCATCAACTACAACCAGTAAGTCCCTGATAGAAGTTGAAAGGCATAGGTCGCACCTGGTACAAGCACATTTTAGACCTCTGCTCTCAGTCCCAATGATGTGTTTTATGAGGGATAAAACTGTTTTGATCGGACTGTGATACATTTTATGCCTTGATCAAACAGTGCAGTGATAGTTTAAACTTGCACTCCCTTTGAATACAGACTATCATCAACTATCACACACCATCGTTCACTTTGAACACATTCGAAATTTTCATGATAGGTGATAATAGTTTTGATCATTTGACTGAATGCATGACAGTTGATTATAGTGTTTCAGAATGCTGCTGCCACCTATTTCTAAAGTAGTGAACTGTACTGTTGCTTAATGAACATAATTGCAAAAATAACGTCAACAGTCTCTGCTGAGACCCTAAAATAAAGAAAATGTCAATCAACAAGTTCTTTATTTGTTGTACAATAGTAGGGCTTTGTGAGTCCGGCAAGATGTGTGACATTGCTCACTTGACTTTTGACCAACGATCATCAACAATATTAGGCACTATTATGACCATTTGATCATAAGCATTATCATATCTCCAATGTTAGTATCATTATCATTATTATCATTATCATTATCACTATCAATGTTAGTATCATTACCCCCAATGTTAGTATCATTATCCCCAAAGTTAGTATCATTCAACTAATTTACATTTTGTTTTTCACGTCACCAAATTTCCACCATTAGCATAGCTCCACCACTTACTATATAAAACCACACACCACCCACAATTCCTTGATTCGCTCCGACGAAGGGCTAGCACTTGAAACATCAGCTATTTGAATCTTTTTACGGTGATCAATTTACCTTATTGACTCAGTCGATAAAACTAAATTCTCGTGTTTCATCCCCCCCACTGACCCAGCACCACAGTTTCTCTAGAAACTAACCCCATTCCAATGTTAGTCATAATGTGTAGGATGTTGATGCATTGCATAGTTAATTTATGAGGTGCTTTCAACTCACCTGTAATTTTCTTTACTTAGAATCAACTAGCAGCAACAGCAGTAACACCGTCCACTATGGAGCACAATGTCGGCCCCATGCAACAGAGCTCCGTGCAGCATTTAGCCAATCAGATGAACCAATTACAAATGTCAGGCTCACAATACATCACCAGTCCAGTTCATAGTACGTTCTCACAAGCTTCATGGCAAATGTTGCACCAGCATGGGCAACATGCACATCCACACTATATGTCACTCGAGGTGAGGCAGCGCTGTCTGTCCCCATTTTTTAAAATAGGCGGGGCAATGAAGTATGTAGCCAGGGAAAATTCATCTCTGGTGTTGTCAGTGTTTTGTTTTTCTATCAAAGTAGGCAGGGCTCAAACACGTCATAGCCTGAGAAAATTCCCAGCCCCCACCTCCCCCATATTATAGTCAGGGAAAATCCCCAGCACCCACCCAACCCCCACATAACAGCCAGGGAAAATCGCCAGCCCTTACTGAAAGATTACTTTTTTTCAATTTTTTACATTTTTGTGTCCAAAATGGACTACAAGAGACCATTACTTGTTCCTATTTTAAGAATTGGTTCATTTCTTGCTCTTGGTGTTTTAGTATTATTGTGTAAATAAGTAGAGGTATATTGTAGCCGTTAAAATAATGATTGCAAAGTAAAGGACAATCATTATTTCAGTGGTGGCTGGCATAAAATAATATGTGAGGGCATTTTGGAAATATTTTGCTTTATGCAAGTTATTTGCTTTATTTGTGTTTTGCCTATCATGCACTAAAAAATGATTTTTTGATTTACTCGAAAACCAGCTTATAAAAATTCATTATGAAGTGTCTGACTACATTTTAAGAAAAACAACATTGTTTAAAACGATGGGCATTAAGCTGGTGTTGCTATGGTAACCACTCTTGCTTGAAAACCAGTGAAACAAAACTTTGATCATATTTTGTAAACTTGGTGAGGTATGAAAGCTATCAAAGCATGTCTTCCCTGCAAAATTTTGAAGATTAATGTAAAAATGCATTTTCAGGAGCATTCAATGGTTGGTGAAGGAGATCCCCTTGGCCCTCCCATGTCGCCGCAAGCCACAGGCCTGCCACATCTAGCAGATCATGCTCAGACTTTGGAAGATCACAGGATGGGTAGCTATACGTCACCTTATCAGAGGTAATTAATTGATAACTGCAGCAAAAACTACATAGTTGGTTTGAGTTCTTTGATTGGAAGCATCTCATCGCCTCCCTAAAGAGGTTGGTAAAAACAGAAATGGGGCCACAGTAATTGGCGCAAGCTGTTGTGGTGTCCCTGCCAAGTCTGGCAAAGTTAATAAAATAAAATAATAAAAAAATGAAGCAATCAAACTTAGAACTGAAAAAATGTTAATTGTTTTCACTGATTTATAATCCCCGTTTTCTTTCTTGTACTGTCATTCTCTACTTGATAATGATGTTAGATGCATCGAAATATTGTATAGCCATAATTTTTGCATTTTTACTGATGTTTTCAGCAAACCTTTTGTAATTTGATAACTGCAGTAATAACAGTCTCTGGATTTATTTGATCAGTTTGTATACAGTAAACCCATTTTTGACATGTGAAAACATGTCAAAATTGTTGTTTTGAAAACAGTTTCCAACAAAAGATACAAGAACAAAACATTCAATACAATACAATACAAATACAACTTACACTGTTTAAATAGCTATATAAAAATGACACATCAACTACAAATTAAGGGGAGAACCTTAACTACAAGGTGGTTGCTATGGAAGAGTTCCAAACGTTACATAATCGGTTTCTTACAGTATTAACTTCCTCGGCCATGATGTTTGGTCACATTCGTTCTGCTAATGGTTCGACCAATTTATATGAGTCACAACCATGTTTGATAAGTCACGTGACCATAACATAAAGACCTTTAAACCGCAAACATCTTACATTTTTCTTCCAAAAAAAACAGTGTTAATGGCTTAAGAACATCCCAATAAAAAATCTGTAGCATGGATTTGTTAAAATTCATGTTATTGAAAAAACTGACATCGTAAAAGTGTATTTTCATACATTTTCTTTAATAGCTTTCCTTTTTTTTCATCTAAATGGTAATCCCCTGCTACAGATGTGAAAAAAAGCTGAATTGCTTATGATTTGCCAAAAAGAATGGATTTTTATCTCTTTTCCTTTAATTTTTTGTGCTTTTTCATTCTTATCATGATTAGGGACTGGCAGTACTAGTTGTGCATGTGCAATGTCGATTTAGTGATGTCTTGTATTCAGTTTCATAGTTCCCACCATGTTAGCAGTTTGTGACATGTGAGAAATGCTAACCATGAAATAATGTCCCTAGCCATGACTCTAAAACTGTAGCTAAGGTTCACCCCCCTTAAGCTGAAACTCACCCAAATAACTTCCCAAAGTTTACAGGGTAGCCAGACACATCAGTCAACAACACTGTAAGCACGTCGTTTGGGCCGCATGTGATGAATGCTGACACAAGAAAACAATTTCAAAATTATAGAGTGATTTCCGTAAGACTGTGAAACAGTTACGAAGTTAGTAGGCACTAGCAGACACTAATTCCATTGTTTTCTTTTGTTTAGTTTTAGCTAATTTTGATTAATTGCTAGATACTGCTTCACGGTCTTACGAAATCACTCTATACTGCTCTGCTATGTTCTTATTTAAAATTAATTAGCTGCTTTGAATGTGAAGTACCCTTACTATGTTTATATTTTGAATGAAGAAATGGCCAGAAATCCCGAGAAGAACTAATTCCTCAAATCAATGGGTTCGTTAAAAAAAGTGAGCTTTGGTTACTTTTAGGGGTGTCGCGCTACATAGCGAAAAATAACTGTATTTTCGCGCGCTAAAAACCACGAATTTAATGGCGTTATCGTGCGCCATCATTCGTCATACAGCTAGGAAAGAAAAATGAAGAAAAAGTGAATATTTTTTATTCGTAAATGCAGTTTTCTTGCTTGAATCGACGATAGCATGGTTGAAGCTCGTTATGACAATTTATTTGAATGAGCAACTTGCGAGTGACATTTCGTTCTTTTACACCAGTGGTAAACAGACACAATTTTGTGATTTTTTTTCTGTTTTTTTTTTTATAAAATTGCCGACGAATGATAACGCCATTAAATTTGTGTTTTTTAGCGCGCGCTAAATATAGTTGCTGTCGTTATATAGTGCGACACCCCTAAAAGTAACCAAAGCCAAAAAGTGTGTTGTAATGCGTCGAGAATGATGTCTGTAAGTTTCTATAAATGCATATTATTTATAAAAATTCTTTTGTTCTCTATCAAAGAAAATGAGGATGGAATAGCAAACCAGGAAACTACAATTATTTAAAGTAAGTTCACCAATGAAGCTTTCATAATTTAAGCTTACAGTACGTAAGCTACTGTCACAATTTCGTTTGCACACATGAGCTTACAGTTCTTTAAAGAGGTCATTAATAACATAGGTTGCCTAGCCGGATTAATAATCTGACGCTTGAACCCGTTAACCTTTAATGTTCATTTCGTTTTACTGGCATTTAAACTCTTAATTTTGAAAAATGAAAATACTTCACCTGTCGACCTGTCTCGTCCTCCGCCATTTTAAAACCCGGAGCGAAAAGTGTCATGGGAAGTGTAGTCCCCAGGCGTTCTCGGCTCGTTCTAGCCACTTCCTTGTTCGCATGAAGTTCGTGTTAATTTGATGATTCGCTAATTTCAAATAAGAAAAAATAATATTCAGGAAATTCAAATTTCAAATTTCTGAAAATTTAGCTTTTGGCGGGAGGATCTCCTGTAATGAGGTACGAGGCTTTCCAAGAATAGATCAGTAGAAGATAAAAAATGTGTATATACATGTAACAATGTAACAAAAAGTATGTTGGGATTTATAACCATTGCCATTTATTTGAGTCGAATTCCGTAAAAAGTCCTGGGCTGGACATTGAAATCGAACTGTTCCTAACCCCCAACCCGCCCCCCCCCCCACCCCTCCCTCTTAAGTTACCGTTTTAGGTTGTCTCGCTTATCACGTGAGCTACGTTTTAGTTGTGTCCAAGTATGAATTCAAATGGCTTTAAAGCCATATTGTGAATACGAAACAACATAAGGTTAAGTCCACAGATCGGTTTTAATTTTCCATACTGAGTTTGAAGTCAAAGAGTTGAAGAGTAAAACAGATTTAAAACGACCAAAACATCTTAGCGTGACATAATATATGCATTGTGTGAAACGAGACTATCTAGACAACTGAATGACGTAATACACCAGGGAATTAAAATACAGCAATCATCTTTTAAGACGTAATACACTGGGGAATTAAATCTGTTCCCGTATACTATTACTCGCTCAAGGGTTCGACTATTCACGAGATAAAGAGTATGTTGAGCTTTATTATCATCATTGCCAGTTATTTGAAGACTTTGAAATGACTGTTCCGCACCCCCCCCCCCCTCCTCCCCCTCTCTCTCACCCCTCAGTACCTTAGTATCTTAACTGATCGTTTTTATCTCGCTTATCACGTGAGCTACGTTTCAGTATAAAACGAGTCTTTTTTTTTTGCATTTCAGTTTGACGTGATGAAACTGCCTCAGACACTGGACAAAGGAAAACCACCTTGGCAAATGAATTGAGCACGTGCGACAGGTCGCTTTGGAATCTCACTGGATCAGATTATGGTGCCAGTTTAATTGATTGAATTCAGCGCATGCGTATGCTGTTGCTTTTTAACTGAAAAGGGATGAAGATGTCTATTTTTATGAATTTGCTTTACAAAATTCTGCGACCTTGAACGGCTACATTGTGTGAAAAAGGAATGCCGGGGAAAAAATTTAGGGCAGCTAAAACATCAATTAACACCTTCCTAAGCAAGGCAATTTTGGTGAACTCTCGATTTCATACGAAATGGTATCCGATAGGTCATGACTGATGACTGAATTGGATCACAGGATCATCCTCGTGGTTGGTAGTTTGCCAAGCCACCATACATCATGTACAACAAGAGGTGGCTGTATTCGAAAACTTAAAACGTAGGTAGATTTAGTTATTTGGGGGTAATGTGGGGTTAGAAAATGATTTAGACTCATAAGGGTCAGAAAAAGCCTGCTACGAGTACGTTTCAAGTTTTTGACGGATTTAAAAGTTCTTAAAAAGAGAATTTTATCGAAATGATCCGTTTATTGGGCAATATTATTTTCCAGTTCGGATGAGATTGAGGACTTGTCTTTACGCATTGTCGCGAGTCATCGGCTTTCGGTTCTAGGTTTGTGTCATTCGACTGGCATTCTGGTACCCAAGCCCTGTGATGAGCCCTGAGGCGAGGTCGAGTTTCGAGTTTCGAAATGAAAGAGAAATTAAGATTATAATAAATTGTGTTTTTCCGAAATCAGAAAAAAAAATCTATTATGATCCTTATTTAATTCATAATAGCGGTTATTACAGTGTTCAACGGTCAACTTGTACAATAGCATGAGAACGAGGCATAACGCAATGGCCTCGTTCGCATGTTTTTGGACACTTGACAGCGGGTTCATTTGTAATAGGAGCTATTCTTTACTTTCTATTTTATGAGAAAAACAGCGGTGATTTGTACAAAAGCTGACGCTAGATTAGATTTAGTGGGAATAGCCAAGACTGCGATTTGACGCTTGGGGATACAGGTTTTGTTTGCAGTTTAGAAGAAGAAAATCCTGCGTGTTTAGTAGTAAATAGAGGCAATTGAAAATTACCTTAGAGCAGAAATGTCTGTTGCAATTGCGCCTTTTCCAAAAGAACCATGCATCTTTCGTGACAGCCGTAACCAATCACACGCCCCCACAGTACTTCATTGAAGGCGATCAAAGTTGAGTTTTGGTTGATGTCAATCAAAGAAAAGTTGAAATTTGCCGGCTCTCCCTTGATTGATATCTACCAAAACTCAACTTCGGCCACCATGATTGAACGAATGAGGTGTAGTAAGGCGTTTGACACGTCTTTTTACTCAAATAATCGTGAAAGAAGCGCGATATTCATTTTCATTTTACAATTCAGTGAAATTTAAAATTCAGTTACAATCCCTGATGCTGAATCTAAAAATAACTGCCGTTGGTTTATTCTATGAGTTACAAAGATCCCTTCTCTAGGTCATCGTTTCTTAATAGAATCAAATGCGTCTTTTTATTTTCTGCGAAGAAAAGCGGGAGCCAGGAACATTTGTCAAATCAGTCAATTGTACATATTACGATTATAGAAAGCTGTTCAAATTTTCGCGCTCTTGTGGTTAAATTTCCATTGTAGGATTTCGATTTCTTATGTTGTACAAAATTTATTTTCTTGAAAGGAGCCGTTTTTTCTTCCAGTCGCAATCACATCATTGGTACCATTGTAAGCAAATAACTCGATTCAGCTAAAACAGAAAAAGACTTAAAAGACTTAAAACTAGAGACTCCCCCAGTGTCACCCAATCTTTGAAAAAATTCCTCTCCATCAAACTTTATTTAAACTCACTGAATCGAAATATTACCATCGTCCATACATTCATTTGTTCATTGAAATTTTTTACAAATTTGGCGACACGACTGACCGCACTACAGAATAGGTTTTTTGGAATTAAAACTATGTTATCATCTCACTGACAATTTCTTTTTTTTTTTTTTGGAAGTATATACTTGCTGAATTCTGGATAAATTTACAACCTTGTATTTACAGACGTAACATTCTTACAAGTTCAATATTTAAATGCTACTTCACCTTTCTTACGTTTTTTACTCATCGAACCAGGTCAACCATTTCTGTCAAATAGCTTTTTCCAAAGTACCGTCGCGAAAGTATAATTAAGTGCGATTGTTTACATGCAGAGTATTTTTGTTAAATGTATTGGGATGATATAAAATTTTCCTAAGGAGACCAGTAACAGTCTTGATTTTCCATTCAACCCGAAAATAAATTTTATTTATTTGTATTAAATTTTAAGGTAATCCTTTTAAATTCTGCAGTTTGAAAATAACAGATTTTGTAACTTTGAAGACTTAATTTAGTACTCAAATCTTTCCGTGTAATTCAAACTTGTGTTTTTCTGACGACGAAAATTGTTAGTTGAGACAGTCGAATACAGCTATTTCAATTACGTTGTCGGATGAAAAAGGCGAAAAGCCAGACCGCAAGGTAGTATGGGATTCTTATGCAATGGTTGTTTACAACTACCCATACTACCTTGCGGTCTTGGCTTTGAGCTTTCATCCGACAACGTGAATTGAAGTAGCTGTATATTAAACGATAATAACCCTTTCACCCAAGATTGAAATTCAGACATTGTTCCTTAGCTTTCATATGACATGGTTCGAACTTTCAAACTAGTGAACGAACCCTAACGTGTATAAATGAGATCGGATGAGAAAAACATTTCCCGTAGTACTGGTTATAATATTGTACGACGTAATTCCAACATTTTTGTCTTACTTTTGAATTGCAACTCTGACCTTTCAAATGAGGGCCAATGAGCAGGTACTTTCCTGTGGTACTGTTTATTATACCGTACAAGGTGGTTCTAACTTTTGAGTCAGTGGATGAAATCCTAAATTGTGAACATTCAAATGAAAGCTATTGAGCAGTACTTTCCTGTGGTGCTGTTTATTATGCTGTACAAGGTGGTTCTAACTTTTGGGTCTGTGGATGAAATCCTAAATTGTGACCATTCAAATGAAAGCTATTGAGCAGTACTTTACCTGTGGTACTGTTTATTATACTGTACAAGGTGGTTCTAACTTTTGAGTCAGTGGATGAAATCCTAAATTGTGACCATTCAAATGAAAGCTACTGAGCAGGACTTTCCTGTGGTGCTGTTTATTATGCTGTACAAGCTGAGTCTCTCTAACTCGAGTCTTTGTGGATACAATGTCCAAGTGTGACCAATCAAATGAAAGCTATTGGACAGTACTTTCTTTAGTATCATTTCAAGGTTCAAGGCGCTCTTGGGGTGGGGAGCATTGAACGAGGGGGGCTGAGGGGTGAACGGGTATTAAAATAGTGTTAGAAACTCTTTCAGTGTAGCTTTAGTTAATCGTACTTCATACGGAAGAAATGTGAACGTAGGTTTATGAATGATATGGATTTTTAATCATGGCTGCTGTGCAGTCGTCAGTTGGTATGGAGACGTATGTCTCGCGTCCTTAACCCTTTAATCCCCATACACAATCAAAATACAAATTCTCCTTTAGAGCAGTTTTCAATTGAGTGTCGAAAGTAATTACACAATTGCTTTGGTTTTGCATTGCTACGCTTTTCGATTGGCTAAAAAAATCTCACGCCACTTTCTCAACCAATCAGAAGTAAAACCAAAACCAATCGTGACTTGCTCGCACGCGTTTTCCCGCGCTTTGCTGGCTACATGTATTTGCTTCGAGTTCTGATTGGTTCATCGGATTGTTTGCGAGTTCTGTGATTGGTCAGAGTAATTACTTTGGTTTTGGTTTTACGACACTCAATTGAAAACCGCTCTATAAACTCCATGCATTTATTATAGCAGTAGTGCAGAGAAAATGTTAAAATTATCAGAAGAATTCATCTTCGGTGATGATATCCTTAACATGACATCTCTGGTTAATTAAGCATTATATCACTAGGATAAATTTGATGCTGATCGCTATTGAGGCTTAAAGGGTTAATCGCAAAATGCTGCTATATTTCTTGAGATTTTATTCGAAGTGATCTGAGGGTTGGAATAGCAAAATAAAGTTCCTGGTAATGACGTCATCGTCCTGTATTATGTTATAAGAAATCGCTCAAAATTCCAAGCGTTTGGCTCCAGGCGTGCCTTTCTTACACGTCCAAATAAGACAAATAACATTTCGGACCCGACGGATTTTTAATTTAGCAGAAAGGTTAACAATTTTTTTTTTTATTTTAAAAACTAAATATGAAAATCCTTCGGCAAAGATAATTTCATAAAACAAATTACTTTGCACCAAATAAAACAGATTGAAAAAGGTCTTAATTTTCGGTCTCGAAATTTTAGGACTTCTAAGAAGTGCACGCCAGAATAGGAAAGACTTGATCAGATTGATTGAAATTTCGGGGTAAACAAATAGAGTTATGGCCGCGGCGTTTTGGGAGAGTCCACTCATTTTTTATGGAAAACCCAGAAAACGTACTGCTTATTGCTTTGCTTCGGTTAAGCCAGAGAATTTCTGATTAACGTAGCCTAATCTTAATACAGTGTTTCGATAGGGAGGATGGGATATTGTTATAGTTCACCTGGTGAAATGTTTCTTTTGTAGGTTATAGTTAGAGAAAACGCAACGTTTTCGGGTTTTTTTGAAAGCTAAAAAACTAACGAATTGCTGCAGAAATGAAAGGGCGTCCTAATAGTGCAGCAGAAATTAAAAGGTTGAAAAATTAAAACGGCTTAATGCAGAGGCAAAGCAATTTGAGGAGGTGTAGTTGTTTATTTTGCTTTTTAAAACATGAAGACAAAGAAATAATTGAATAACTACAGGTAGCTTCACTCCATGCGAAATTTTCACAGTCATTTTAAACGCGCTTTGCATGGTCAAATTGATTTAAGGAGTTTGTGTTGTCTTTTTTTAATTTGAATTTAAATTTTAGGTAGTGGTTTGTGTAGTTGAATCAAAGTGACGAAATAAAAAGAAACAAGGAATTCAGTTTGAATTGTCTATATTGTATTCTATTGTTTTGTTTTCGTGCCACGGACCAGTATGTCCGTCGTATCGAATTGGGAGAAGGCAATGAGCAGTAGGCAATGGGCAAAGTCATCTCCGACTGCTTACGTCCTGATGAATTCACCAAACATGAATGTCGGCTATGTCGGATGGGCAATATGTTTAGCTTTGCCTGCGAGCAGGCTTGTCTTGTACACCCGCACCGCGCAATGTTTGCGCGCAGATTTCGCGCTGTCGCCAAATTTCCATCGCGGCCTCGCCATTGCTATGCCAGACTCAAACGCAGACCTACAAACAAAGCTACCAAACCTATATGCATATTTGGCTCAAATCTCTAATATGAAAGATTCCTTCTGCGTCTCTTTTTTAACCGCCATTTCTGAAGTTCTCTGGGCAGGAATAAAATCCCCTATTTCCCCCGATACCACTGTAATGCAGCAATCCCTTGGCTGTGGCACCCTAGAAGTCCGTCGCCACCCAAACACTTAGACATTGACTTATAAAGGAATCAACAACTTAGTTCACCTACCCTTTCCCAACTCTATACATTAGTTTCCGAAAGCAGGACTCGTTCAAACCATCCCTATAAGTCTAGACATACTGCTGCCGACACAAATGCCGATAAGGTCGTTTGAGTAAGAGAATGAATAGATATTTACGTATGAAAACCCCTTGACTGCGTTCGCATATACATACCCGAAGACCTGTGTTTCCCTGACTGATTAACTAAAGGCTCGTTTACACAGAAGATTTTTTGTGCAATTTTTCTCGCACTTTTCGAAGAAATTTTTGCCGCGCGTAAGTTGCATCTTCAAATCGCGTGTGTAACCTGGCGGCGATTTCAGTGCGATTTGTCGCGCGATGTCGCAGAGGTTTTGAACATGTTCGAAATCTGATGCAATTTGGCGGCGATCTTTTGGAAATCCCAGCAAATGGCAGCAAATGTCGCACCCGAATCGCACCGAAATCGCCGCAAGTTTACACTTGCGACCACAGTTGTACTGGAGACCGCGACAAAAGTCGCTTGAAAACTGAATTGCATGTGTGAAAACAGGCGTTTAGTATAGCGCGCGCGAGCAAAAAAAAGCATGGCGTCAATGAAAATCTGTGTTTGTGACGTTAGCTGTTCATTCTTCTACAAGAATGCGTTGGATTTTCCGTTCGTGTTAATCCAAAACGATAATGAAGTGGAAAACAAAATTTATACTGGTTTTACTAACCTTTCTCGTATCAAGCAAAGTTTCTAAAGGTAAGAGCCACCGTTTTATTGAATTGTATTGCATTGATTTATTTGTACGAATGCAAAAATTGGCACTTAAATGCGGAAGTTTTCCCGCCAACTTTGTGTCAATGGTAGCTGACTGGATACACGATGCAGTATTCCTTGTACATAAATTACACAGTGTGTGTACCCTTGAAATTAATGCGTACAATGTTGCAGGCATCGCGTGTTCAGTTCCGGAAGAAAATGATTAAATGCAACAATTTCATAGGTGACACAAGATGAAATTTAGCAATTGCATTCAACAAATGTGAAAAGGAAACTGAACGCGCAACTACGCGCGCTTTCGATCATATTGCCCTAAATTTCATCAGATAAGGCCCGGACACGCGGTTGTGTCTAAATCATACCGTCCAGAAGGACGTCGGACACCTTACTGCGACTTTTATAACGTAATGTCGACACTTGGAATTTTATTTTCAATAAAGTTTTAAGAAGCGCTCCACATAAGAACTACAGTAAACTTCATTGTTCTGCGGCATTGGCTCTTTCTCACATAGAATGTCTTTGATTTCAAGAATAGGAGAGGAGCTAATGGTTTATAATTATCTTTCAGTATAAAAATAAAGAATATCCATTTGCGTCAGATAAATTTTAGGAAATGTTCGTGCTTAACCAATCAAAATAGCAGAAGACAATAGCTAGTAATTTTGCTTCTTTGACGAAGTTCCTCAAGTACAATTTCTTTAAAAATTTGCATGTTTTGCGATTGGGTCTTAAATTACATGAAACCTTTAAAAAATCAAACAAAATGCACCTTTAAACCTAACTTTTTAGGACCTTTTAGCGGTTTTTGAGTCTAGGCCAATGAGATCACTAGTTGTAACAATGAAAAAAGTTGACATTCCATCGTGCATTGCCGTTAGCACTTTCCTTCTTATGCGGATCATTACTTAAGTGTAAAAAAGAAAATCTAAAATCCCCACTCAGGATTGAACCTGTGACCTCAACTAGGCTTAGGCTTACATACCTACCGTACCACTGTATCACCTAGCTTCTCGGGTTACTTAGTCCTAAATTAAACTGCTATCCCAAACCTCAACTGAAAGCTAACCAGTTACTCCGTTATATAAATCTCATTAAGGTGTCCGACGTCCTTCTGGACGGTATGATTTGGGCTTGACCCGGACACACGGACACACCGTGTCTTGCAACGTTGCGGGCAAAAATTGCAAAAGTAAAATCGAGTTCCACTCTTGCGACGTTGCGCGAAACAAATTGCGTCGTATGACAATTATAGCATTTATTACAATTCATCATTTATTACAACACAATTCGTCAATATCTTTGTCGTGCTACGGTTCAGTTTAATTGAATTACATTCTGCATTCTTTTTCAAGTTTCAGCACGACCGAGTCATTCTTCGGTGGAGCGTAACAGAGCTGATTCTGCTCAGGGATGGAATCCTTCAACCCTGCATGGCGCTGTACACCTGTCCCCCACTCCACACAAATCTACTATCTCCTCCTCAGAGTCTGCTCAGGGATGGAATCCCTCAGCCCTGCATGGCGCTGCACGCCAGTCTCCCACTCCACACAAATCTACTTTCCCCTCCTCACCAATGAGATCAAGATCAGGATCGAAAATGGATGCCAAAAAGATGAATATCGGCAGAAAAATACTGACCGCGCGAAAGTTCGCCATGAGAAGGGCGGCGAAAAGACACAAGGCTATTGTTCCACCCTATACCACTGGAATGAGCTCATCAGCTTCTCCATTAAAGGAACCATTTGAGTTCCAATCATTGCGACCAACATTTGTTACAGGTAAGAAATATTATTTTTCTTACAAAACTGTGTAGCACTTTGTTCCAACCTATACAAAGTTCTTTTTTATGGGTATGTAAACGTCTGTCGGTAAATAGTCGAAAACGTCTTAAAATCTTCGATAATCTACATGAACATGATTATAGCAATTTTCGGAAACTGTCTGTTCTCCTGTACAACTTAAAATATCCGTGTACTTATTTCATATTGATTTTCTATTATACAGACGTGTCAACCGAGGGAAATGACAAATCGCCCGTGGTATTAACTATTCTACCAACTGATGATGGGAACACTTTGTCTCCGCCGGCTGATCAAGCTGACACGGAACCAGCAGAAGACAAAACGGCAGAAGAAGGCGGTACTAACGACGATCATTCAGCGCACGACAGACCCAGAGTGACAGAACATGACCGTCCAACACGAAGAGGCACTGAACCCAAGACACAGCCGCTGGAACCGGGCGCTCATTATGAGATCACATCCTCGGAGATTCGTTGGAACACTGCACATGATTTCAGGACTGGAGCTGAAGATAAAAGAAGGAAACGTTACAGGAAAAAGAGAACCGCATCCAGACTGACTGACGACGAAACCGAAGATGGCGATCCAGGGCAGTCAGGATCTCCTATCATTCTTGCGGCAGTTTTTGCTGGTATATTGGTGTTACTGGGCATATTTACTGGACTGGCTCGTTTGTGGTATGTTATCATCATCAGATTCTACTTGTCAAAAATTAAGTCTTAGCTCAGTAGTTGCGAGAGTGAAATTTATTTTAGTCGAAAAATTAGATTTCTTTTCAACTTACTATACGATTGTAAACGCGGCCCATTTCTTGCTTAGTAACGGGACGCCGCTTTTTTTCTACGTGGCCCACCTAGAGCGGGAGCTTTCGGAGGCGCAAGGGAGCATCGGAAGGGTGAAGAACGCGAAGCTCTACTTTTCCTCAGTTCACCCTTCCCATAGCCCTTTGCGTTTAATCTGAAATTCCAGGTATAAGGACCTGTTTACATGAAAAGAGCATCATCCTGTCACTAGCACATATTTTCTGCTGTCCGTTTACACGAGATCGAGGGTTGTAACGCTAGACTAATTCAAGTTGATCCTTTCGCAACTGCAAGTAAAAAGATAATGTCGCGCTCAGATGATAGACCTTCTAGCCAGGATATAGCTAGAATTCTGATCTCATGTAAACACACCTTAACTCTGGAATGGTCGGCTTCCCTCTCGCTTTTGTTGAAAGAAAATCAGGGCTGCCTGTATTATCTCTGCTTACCCTGCCCTTCTTCAGTTTATTCCACACCTACCTTCTGCTCATGAACGTCTTCTCGTCATGTATAATAACACTCGTTATTTCTACAAATTCTATTGCAGCAAAGCTTGTAAGAAGAAGTGTCTACGACGGAAGGACCCTGAAGTTGGGTTGATACCTAATTCATCGTCTGACGCTGTTGATGACACTCCTAAAACAGAAGCATGTACCGTTATTGATATTCCCGACTTAACACATGTTGATACACAAACAGCAAGGATCCCCACTGACGCTCCTACATCCACTCCTTTGATGGTAGCTTCTACAATTGTGGACACTCCCAAGATAGAATCCTGTACTGTTATTGATATTCCCGACTCGACACATGTTGATGCACAAACTGAAGTAATTAGTATCCTTACTGACACTCCTGCATCCACTCCTTTGATGGCCGCCTCTACGATTGCTGATAGTCCTAAGACAGAAGCCTGTACTGTTATTGATATTCCCGACTCGACACATGTTGATGCACAAACTGAAGTAATAAGTATCCTCACTGACACTCCTGCATCCACTCCTTTGATGGCCGCCGCTACAATTGCGGATACTTCTAAGACAGAAGCCTGTACTGTTATCGATATTCCCGACTCAACACATGTTGATGCCCAAGCCGAAACATCAAGAATCCTCACTGAAACTCCTACAACCACTCCTTTGATGGTAGCTTCTACAGTTGCGGACACTCCCAAGACAGACGCCTGTACTGTTGTTGATATTCCCGACTCGTTAACTTGTTCTTCTCTCTCTGATGAATTTCAATGGACTCCTGGAAGTCCACAATCTTCGCCATCGTTGACGTTTGTTTGCTCTCTGGATCTAACCTCAGAAGTGGACACCTCATTTCTATCATCAGAATCTGACATTTTATCCCAATGTTCATCTTCGTCATCTATTTCCGCAATGCCAGTAAAGCCAGAAAAGGAACTCGCCACTGACTCTTCAGCCACACCGACCTTTGAACCAAACGTTGTTACTGATGCTCCTTTATCTACGCCTTCTTTTTTACTGACCATCGAACCAGACGTTTCTACTACTTATTTGCCATCAGCAAAACCTGTCGCCTGTTCCCTTCGAGGGGCTATAGTTACTGCTTCAGTGCGCGCGACTCTTGCAAGACCCACCGCATGCAAGCAAACACCTCCGGAATCGCCCCCATTATCTCACCCAGCCACGCCCAAGCAATCTTCAAGCTTGAATTTAACATCTTCTGCGTCTGATGAATCAACAAGGACCACATCTATGTTAGCAGAGAACAGTAGCTCCTCCAGAGATTTTTTTAAGACACCAGTGGCGCCAGGAGATGAAACGGTTGTAACTATTGAAGATGACGATGACGAAGTTGTAATCTACACACGCGAGAAGTCAGAGGCAGGAAATACTGTAACAAACATGTCCAATGAGGATGATGATGGCATGACTCGGCCTACAATGGATGTATCCAGCATGACTACTGTCAACGTCCCCGGCCCGAATTTTGAAGTCAAGGATATTTCTGCGATGATTGGCGAAAACGTAGTAGATGACATCTCTGGTATAACTAGCTATGACGAGAATGGCGTGATGGTGGTCGAAAATGTTGTTATTGAAATGCCTGACGTGACAGGGTTGAAAGACGATGGTGTAACGTTGATTCAAAATTCAGAGTTGGAGATCGCCGGTGTGACAAGTGAGGTAGAAGATAGCATGACTTTTGCTGAAAGCGCTGTAATTGACCTTTCCGGTGTGGTAAGTGAGGAGGGCGATGGCGTGACGGTGGTTGAAGATGCAGCAATTAAAACCTCCGACGTGACAACCCAACTCAATCTTATGAGGAGTGAGGAGCATATTTACGGTGAAGTTTCCGCAGTCAATCACAAGACAAATCCACAAGTGGGATGCTTTTGTCACTACTGTGAAAAACACAGACAGACGTCTCGTGGCACGCGTTTCTTTAAACTTCCCCGGTGAGTTAGAATGCTATCGTATATTAAACTTACAAACTAACTTTGGCGAGGGAAGGAAAACTGATAAACCTGGAAACGAAAATCTCGGAGCAAGCACTGAGACACAAGATAAAATAATTCTACCCATATATGACTCCGATGATAATCGGGATTAGAACCCGAAAACATATTGGTAGGTTGCGAGAGTACTCACTACTACTACTAACACATTGGTGGGTAGCGAGAGTACTCACTACTACTACTAACACATTGGTGGGTAGCGAGAGTGCTCACTGCTACTACTAACACATTGGTGGGTGGCGAGAGTACTAACTGCCACTTGCTGGTGAAAACTGTTGCATCAGAAAAGCAATGAGATTTATTTAAAAATCACTTTCTTAAGGGCGCTTCAACGCGATAAACTTATGCCAAATGTCTAACGAGTGCATTTGCTCTTCTTGTTTCTTTCACTGTTAGGTTCTTGTCCTTCAAATCCAAATCCTCTTCTAAACATGACAGGTCAGGAGATACAACGTCTGAGGCTTGTGTGTCAGCAAGCTCTGCCGTAACGAATCCTGGAATTTCTTCAGTTGCTAACCCTAGCTTAAATGGCGAGCAACAGGTAAAGTTTGAATGAGTTTCTAATTTATTAAAATATAACGTAGAATATCCAGCTAGTGTCCACCTCCTCCAAGGCCTAGTCTGGTCTCCACACCTGCCCCCATGTTAATATGACTACACAATCGTAGTCATGTTATCAAGGGGGTGGGTGTGGTTACCAGACCACCCAAGGGGGTGGGTATGGGTTTCAGACTACCCAAGGAGGTAGGAGGGAGTTTCAGACTGCCTAAGACCAAGCCACAATAACACAATATCAACAGCAAAAACGAACAAACAACAACATAAAAGTTTGGTTTATTAACTGCACGAGTCGATAAGATAAATTGGCCAATTTAGAAACTAATCCCTTTAGACATCATCATATATGTGCATACATACACAGACACGCGCAAACGCGCACACACAAAAGCGCTCTCAACTGCTTGCCTTGTTCTTTAGGTGGCGGTAAAAACCAATGGCGAATCTAGTGGAGGGGCCCTATGGGAGGGGGGAGCGCCCCCCTCCCCTCCCCATGCACTTATTCAGTCCGTCCCCTCCCCACTTATTCATCCCACTTATTCACTCCGCACCCCACTTATTCAGCTCCCCCCTTCGTTTAACCCCCTCGACTCGAGTCTGAATCCGCCACTAAAAATATATTAAGTTTTGAGGTTCATTGTGTAACATTTGACTGTGTTTTAATTTATTCCAGATTGACTTCTTAATACCGAGAAAATGTGACAAACCAGGAGTAAGTCAATATTCGACATTTGTTTGAAGGAATACTCCTCTATAATTTCACATCGTTTTCTTTTTCTGTAAATATTATTCTATTATTTTGTAAATACATGCAAAATGAAATGACTTGATATTGCGACTAATTCGTTATCAGGAAACTAGAGCGAAAAATCTCAAACTGTAATTTCTTTTGATTATTCAGTATTATTTTTTTTTTACTTCACTCAGTTCATGGAAATTGACATTCCGTTGTTATGAAAAGAAAAGTCTGTGTACATAAATTTTATTTTCCTTTAATTTATAAGAAGAAAGTAAAGTATTACTTTGAAAACTTTGACATCAGTTTCGTATATGACTACAATAAACTCCGTTTATATAGAGCAATAAACTCCCTTTATGTAGAGCAATAAACTCCCTTTATGTAGAGCAATAAACTCCCTTTATATAGAGCGATAAACTCCCTTTATGTAGAGCGATAAACTCCCTTTATATAGAGCAAAAAACTCCTTTTATATAGAATGATAAACTCCCTTTATATAGAGCGATAAACTCCCTTTATATAGAGCGATAAACTCCCTTTATATAGGGCAATAAACTCCATTTATATAGAGCAATAAAGTCCCTTTATATAGAGCAATAAACTCCCTTTATATAGAGCGATAAACTCCCTTTATAGAGAGCAGTAAACTCCCTTTATATAGAGCAATAAACTCCTTTTATACAGAGCAATAAACTCCGTTTATATGGAGCAATAAACTCCGTTTATATAGAGCAATAAACTCCCTTTATGTAGAGCAATAAACTCCCTTTATGTAGAGCAATAAACTCCCTTTATGTAGAGCAATAAACTCCCTTTATATAGAGCGATAAACTCCCTTTATATAGAGCAAAAAACTCCTTTTATATAGAATGATAAACTCCCTTTATATAGAGCGATAAACTCCCTTTATATAGAGCGATAAACTCCCTTTATATAGGGCAATTAAACTCCCTTTATATAGAGCAATAAAGTCCCTTTATATAGAGCAATAAAGTCCCTTTATATAGAGCAATAAACTCCCTTTATATAGAGCGATAAACTCCCTTTATAGAGAGCAGTAAACTCCCTTTATATAGAGCAATAAACTCCTTTTATACAGAGCAATAAACTCCGTTTATATGGAGCAATAAACTCCGTTTATATAGAGCAATAAACTCCATTTATGTAGAGCAATAAACTCCCTTTATGTAGAGCAATAAACTCCCTTTATGTAGAGCAATAAACTCCCTTTATATAGAGCGATAAACTCCCTTTATATAGAGCAAAAAACTCCTTTTATATAGAATGATAAACTCCCTTTATATAGAGCGATTTTCGTATGACCTTGAAGTGATCACGCGTATGAACACAAAGAAAACAACAAACTAACGGTAAGGAGGCAATTTCATTGGTTAAGCGAACGGAAACAAACGCGCGCGGATTTTGGTTAACGAGCTAAACGGTAACTATTCTTTGTGACGTCACACACATTTCAACATTTTAATAGATAAATCGAACAAGCCTGTTTCCATATTAGGAATATTTTTACCGGGAAAACGAGCAAAGCTTGTTTTGATCCTTTTAACTGGCGGATGAAACAAATCGCGAACATTCAGGGATACCGAGTTTTTCAATGTCGTATGAAAATCGCTCTATATATAATAGGTATAACGTTGCAAACTAACTGACCGACATCTTCGATCCTCCAGGACGTTTTGGTGAAAAAGAATAGAAAACCTCGAATAAAGAAAGAAAAGAGCATGAAGATAAAGCGAACCGAAATTTATTCAAACTAATTTGTTAAATGTTCGATGAATCTTATTTACGAGAGTCGAATCTGCTCGCACAGATTTCGCCCGTTTCATCTCCCCCCTCCCACCTTCCCCCCTCCCCCCTCCACCCCCCCCGGATTATATCTGCGTTGTGCCGGGGTGTCCTCAAAGTACAGATTGTCTGTAATAGCGGGATGTTTGTATCAGAGCGGGACGTGCCCGTAGTAGTAGGATGCCCCTATTGAATAATGAGTTGTCCGTAATCTCGAAGTATCCTCAAGGCGAATTGGTATCCGTGAAAAGCGAAGGATAGCACATTAACATAAGTGAACATAGACTCAATGTCATGCTGTTAGAAGAATAATTCTGAAGTCCGAGGAGCCTCTCGTTTTCTGGCTGACCGTTACCGAATGAGATGAAAGCAGCCTGGCTCCATTTTCAGGCGCGATTAAAAAGGCACAAACGAATATTAAACCATCTATTCACCATTAAGCAACGGAATAATAACTTTAGAGGTATTACCCGTTTTATTTTCGAATTTATCGGCCGGAATGACCGAAACGTCGCTGTTTAATTTTATTTGTTCGCATTACTAGTGCTAGGTTTTTTGTTTATAAAAATTCCGTTGGGATTAACATTCCACCCGAGATGTAACCGAAAACTAACTTACTGTTCCTCCAAACGTGACTTCTGGAAATAACTTACGGGTAACAAATAGAACTTTTTTTAAGATAATGAATTGTTAAATTTTAGTAACTCTGCCGTTGTACAGGAATACTTATAGGTTATCTGTTATCCAAACTCCTTGTAAAAAATCAACCGCTCAGAATGCGATCACCTCCTCCAGTTCCCCACTAATGGAGGAACAGGAACGGTCATCAATCGCCGGCGACCGGTTGCCGTGAAGGCAAAGTCGACGACGTGCTTCGCGCTCAGAGGTGAACGCTTCGCATCGTCATCACGGTTGATGGTGTTGTCTTTGTTAGGGTACAAAGACGGGACGCGTACTATAGAAATGATCCTAGTAAGTACGGTCTTGAAAACACTAACGTGGCCGGAAGAACTTATTACAACAATATTTCTAATACATGTGGGTACAACGAGAGCTACTACTAATCAAACGCATGCGCGCGTTTTCGAATAAGCCGTTTCTATCTAGCCGGACGGTGCATGCATCAAAGAGAGCAGTTAGTCAGTTAACGAGGTGATAAGGAAGAAAGGATAAGGACTCCATGGATCCCAAATGTTTAAACTTCCGGTTGGAATGATCTCGCTCCAAATTATCTGGCCATGCAGTAAGTTTTCTTAGCGGACAAACATTCATAATCGTAACACTAGAGTTTGCTACGAACTAAAGACATCCCTAAATTTAGGATCTCAAGTAGACAAAAATCATTCGTTTATAGGAGTGTCATGTTCTGGAATTCACTGGAAGCTGACCTAAAAAAAAACAATTTTCTTAAATTTACTAAAAACTAAAGCTTCCTTTCTTAGAGCAGCCCTTTAGCCAACCATAGTTTTTAATTGCTGCCTTAAGTTTTTGTTTCCGTTAGCTTTAATGAAGTTTAAAAATTCAAATATGAAGTTAACAATTAGTAGATGGACAGCAATACAATCCGCCATCTGCCTGGGGTGCCTGTGCTCTTGCGTGGGTATCAATTGTTTGTTTTTGTGTGAAAAATAATTTTCTTTCTTCTATCCCTTCTTTTAAACTCTTACACTGATTTCATTCAAATTCTGGTACATTGCCCCCTCAACTGAAGTGAGTTGGTTGAGGTGTCTTTGCTTATTTTGTTCGAATGTGACCTTTTGGACACAAATATTGAGGCAATTTAATTTTGCTTTTGCGTGTAAATTGTGTGCGTCAAACGTAAACTTTCCTTAGGTTTAATGGATTATTTTAAATTTAAACAAATTTACAATTTTGTAACTATGTAATATAATATAGCTTGCGAGTTTCTAGAATCGGTAGTTTGATTGTCAATCGATTGTCATGCTCATTCCTGCTGCATTTGGCCTTTTTGACGTTCAAGCTTGTCATTCGAAGCCTACAATTGGTTATCTGGGTTGTAACAGTTATGTAAACATTTGGATTCTAAATTCAAATGGTACACATTCAGAAATCCTTATTTGATCCTCAAAAATAAGCTTTCTCTAGAGTAAAAACTTGAATATGTAGGATGAGGTGATCAGATTAGTTTCTACTTAGAGCCTGCATGGTTCTAATATGGATAGCAGTGGCCGATTTAAAGCTGTTGTACTTCCTCTCTGTTCTCCACCCATCAGTTCAAAGCTGTGTCCTTTCTTTATAGTTGCCACGTGGATCGTCGCGATGGTAGTCGTTTCGTGACACCTCTTCGCCACAGACCTTTTTGAACACCTCCAGCCGTTTTGTGCGCCCGCGTTCCTTCGCGCATCTAAAAAACGGCTGGAAATCGAGCCTAAGAAAAAAAAACCGCAGAGAGAAAATAGCGCAGGAAAGACTCCGTGGTAACGGAACAGGAGGTAGATGGCATAAGCAGTGCGATTATTCCGAATGTGACGGATAGCAGAGGAACTTTAGTTTGCTTAGTAACAAACCACTTGCTCCCCGAGTCAAGTCTCCAATTTGGTCGAATTTTTAACAACTTTAAAATCCCAGAGACGACGCGAAGTAAAACGAAAGGAAAATATCCGGCAAGCCCAAGTAGAATAATTGTTTTAGTAGAAACCAAACCACGAACCATTATGAATTAGAATAAAAAAGAGAAAGAAAGAAGAAAGGGAAAAAACTATTGATCACATCAGACTGAATGAAAAAAGGCGCGAAAAATGTTGCCGCGGGGGATGTTACTAAAACGAGGAATGGGGAATGGGGAATGGGGAATGGGGAATGGGAAATTGAAATGGGAAACTGAATTTTTTTAAAATTGTTTATGATGCAAAATAATATTTTTTCAGCGGCGATTATCGATATCCACGCTTTTTTTAAACGTTCTGCGCCACAATAAAAGGAAAAGAATAAATTGATGATAACGGGAGAAGTGGCCCATTTCAAGGGGGTGGCTCCGAGAACTTTCGTGAAAAAAAAATTAATAAATAAATAAAAATAAACTTAACTTATAGCAGCAAAGTAACTCACCAGCGGTTAAAAGCTGCTAAAAGAAATTGACACCCGAAGTTAAGCTTATAATTATAAAAATAGCATTTGTTAGCGATTCTCGTACTCTACCCTGTATTCACTTCACTTTGGTGAAAACATTTTTTTTTTAGTTTATAGCTGTAGCACTGGCCCCAGTTGTTCAATGAGTGGATAGCGCTATCCACCGGATAAATCACTATCCAGTGGATAAACGTTAACAAAACCCATTGCGCTATCCACCGGATAGTGATGTATCCGATGGATAGCGCTATCCACGTTTTGAACAACTGGGCCCTGGTGTTCATTCAACGTTCTTTCAAAATTTATTCCGAAGCACCAGAATATGGATGATCCATGGATGGCATGTCTGCAGAGTTTTTCAGTTCATTCAGCTTGTATGTGAAAGGTGGCGTAATTGACAGACACCACGGCGCTTTCTTTCATTCGTGTTGTTCTCAGAAAAGTATCAACTAAAGAGTTTCCTTAACTAAATTTTACGCTATTGTCCATATGTTCAAAGCAAAAATACTCCGTGACCGGCAGTCTGTAATATTTCCATAAGTCTGATGATGTCAAAATTTGCGTAGAGTGCCGAGCGTACAGAAAAATTCGCACTCACAAATAGACGACTATAATCGTAAACGTCTCAGCCGACTAAACAAGAACAGCGTACTATAAATCGAATACATTGAGTAGATTGACTTGAAACTGAATGAATTTTTGAAAGAACTTTGAATGAACATCAGTGCTACAGCTATAAACTAAAAAAATGTTTTCACCAAAGTGAAGTGAATAGGGAGTCGAGTGCGAGAATCGCTAAGAAATGCTATTTTAATAATAATTATAAGCTTAACTTTGGGTGTTAAAATTTCTTTTAGCAGCTTTTAACCGCTGGTGAGTTACTTTGCTGCCTTGGGTTAAGTTTATTTTTATTTATTTATTAATTTTTTTTCACAAAAGTTCCTTGGAGCAACCCCCTCGAAATGGGTCACTTCTCCCGTTATCATCAATTATTCCTTTCCTTTTATTTTGGCGCAGAACGTTTCAAAAAAAGCGTGGATATCGATAATCGCCGCTGAAAAAAAAATATTCCGCATTATAAACAATTAATCTAAAAAAAAATTCAATTTCCCATTTTCAATTTCCCATTCCCCATTCCCCATTCCCCATTCCCTATTCCCCATTCCCCATTCCCCATTCCTTGCTTTAGTAACATCTGGCTGGGAGACGAGACAACTCTTAATCGTGATGTAAAAATTGTTAACAATACCATAATGTAACGAACCGCAGTAAGTTGATTATTACTTGGGCGTAGCGACCAAGTATTAAAATGCAGTTTGGTCATACACAAATGTGTAGTATTGCGCAACTCTGGGGATGGCGGGATTGTTCAAACCTTCACCGCTGTCACACGTCCGAGGCGTTTTTCGTTTTATTTGGTGGGATTCATTTAGTATCAAGTGGAAACGTGGGCAAGGATGTGTAAAATAATTAGTTTATGTAACTATCTTTTCATCTTTCCGGCTCAAAATAACGAGCTTCTTTTCGATCGTTGAAAACTGATCAAAACGCTTCGTGCCTGAGCAAAATTGTGTTGGCAAATGGCGCTGACAGTTCTGCGGTACATAGTTTTCAAACGCTTAGAACTTTTTTTAGTAAACTTTCAAAACGTTTAGTGAGTTGGCAGTGTACTGTTAATATATGAAACTTTTAATAAACAGTGAAAATGACAACCTTAACTTTGAAGTACTTTGGTTAACTTTTGCAAATTTCTCTCGTTTGACCGTGGTGGAGTACACCTGTTGTTTGTTGATGCGAGGCGAACGTCACAAAGTGCGAGTTGTGTTTTCTGTGTTGCATCTAACAGTTTCATATTCAATATGCGTAAGGAAATTACTCAAGAAGACACTGCAAAAGTATTTGACACTCGCGATTTTTAAATTCTACGATACCTTCGTGACGGAAACCCGCTAAAACATGTTTAAACGAACATGAAGAAGATAATTAGACGAATACATACATTATAGCGCTTATTTAATAAGAAGTGAACAGTGGACAGCGAAGGAAGAAATATAAGCGTGGTAGGAATCCCAATTAATTTCACTTCTTTCGGTTGTTTGCCTTTCATTAATTTTTATTTCGTGAAGTTGAAGGAACAAACTTTGGGTGCAAAAATTCACCGCCGAGAGAAGATGTAAACAATGCACGCAGTGTCTTGCGAGACGTTTCTTGCGAGTTTTGCTTCCGCTAGTGAATGATTCGCGGGCAAAAATAACCTTAAAGGGATCACTTTTTCATTTAATTTTCTTTTCTGTGTTTCGGATACAGAGGAATAAAAACTGGACATATTTTCGTGTGTCTGATTGCGAGATGTTTCAGATGTTTTATGAAACAGCTGCGTTATGCGTTACTGGAAAGGTTTCAAATTACTTTCACATCATGCAAATTGCAACATTTTTACCTCAACTGAAAAAATATATTTCAAAGGGCTAAATTTGTTTCTCTCCTCCTAAATTATCACTTTTGTCGTAAACTTTGATTAAATTTATAAGTTTCATTCAAACTTTATTATAATAACGGCGGGAATACTTCCAGCAAAACTTTCAATTGGAAATGATGGCTTCGAAAGGCCACTTTGCGGATACATTTGCATTCACTTCAAAAGTGTCGGAAACACAGACCAGCTAGTTACAAGATTTAGCTAATATATATAGATAGGCTTAGCCTAACAGCGGAGCTCTCTGAACAGAAACGAAACTAGGTGAAAGGTCGGAAGCACAAGAATAATTAGAATTAAGATTGACGACCAGGCTATTTTTCAATTTTAGCAATTCTCAAAAACAGTAAGCTTATTACGCGACCGTCTGCACAGTGCATTTAGACTGCACAAATTCCACAAAAGCTCACTGTTTCTGAAATGTGAAACCTCTCTTGAGCAGCAAACCGCGAAAAAAAAGCAGGGGAAAACGATTTTGCAAACCGTTTTCTCCGCTAAACACAACAAAAGTGTTTTTTTTTCCTTTTAAAATGTTTTATTCATCAATAACAAATCCCTAAAGTTTACAATATTATCCCGAGAGGCTAGTCATTTCCGGTTACAAGGCATCCTGCGTTATAAAGCTAGTCATTTCCGGTTACAATAATACAAGGTTAGTTCCGGTTTACATGAGTCACTTGAAAGTCTATAGTCCATAAGGGATTATTTATAAAGTTCATTTCCGGTCGTTTGGTCCACTTGAAAGTCCTTTCTGGTTTGCACATGATTACTTTAGTCATTTCTGGTATTAAATGATGAGTTGCCAGTAGCTAAATTATTTATAGAGTCACAAGCTTTGACTGTTGTATTTCACAAATATTCGGATGACACCACAAAGCAGAAAATTTCTATTTGGTCATTCGGGAGAAATCAATTTGCCTGGGGGGAGGGGGTACTCCCATATATGAGCTATATAGGTATGTGCCGCTGTCAAGGGTATGGTTTTCAAGCAGTTTAGTCTGAGATAGGGTATAGTAATCCGAAATTTTTGGTCTAGAATAGGGTATCATTTTCCACAAAACTGATCAGTTGCATGAAGAATTTAGTCTAGACGAGGTTTACTGGCAAATGGAAAAATCGGTAAGGTGTGCTGTACGACATTTTTACTGACCCCTGGTATCTTAGACTGTGATAGTGAACAAGTTTCTGCAAAATAGTGAGTCTAGAAAAGGTCTAGGATAGGGTAGGATTTTTCGGTGTTAATTCTAGAATAGGATTGCAAAATGCAGCTAAAATGGTCTAGTATAGGTTAAGGGTCTCAGAGTCCCAGCCCCCCCCCCCCCCCCGGGCAATTTGCAACTGTGTTGTGATGTCATTCCTTATGTCCCTTACAGTGTCCCAAGAGTTCTCGGTGCCATTGTGAAAAGTTGCTTTATTTCGAAAAACCCATATACCATAAAGTATGGTCTTAATGAAAAAGAAAATAGTCTTAACATTAACTAAAAACCTAGTAATGAGTAGTGCCGATAGGGTGGGAGTGAAAACACCCCACAACCTTTCACAGGTTCAAATTTTAATCTAGCTTGGAAAGGCGTGGTAAGGAGGCCATAAGGAGTGTACGGAAGTGAGCACCAAGCTCCTAACCTCATGGCTTCTGTACTCTTTGCCACGTTTAATTTAGTCCCTGTACCTGTCTCGTATTTGTGAAGTATAAAGGTAAACAATTTGTCTAAAGAAAAAAATGTCCTTTACAAAACATGTGGAGTCATCCGCTTATTGGAGAATTTTAAAACGCTTTCCTCGGGCTTCTGGAATGAGAAAATCTTCAATAGTATCATCCTTTCTTATACTGGTCGCCAAAACTTCTGCGCATAAAATGTACAAAAGTGGAGACCGGGGATCTCCCTGCCTCACCCCCCACTCGAGTGGAATTTCTTTGGTCAAAAACACATTAACTATAATTTTCATATTTGCTTGACAGTATAATGTAGAAATCCACCGCTGGAAATTAGGGCCAAATTCAAAACGACTTAAAACATTGGTAAAAAGTTTTCCAATGTTTTTCTACCATGTCAATTGTCAAAGGCTTTCTCTTGATCAATATTCAGCAAGATACCAGTTCTACCTCGTTACCATGCTGAGGCATTCCATGAGATAGCAAGCGCATGCGCCAATCAGTGCAACGTTTGTCGCCGATCAGTGCTGTACGGTTATTTTACACAGCGTTTTTCCTGCTTATTTTCTTACGTTTACCGTGAAAATTCCGGAAAGGTTCAATGGCCGACATTGAAGAACACCTTTTACTTCAAGAATCGGGCGGAACGGAGCGTCGAGAGGACTCCGGTGCAGCGTCAACGGACTGGAACACCGAACTTGAATTAGCTTCGACCGCCATACTACCGGTGGCGAAGAAAGCTCGCGCAACTCCTCAGACGGTTTCGGGGACTAAAGATCCCCCGGAAGCCGTGCTGAAAATACCAGCACTAAACAAAAAGGCTCTAAAGAGAAGAAGAAGAAAACCGCGCCTAAAGAGCGCTCGTCGAGCACACATGCGAGCGCTGACGCCACCACTCAGGGCAATGCCGGGAGCAAAGGTCACTTGCCAGGAGAAATGGCAGACCTTTTGAAAGACTCTTTTGCAAACTTGGCCCAAAGTATGAGCAAGGGTTTCAAAGAATTGGGCCAAATGTTTCAGGCTAATGCCAATGCCGGACTGGCCGAAACTCGGCATACAGACCCAGTGAGCCATTCTGACTCGGACGAGTCGGATGAAGAACAGCCACCACGGAAGCAACAAAAAACCGGTGAAACCGGGCAAAGAACCGAGAGCGAGGTCATAATTGGCCAGCTAGAAAAAGATTTTAATCTAACAGACCAAGCTGGTGCGGAAATTAACGCCAATTTAGCTACTCTTGTTTCCAAACTCTTCAGGGAAAAAACTGAAGAGGACAAGCTTCAAGAGATTAAGAAACGACACTTGATGCCTAAGAATTGTGATGCATTGGCTGAGACTAGAGTCAATTTACCCATATGGAATAATCTCTCAGAGCGAGCACGCACTGCAGATATCAAGTTGCAGAAAGTGCAAAAATCTCTGGTTAAAGGTGCATCTGCTGTAGTCTCAATGGTGAATACCTTAATCACCGAGCCGGACATGCCTCCTAAGGAAACGGTTGTCAACACTCTTATGGATGGAGTACTTTTACTAGCTAATGCTAACATGGAGCTCAACATTCGCCGCAGAGAGGCTTTAAAACCTGAGCTTCATGTGAGCTACAGGTACCTTTGTGCCCCCTCAAACCCAATCTCTACAGAGTTGTTTGGTGATGATCTACCTAAGGCGGTCAAAGACATCACTGATACAAACAGAATCACTTCTAAACTCTATAAGCAAAGAAGTGACAGTGACAGGAGAGGCAGATCAGGTGTAAGACCTGACAGATTTCAAAGGAACAAACCTTACACTGGGGCAAAAAACTACTATCGCCCCTTCCCTTACAAGGGGGAGGGGAAGAAGAAAATGGGGCGGAATCAGCCCCGAACACAACAAGCCTGATGCACTCAGAGGTGAGTAAAAACCATACCTTCAGGGTTGCTGGCAGACTTAAACATTTTTTATCAGCCTGGGAAAATATAACCAGGGATAGATACATACTTGACATGGTGCAACACTGTCATCTTGAATTTATTGAAAACCCGTGCCAACATTCTAGACCACCAACCAGGGTAAGCCCCACAGAGGCGGAGATTATTGATGTTGAGATCGAAAACCTCTTGTCAAAAGGGGTGCTTGAAGAAACTGTTGTTAGTGAAGGCCAAGTGGTTTCAAATATATTTCTTAGGAAAAAGAAAAATGGTTCATACAGAATGATTCTGAACCTGAAAAAATTAAATGAGTCTATTGAATATAGACACTTTAAAATGGAGAGCCTTACATGTGCACTACAACTTATGGAGAAAAATTGTTTCATGGCATCCATCGATCTCAAGGATGCTTACTATACAGTACCAGTGGCCTCCGAGCATAGAAAATATTTACGGTTTGTTTGGAGAGGCAAGTTGTATCAGTATACTTGCTTACCCAATGGGTTGGCCTCAGCACCCAGATATTTTACAAAGCTGTTAAAACCAATCTATGGCACTTTAAGAAGCCAAGGCTATCTAAATGTTGGCTATATTGATGATTCGTATCTACAAGGTAAATCAGTATCGGAATGCCAACAAAATATCTTAGCCACCAAATGTCTGTTTGAAAACCTTGGTTTTGTGCTTAACAGAGAAAAATCTGTGTTGCACCCATGTCAAAAACTAGCTTTTCTTGGTTTTATCTTGGACTCTGTACTGATGAGAGTGTATCTCACAGAAGAAAGGGTTGACAAAGTAGTTTCAGCCTGCCAGAACCTATTGAAGAAAAGTAGTGTGTCTATACGAGATGTCGCCCAAACCATTGGGTTTCTTGTTTCTTGCCTCCCAGCTGTTCAATATGGCCCTCTGTTTTACAGAACCATAGAGATAGATAAAAACAGAGCTTTGCAACATAGTAGAGGCAACTATGAGGGCATAATGACCTTATCTGAAGAGTCTAGAAATGAGTTGAGTTGGTGGGTGGCCACTTTACCTCATGCATACAAACCAATTGGTGTCAACAACCCTGACATAGTATTAACCACAAATGCCTCTAAGACAGGCTGGGGGGCCGTATGCAACGGTGAGGCAACACAGGGTTTGTGGTCACAGCCAGAGCAGCAGAGACACATAAATGAACTAGAAATACTGGCAGTAGATTTTGGCTTGAAGTCGTTCTTGCCCATACTTAAAGGGAAGCATGTCAAGGTTCAGAGTGACAATTCCACAACAGTTTACCTTAATGCTATGGGCGGTACTAAATCCCCGACATGTAACAAGCTTACTCATGACATAGGTAAATGGTGTATGCAAAACAATATTTGGCTCACTGCTAGTCACTTGGCTGGTTCTCTCAATATAGAGGCTGACCAGCAGTCACGACAATTTAATGATCGAACTGAATGGCATCTTAGACCAGATGTCTTCAACAAAATTACAGAGCTATGGGGAGTTCCAGAGATTGATTTATTTGCCTCACGGCTTAATAAGCAGCTGCCCAAATTTGTTTCTTGGAAACCAGACCCAGGGGCATCTCATGTTGATGCTTTTTCATTTGCTTGGAATGGAATCTACTCTTATATATTTCCACCTTTTTGTTTGATTTCTAGATGCCTACAGAAACTAGATCACGACCAAGCATTGAGTATACTTGTAATCCCAGTGTGGCCAACGCAAGTGTGGTGGCCACAAATGTTAAAACTGTTGGTGTCAATTCCTGTTCTACTCCCACAACACAAGGACCTACTCACTCTTCCCCACAAGGGTACCCAACACCCTCTGTCCAGCAAGATGCAATTGATGGCATGTCTGTTATCAGGGAGCACTTCAAAGCAAAAGGAGTTTCGAAATCAGCTACCAAACTGCTCATGGCCTCATGGGGAGGAGGAACCCAAAAACAATATGCCGTCTACATCAAGAAATGGACTAAGTTTTGTACTGAAAGAGAAACTGATCACTGTCACCCACTTGTGATAGATGTGATTGACTTCCTGACTGACCTGTATGAGCAGGGATTTTCATACAGTGGGATTAATACTGCTCGTAGTGCCCTGTCTACTTATGTTATCTTAGATGATGGCTCTTCAGTGGGCCAGAATGCTCTAATCTCCAGGTTATTGAAAGGAGTGTTTCAATCTAGGGCTCCAAAGCCTAAGTATACCGAAGTATGGGGTGTTCAACTTGTGTTAAATTACCTTAAGAACTTATACCCTGTTGAGACTTTGACTCTCAAGGAACTTTCAAACTTGTGATGCACGAAAGGTGACTCTTTTGGAAAAATCACATTTCATTCACCTCAAGGAATAAGCACTGTTGATTATGTTATTGCAAGTCACGAAATGTTGAATTTGATTGAGAGTCTTGTTGTAAAACCACCGTCCATTTTTTCTGATCATTCTCAGATCATTTGCTGGATTAAGTGTTCTCCATCAATTTCATCTCAATCAATACCTAAATCACAGCACAAGTTATTTAATTTACCAAAACAATATATATGGGATAAAAACTCATCACAAAATTTCCTCAACACTCTGAAAATGGACGAATTTCAATTAAAACTGTCGCTGTTCAAACAAACTGATTTCGCCTCAAACAATGACGGTGTTCAACTGGCAACTGAACAATTTACTAATTTGCTAAATGAAATTTCATTGCGTTCTCTAAAACTAACCTGCCAAAAGAAATCGTCACGAAATAAACTCTCCAAAAAATGGTTTGATAACGATTGCAAAATATTAAGAAGATTTCTGAAGGTACTATCTAACAAAACACAAAGATCCTTGTAACACAGAGTTAAGAGAAGAATACCACAAAACTCGCCGTGACTTTAAGAAGTTAATTAAGCTTAAGAAAACGGTGCACCTCAACTCTAAGATTGATAACCTTATAAGTAACCAAGGAAATTATGAATTTTGGAATTACCTAAAATCAATAAATGAAGACAATCCCCGTGATAAAACTAAAGAAGAAGTACCTATTGATAACTTATTCACACATTTCAAAAATTTACATTCGAAACCAAATCCAACCCGTTCTTTAAAACATGAAATTTCCACATTAGAAGACTATAAGGATAATCACAATTGTTTAGATGAACCATTTTCCTTAAAAGAAATTGAACATGCCACAAAACTATTAAAATCAAGAAAAGCCCCTGGCTCTGATAGAATTCGCAATGAAATGCTAAAAACAGGCCTGAGTTATTTGAAAGCTGCAATCTGTAAACTCTTTAATCTTGTACTAAAATGTGGATTCTTCCCCTCCACTTGGTGTGAAGGTATCATCACCCCTATTTACAAGTCAGGCGACAAATCAGATCCATCGAATTACAGAGGAATTTGTATTAACAGTTGTCTTGGAAAACTATTCACCTCTGTACTTAACATCAGATTACAAAACTATTTAATTAAAGAAAACATCTTACATCGCGCCCAAATTGGATTTCTACCAAACCATCGCACGTCTGATCACATCTTTACCCTTCGAACATTAATCGATAAACATGTAACACATACCACTAAAGGCAAATTATTCACTTGCTTTATTGACTTTAAAAAAGCTTTTGATTCAATTTGGCACGATGGCCTATGTTATAAATTATTGAAAAACAAGATTGGGGGAAAATTTTATGACTTAATTAAAAATCTCTATTCAAAATCTAAATGTTCTATTAAATCTGGCCATCAAAGAACAGAATTTTTTGAATACGCAAATGGTGTTAGACAAGGTTGCATCCTTTCGCCAATGCTTTTTAACCTTTATCTAAACGAAATCCCTACTCTCCTTGATGGAGAAAATACAGATCCAGTATTATTACCTGATGGCTCACACCTCAATTGTCTCCTTTATGCTGATGATTTAGTTTTGATTTCTCACACAGCCACAGGACTACAAACAGCATTAAATACATTAGCTCAGTTTTGTTCTGACTGGTTACTAAATATAAATCCCAAGAAGACGAAAATTCTTATTTTCCAAAAGAAACTTAGAAAATCTACTTTAGATAAACAACACTTTTACATTAATAGCGACAAAATAGAAATTGTTAGTAATTATACTTACCTTGGTGTCAATTTTTCAACAAATGGAAATTTCGGAGATCACAAAATAAATTTAAAGGAGAAAACTAGAAGATCTATTTTTGCAACACGCCGTTACCTAGACTTCTCAAAATTACCAATTGATATCGTTAACAAAATATTTGATTCCCTGTTTCTTCCTATTCTCATGTATGGTTCAGAAGTTTGGAGAATTTATGATAAAATTGATTATAATTCATGGGAAAAAGACATAATTGAACGAACACATATCTATTTTTCCAAACTTTTCTTAGGAGTCAATAAACAATGCCCAAATGTTGCATGTAGAAATGAACTCGGCAGATTATCGTTAAAAGGAAATATCGACATAAATATCATTAAATTTTGGTTACACTTGGAGAATTTACCAGAGGATAATATTGCCAAACAATGCCTTTACCTGTCTAAAGAAATGGCAGGAAAAAATCAATTGAGCTTAATGCAAAAAGTTGATTCTTTATGTAAAGCTTCGAATCAAAATATTTCCACTTTAGATATTAAAAATCCAAATACCCTTATTACACGTATTCGATTAACTGTTAACACAACTTCAGTTAGACATCAACTTCATTTGTTAAATTTAAATAAAAAGCTTAAATTCTATTCCTCCTTTAAAAAGGATTGCCATAAAGCCGCAGACTTCTTGGATTCGATAAAAAATCCCCTTCACAAAAAGCAAATAAATAAATTTCGCCTTGGAAACCATAAATTAAGAATTGAAACTGGCAGACACAACAAGACACCCGAACATTTAAGAATCTGTTCCTTCTGTAACTTAAATGAAATTGAGGACGAATCACATTTTCTATTCACCTGCCATCATCACAACAATTTACGCAAGAAATATTTTAGTGAAATAAATGATAGATATCAAAATTTTAATAATCTAGACAATAATTCTAAAATCTTGTTTCTCTTTAACAGCACTGATCCTTTTGTCTGTAGGACTGTAGGACTACCGCTGCTTATATTTATAATTCAATGTTAAATCGACAATCTATGTTAATTTAATTATCAGATATACCCGTTTCTTTCTTTTTCTTTGTTGTTGTTGTTATACTTACATGTAATACTTAATACGTACTACTTGTATAGGTAATACCATGTATTTATATGGGAATACCGAAATAAATTGTTGTTGTTGTTGTTGTTATTGTTAGTCACTGGTCAAAGGGGCCAAACTGTTCATATGTTAAATCTTAGTTGCATGACTTCTGGGAAAGATAGTTATACCTTTGTCATTGCAGACCATGTTAAACAGAGTAAGCCCGGGACTCCTAATCCCGTAGTTAACCTTTTTTCTTATGAAGATGCTTCCATCTGTGTTGTCACTACTCTTAGAGAGTACCTTAAGAGGACTTCTAGCCTCAGAAGCAACCAATCACAGCTGCTTATCAGCTACATTAGGCCATACAAAGGCATTAGCAGAGACACCCTTAGCCGATGGGTGAGGCAGACTATGGGCCTGGCCGGAATAGATGTGTCTAAGTTTTCCCCTCACAGCACCCGAGCTGCCTCAGTTTCAGCAGCCTCCAGAGCGTCTGTTAATCTTGATGTAATCCTAGATACAGCAGGGTGGTCTTCAGAGTGCTGTTTTGCACGTTATTACAATAAGCCCATAGTACGAGGCTCTCTTTATGCACACTCTGTGTTATCTGCCACATAACTTGTGGGATTTGAGATTAAACAGCTTTTCTGATATGTGGGTTTCTTCATGTGTGTGTTTGCTTTGAAATCTCATGGAATGCCTCAGCATGGTAACGAGGTAGAATTAGAAAATTAAACGAGACTTACCTGTAAGTTGAAGTTTGATTGAGATTCTACCGAGTTACATAATGCTGAGGTATTACATGCCCATATACCCACCCACCCCTTAGGGTTTCACTTTGGGCTCACTTTATCAACACACACATTCAGCCTTCTAATACTGATTGGCGCATGCGCTTGCTATCTCATGTAATACCTCAGCATTATGTAACTCGGTAGAATCTCAATCAAACTTCAACTTACAGGTAAGTCTCGTTTAATTTTCTAATTTCATTGGTAATATTTATATAATTTAGAGTGTCACGCAAGAGAAATAAATTCTCAAAAATCGTCCTACCTGGGACGGAACAAGTTTGATCTTCTTGAAATAATCGAGGGTAACAATTTTGAAAGTCTGTTTGTAAGAGCTTTTGGACAAATTTTGTAATCAACATTGAGTAGCGAAATGGCGGGGTCACCATTGTTTGAGGTTTTTCTTATCATCTTTCTTGTAAAGTAATCTAGTCACGCTTCCTTGCATTGAATCACTGAGAGAATTATTTTCCAAACTAAATTTATAATTTCGAACAGAATTGGGCCTAAAAGATCCCAGAATTTAGCGAAAAATTGTTGAGGTAATCCGTCTGAACCGGGGGTTTTCCCTGAAGAATCAGCCAAAGATAAAAATCCTTTGCAGGATAAAATTTCGCTCTCACTTAATCTGTTTACAAGTTTGTTCAAAAATTCGGTTTGGACTGTTAAATTAACAGGTTCTTGCAAGTACAAATTACGGTAAAAATCGAAATGGGCCGGAATCTTGTGAAAAGACTTCAACACCGGCGGAGTTATAAATAGATTGAACAGTATTTTTCTGAGCACGTGAATTTGGTAGGTTTTTCACCTTCTTCAAGCCATTTGACTCTGCTACGAATTTGGCTTCCTCCCATTTGGGATAAATTAATGGCCCGAATTTCTCTTTCAAGCGTTTCTATGGTGGTTTTCGCTGAGCTATTACCTTCAATAAGAGCCCGTTTAGCTTCGATCAAAGAATTTATAGTTGCGTGGCCTTTTAATATCGCGATTTAACTTAATATGCATTGTTTACTTCGACCAAAATCTATAGCAACTAATTTTATAGATTCTTTAAGAAAATCCTACAAAGCTTGAATGGAAGTAATTGCTTTCCAGTACAATGCATGTTTCTTAATAATTTCTGAGATCATATCGCAAATATTAAATTCTAAATTTAGCCTCTAAAGTCCTGGTCCACGGGAAAATGCATTATGCAAATTGCGGCTTAAATCAACAGAATCATGATCGGAAAAAACACAAGGCAAAATTTCACATTTTAAAAAGGAATCATACAAGTCCTGAGCAATAAAAAAATTATCCGAACGTGTACCGATAGTTTTATCCGCATTATTACCATGTGCATTGTATTTTTCAGTCGGCCGTGTTTTTTTGCGCCAGAGAACACTGTGCAGATCTTTCAAATCCATGGAAATTGTAGGATTTCCTCCAAGCTTATCAGAAACGTTTTCAATGCAGTTAAAATCGCCAGCAATAATTTTAAAAGAGTTCGGAAAAAATATTCATGAATTGTGTCATAAAAGTACGTTCACTTGGATTCGTGGGTGCATAAGTTTAAAACCAAATTAATTTTCGTGTCGTCGAGTTCAGTTAAAACACTACAATTCTACCAGAAGAATCTTTTTTCCATTGTAAACATTTGAAATCAGTATTTTCAGCGACAAGAATGGCAACGCCGCCTTGTTTACCAAGAGCGGGCGACCAGAAACTTTTACCGCGCCATTTCATTTAGCTGTCAGAGAATTTATCGCATTTTGTCTTGTCGCTAAAGGTTCTTGTAAACAAATAAAATCAGAACGGGAATTTTTCGCAAAATCAAAAACAGAGCGTTGTTTCGCTTCATTGCCAAAACCACGGATATTCAAAGTTGTAAATTTAGCTCTGAATGCAAAAACTTGGAGAAAATTCTTCTGGTAAAATTAACACATTTAACTTAAGCTTAAGCTTAAGCTTAAGTCTTATTATTAAACTAAACAATTTTTGCAAATCACATTTAGACGTTACTTGCTTTTCTGCTTATGTTTGTTTGTCCGATGTCCAGTGTTTCTCTTCTTCGGCAAAGGTTGTTCGCCGTCATATTCATAACGTTCGAGAGTTTTAGTGTCCGTTTTCTCCGCTCCTGTGGTACTGGATTCCGTAATAAAATCAAACATCTCCCCGCATTGAAAAATGTATGACGTTCCCCGAAGCAAGATTTTATCCCAGGAAGCTCTTCTTTTTCCACTAAAGCGGCTTCTGAGTATCCCTGTCTTGAGTAGCAAACCGCGAAAAAATGCAGGAAAATAACGACTTTAATTTCAACTGTTTTCTCCGCTGAGTAAACACAGCAAACAATCAAAGTGTTTTCCCAGCTGACGTGACATTCGGCCGTGTAACCGCGCAAAAAACAAAGCCTCGCTTTGGTTTCTACACGACGTCGTACGCGCATGTTTTGCAACGTCATACGCGCCCGCGAGCTAGTCCTGCGCGACGGAGCGCGATCCTGTGTGACGCCGTGTGACGGCGGAGGCCGGGCACACGCGCGCCCGCGAATCATTCCGCTATCCATGACCATGAAAAATGAGGGCATAGGTTCTATGAGTATGGGGCTGCGCAGCCAGGCCTTCGGCCTGGCAAGTGCTCCGCTAAAACCAATAACAACCATCGGCAAACTCTGACACACGGCCTTTTTTCAACGGTAAGTACAAAGTAGGTATCGATTTGTATTTTTCAGTATGTACTCGTCTTTTGACACAATGGACACGCTACTTTAATAATTTGCGTTCGATCTCGCACGCTAAGTGTACTGTCTTCTTGTTTTAGAGACCCTTTAGACGGTTTAACGCGCTTCTTTGTTTGACTGCTCACACTATCCGAATACTCCCTATCATCAAACCGTGTGAAATAACGTGCATGCAGATTCCCAAGGCAATTATTCTCCAATATGCCTCAACGACGCCCAAGTATACGCTCCCACAGCGTCTTGTTTGAGACTAAATAACAAAGTCGGCTAAACTATATTATAAAGGGCCACTGCCCGTCAAAATACAAAATTTCATAATCCATGGCTGCAACTGCCCATTCTCGTCCCCAGAGCTCCAGGTTTTTTTTTAAATTGCGTCTCGTGTAGCTCTGGTAACGGACAAAAATTTGAATTTTTTGATTGGCCGTTTGAAAATAAATGCGCAACAAGGCGAAAAATTTTACCCTTCTACGCATAAGGTTTTACTTCCGGTTGAATTTCAAATGTTGACCATGACTCGGCACCAGCAAAACCAACGTTTCAATTTCAACACATTCAACGACCAACGTCACCTAGTTTTGTTGTTTGGTTTAGCAGGTAAAGATACGGCTGCTAAATTTTAAAGCATAACGCTAAATGTGAACGATTCGTTTCCGAAAGTAATGGAAGTGGAAGCTGTAAGCGGCCACGAATATTAAAGAAGTATGTTGCGTGCTACAGGGACGAGTAAGGTAAGGAGAGGCAGGAATCCTAAAGAAAGCCCAAGGGCGAAAAGAAATATTACCACTACGTGACCCATTTTAAATAATAATAACACAACAATGCTATCAGCACTCTTGTAAGCAAGTTATATTTCATTTATTAGGTAGTACTCTTTGCTAAAAGTTGAAATACAAATCTAGGAAAACGACGGTCACTTGAAGTCCAATTAAAATAACATGCATACAAAAGAAAAATTCCTAGATATTTCTTACCACAAGCACTGTGCGATGAAATAAGCCTAATCAATGACCACAGAGTGTCCATAAACAAACTTAACTGTCCCATCAACTGATTTGGTCGGATATGATAGCGTTCAGTGGCAAAACGATAAATACACACCTCCCAAACGAAGGGAATCGGTTGAAATATCGAGGCTTTTCTAAAACTACTAAGCAAAATACAAAGACAATCTTTCTTCTAAGTAACAGCAGCACGCAAAGCTTTTCTTGTTTCTTTTTCAGCTCGATGTTTTCCTCTAATTTAAGTCTTGTACAGTCCTTTCGAACACCATTCCACACACACGACATTCTCGTCTCCAAAGCTCAACCAAACAAAACGATGGCTCTGGGGACGAGAATGCACACACGAAAGGCTTTTTTATTTCCGGTTTCTGGTGCTGAGCGAGCGCAATAGTGCATTAATGCGACCATTAATGCAGTACGCATGCGCTAACGGATGTCGTGGATTTCACGACAGCCGGAAGGCTTTGGTCCCAGAGCTTTCGTTTTTCCCGCTAACCAAACGAAACGACGGCTCTGGGGACAAGAATGGCCACTGCCAGGGTGATATGGCTGTGCGCATGCGTTAGGTATTGGCCATACCGCGGAGATGTGTCGTGTGAACCATTGCATTCAGATGGTTTATTTCATATTTTCATGTTATATCACCTATTATAAAATAACTGAGATACTACGCGCGTTCTGATTGGCCAAAGACCTATTAACTATTGTGCCAGTAAACTCATAGAAAACCGCGCAAGAGAAACTGTAAAGTAAACAAAGTTCAATTTTCCACCTGATTTTCCACTGCATGAACACAAGCGTGAGGAAAAAGAATTTCACAACTCGAGCCGGTTTAGTGTCTTATTGCATATTGTGGTCTGTTAGAAGATGAGAAGAGAAGATATGTTTCTTGTAAACGATAAGTTGCTGTTCAAACCTACAAAATAAAAATAAAAAATTTCCACGCACGCAAGCAAAAAACGGCTTAACGACAAAAGAACACTAAGCTTTAATATTTTAAAACTGACATCAACAACAGGAATATATTTTCATTTAACATCGGCTTGAAAAGGCTTACATGCAGCGATCAATGACAATCAAAACAACCTCGATATGTACTTTGTGAAGTTCACTGAACTGAAGGTTTAGCTATTAGTGGAATTGAAAGTTCAAAAATTATGGGTCCCAAAGAGAAAACAGTGGCTTTCAAACTGAGGAATTTTCGATTGAAATTCACTGAACTAAGTTTATAAATGTTCCTACAAATCCTAAGATAACTTCTAAATAAGACGGATTTTCACAGTGGAATTAAAAAGCAAGGCTTAAGCTTATAGCTTTGTTGTTTAGGATAATTAATTATTTTACGCCGATTCCATTTAAGCGCTTTATCGTGTTTTGTTTTTGAGATTTTTTCATGGAATACTTTTCTACCGGAAGCAGTTTAAATTCTGACTATGTTTCCAAGCAAGGATGATCAATTAGCAAGAAGAAAATGAAGCTAACAAAAATTATAGGTTTATGGTTAAACAAATTATTTGCATGGAATGATCAAACAATTCAACTGTAGGCTTAAAAAACAATGAGCTTAGTTTTCATTCAGAACTTAAAATGTAGAGAAGTACGGGCTTCATTGTACACTTCAAAGTAAGTGGATAAAGTCGAAAACATTTTCAGAAGCTGAGTTTCTGGAACTAACCTTTATTCCAATTGAAAAATTCTTGACAAGATGGCAATCTTTGAATCCAAAACTTTTAGGCTTTCAAACTTTCCTCGTACATTCATGTTTGCGGCGGCAGATTCCGGACACAATTTTCTGGATTTCCCATTCAAAGAACTTTTGAATCATTGAATATATTTTCTTCTTTCAGCTGATAAATTCCAACTGACGAATTTCAAAGCGCTAAAACTTTTCATCACTTTCGTTGAACCCGTGACTTTGTCAGTGGCATCGTGTATAGTAGAGTTCATTCTTTCAGCCGCTCTGATTGGTTTTCCCGGTCATATGATGAATGTTATGAGAACAAGCTACTTGATCGGCACAAAACTACAACAAATTTCTCTCTTTCCAAACGCTTTTCATAGTTATTTCATAAAAGCAATAGAACACATTTTCTATGAGTTTACCGGCGTGATAAACCCACTTGGGATGTTGGGAGAACACTCGAAAAGCTTGTAAATCACTCGCCTGCGGCTCGTGATTTACAAGCTTTTCTCGTGTTCTCCCAACATCCCAAGTGGGTTTATCACGCCAGTAAACTCATAGAAAATGTGTTCTATTGCTTAAATAATATACATGAAAAAATTACCCAATTCTGATTGGCTATTTTTCATGTTATATCACCAAATGCCACCAAATATACAATGCTTTCATCATTTTTGGCGGTTTGTTCTTCCTATTTCAAGATAATAAAGCCAGCTCCTGGGCATAATCATGAAAATACGATATATCAGCCGGGACAGTGCCCCTTTAAGTTTAACAGTAACTGACACTTCATTTTGCTACAGAGGTCTCGTTTTTTTTTTCCATACAATGTTTCTAGTAAATCTAAAAATGTTTTTCAAGTGCGCAAGAAGCTCTGAAGATCACATTGAAACTTCTGCCTCTTTAAACCTTTGCTCCCAAGAATGCCAACAGTCAAAAATCTCAAATTTCGTTTTATAAAATATTGAAAAACATATAGTACCGGGCAAAAGTACTGCCAAAGAGGTTACAAAATACTTAAATGGTTACACCATAAGATTTCGTTGCCAGACTCAAGTTAGAACTACATCACGTGTCTTCATAATTGACTCTGATCTGGAAGTAAAAGGGTTAAAAATACACTTCATTAACTTACGTCTCAGACACCGAAACATTTATAATTAACACATGCAATTTATGTGCCAGGCGACAACAGTCCCAACAAGTACACAGACTGCGGTGACCGAGAGAACACCGCTCACCACAGGAGTGGGAGATCCATTGCAGAGGTCAGATGAACAGTAATTCACTTCACACTTGGTATCACGGGGGTGTTGCAGATGTCTGATATGGTTGACATATCTTCGGCGTCTACACATGATTTAGCATAAGATTCTTTTTTCTTTCCCTGTCGGGTGTAATAACTGATATAGGCTTTGGCGCAAGCAATCGAGCACTTGACTTTGCGTCGCGTCTTGTCACATTCTTCAAAAGAGTGTGTACTCGCACATCTATAACATTCGAATGCCTGAAATGGTGCAGTCGTGGGGCGGCGACCAGTAAATGGTGCAGTCGTGCTGGGGCGAACGGTGGTATAAGTGGAATTCCAGCCTAATTTATAAACAGACACCACAATGAGCTGAAACCCTTCTTAAATCTGATATCATGAAATGTGACTTGTAAGCACTGTAACATGCAGGTTACCATCACAACATATTTTCCATTTTTCTATATGCATGAATTGTAAGTTTCAATTGTTTATCTATGAAAATCGGTATCTGATAGAATAAAGTAACGATTTTTACATTCTCGATACCGCTAGAACATAATTATAGCCCTCAAGTCATATTGGATAATTTTACACTGAAGATCATTGTAACGACAGATTTGTAAAAGGAATATCTTTTTCTTATCCACGCCTTAGGAAATGACTCATAGCAAAATGAAAAGGAATAATTGTGTATCTTCGGCCCTGTATACATGGAAGAGGATTATAGGCAATAATTAGTTTACCTATATCTTGCCCTACTCCGTTTTGTTTTTTTCTATCTTGATAACTTCAAAAAACGTTTGTAATAACAGTAAATGGGGTAAATAAAAATAAAAAATAAAAAAGAGGATGATCTAGTGCTAGGATGATCCTAGAAGGTTCAATTGGTTTACATGCAAAAATGCGGCTTCCAGAATCAACTTTTGATTTGGGTTACATGAAAAATTCGGAAGGATGGTCCCAGTACTTTTGAGTTCGGCGCGATTGCAAAGCAAGATGGCGAGTACTTTTGAGTTCGGCACGGTTGCATTCTGGCATTCTGGCCTCTTTGGACTCTTCTCGCTGAATACTCGAAAAGTCGCTACTTCCCGCTCCACTTTGGGCCCTGCATTTTGAAAACAACATTGGCCTTGCACGTTGCACATCTTCAATATCGTGGTCTTGGCAAAGGCATTCGAAATTGTCGGGCTTTGACCCTTTTGTCGATTTAGAAGATGACGCCATGTTGTTTTTCAACATGAGTACAATGCAATCTCGTCCCCAGGGCCACCTCCGCTTTACAGATGGCGGAACCCTGGGGCTTGGTCAAGCCCAAATCATACCGTCCAGAAGGACGTCGGACACCTTATTGAGACTTATATAACGGAGTAACTGGTTAGCTTTCAGTTGAGGTTAGGGTAGCAGTTTATATAGTTAAATTTAGGACTAAGCAACCCGAGAAGCTAGGTGGTACAGTGGTACGGTAGGCTAGGTAAGCCTAAGCCTAGCTGAGGTCACAGGTTCAACCTAGACTGGGTTCAATCCCGAGTGGGGATTTTTATAGATTTTCTTTTTTACACTTAAAAATTTATTGAAAATAAAATTCTAAGTGTCGTCATTACGTTATATAAGTCTCAATAAGGTATCTGACGTACTTCTCGACAGTATGACTTTGGCACAACTCTGGGGCTTCCGAGGCCGTTTACATGATTAGAAAATGGTCACACCCACTCAGCCAATCAGTGCCCAGTAATTGTGTGCTCTATATCCCATAAACTGTCTTAAATTATGTAAAGAGGCGGGGGCTTTGAAGCCCAGGGAAATTGTGGGGTAAACTAACTACTCATTAGTAAGCTCTATATAGAACATGCTAATGAATTCTTTTGTTTTCCTTTGTCTAAAAGCCTAATAAGTATGCTCTATATCGGGCATACTAATGAGAAAATAGAGCATACTAATGAGTATACAGAGCATACTAATGAATTACAGGCTGCTAATTTAAACAAAAACAACTTGCAGTTATAACAATGACAATTTTATTTGAAGTTCTCGCTTTACATAACTTAAGCAAGAGATTAATTACCAAAATAACAAAACCAAATTCGACTTAACAATTTTTAGGAAAAATTAAACGAAAGACTGGGTCTTTCTGCGTGTACCGGTACTCATTGTCTTCTATTGTTTGTTTGGTCTTGTTTTGCATTTGTATTATTGCCGTTCTTTGTTCCTTTTGTTTTACGTCATCTGTCCTCTGGTACACACAGAAACAACCGAAAGACTGGTCTCACCGTGGTTTGGAATTCTGTCTCTTTCTCTTTGCTCAATTTCGTTCACTGTCGCAGGCTTTTGGAAACGTGCACTTTTGTCGAATTCATATCATCCCCCAAGCACTCGGATATGTCTACGCTCTCAAAAGCTAGTAACTCTTGAGTGGCAAGGACGGCCTCAAGTTCCTCGAGCTCTGTATACTGGCTCATAGCCGGAGCAAATGAGCCATCAAAACAACAAAGAATAAACAAAGCTCCAAAGAAAGAAAAGCATTGTTATTCGTAAAATTCTTCCAACGTTACGGCGACATCCAAAACAAAATAACAGCGTGATTCCCAAATGTGAATTTCTACGCGGATATGACCATTTTCTAAGACGGTTAGACAATGAACGCTCGTGTCCTATGGGATATAGCACCTCTCGCATTAGATAGAAGTGCCACTCGGGCTACGCCCTCGTGGCCTTCTATCTATGCTCGAGGCACTTTATCCCACAGAACACTCGCGTTCATTGTCTAACCCTTACTTAAAACGGTTTAAACAGGCCGTTATTGTTGTTGCATCAAGAAAAGCGGCTCAAATTCGACAACAATAGGTATTGTATTCTTGACGTTTTTGCCATGCCAGCGGCGAAACAATGGCTTTTTACAAGCGAGGAAATTCACAATGTCGAATACTTCTCTCTAGGGAGATTTGAATCTTTCGCGGGACCCCGGGGGAGGAGTACTCTGCAAATTTTTGGTTGGGGGTGTGCGGCTGGGACTCTGAGACCCTTAACCTATACTACACCATTTTAGCTGCATTTTGCAGCCCTATTTTAGACTAAACACCGAAAAACCCTACTCTATCCTAGACCTATTCCAGACTTGCTATTTTCCAGAAGCTCGTTCACTATCACAGTTATTAGTTAACAGGGGTCAGTAAAAATGCCGTACTGCCCGCCATACCGATTTTTAAATGCCATTTGCCAGTAAACCTTGTCTAGACTAAATTCTTCATGCAACTGATCAGTTTCGCGGAAAATCATACCCTATTCTAGACCTAAAATCTCTGATTACTATACCCTATCCCAGACTAAACTGTCTGAAAACCATACCCTTCACAGCGGCACATACCCATATAGTGTAATATTCTACCCTGGGTATTGTTATTAATGACATGGTAATAAGATATGGAGAATCGCTCTGGCCTGGGACAAGCCCAAGACCAGGCGAAGATGGGAGCTGAGAGGATCAAGCCCGACTTACTCGATCGGGTGGGAGGGTGGGTTGCCAAACTCTTCCCTTTTGCGGCCTCGAGTAGAGTGATGGGGTGGGGCACATGTAACTTCTTTTATAGTCTCATTAACATAATCCCCAGGGTATTAATTACCAATGCAAATTGAGTTTGCATAGCTCATATATGAGAGTACCTCCCCCGGGCCTGGGGGGGCGGGACCAAGCTGAGAAGCAGTTTCCCACGTGGGGGAGGGATAGAGTTATAACTAAAACGACAAAACTAACAACGCTGGAGTGGGTGGTAAGCGACAGTTTGTCAGCAAGACACACAAAAGTTCCTATAGTAAACGTTCTTATGACTTATAACGTAATTCGTTCTGAGTTATCATTATAATTTGATGATGTAAGTTGTTGTAAAAACAATAAAAAGCAATTCGTCAAATACTATATAAATATGTATAGTGTGCATTCGGTGCATTCGGTAATCATCTGAAAGAACTGACACTTGACACGAAAGGCGTATAATATGAGAGAGATAAGAATTTGAGAAAAGTCTTTGGCACCCAGGTTACACTATATGCAATTCTAAACTCAAAAATTGAGTTTGAGGATGTTTTTCTACTTCGTCGTGACCGTTTCGGTTGCGATTTCGATAATTAAAAAAATATATTATAATAATTCGTTAGAACAGTTTACGTACCTGCACACGGAGCGATGAATAGCACAGCCCCCAGGAAAATCAATGGATGCATCTTAGCCAAAGAATAAATCTGCAAATGAGATTATAAGATATATCAGCAGATAAGTTGTTTTGAATGGAACTGCACTTACTGTTCAATGCGGGGCACCTTACTAAACCGCGAAACACCGAAACGAAACAGCGAAACACCAAACGGAAACACTGAAACATCGAAAATACCGAAACGAAACAGCAAATCCCCCCAAACGAAACACCGAAACGAAACACCCAAACACTCAAAAGAAACACCGAAACATTTTTTTTCAGTCTGTCCTTTCCATCCATCGAGATATTATCGGCGACTGCGAGGGATTGGTGCAAGAGCGGGAAAATAGTAGAGTCCAGGTCGCACGGCCGGCTGGTCGCATGTTGTTCGCTCGCTGGAGTCCTCGCTAGAGTCCACTGGCGTGATGTCTAACACGAATGATTTTGAGTTATTCATGTTTTATTTATATATTTTGACAGTTAAAGCCTCTTCCGGCTTCCTTGCCATTATATCTTTCCTATAGTGTTAGGATGTATGAAATTGAAAGAAGTAATAGCAAAGGTGACAGAGAAGGATTCAGGAGATGAGCGCGAGCCGAGGCGGACGCGGCACCCCCTTTTGTCTAGAATTTTTTTTTCTTTTGAAAACAACGTCTATCGGATGGTATTTTGAGATGGATGACTCTAGTTTAAAAAGATCCCATACCACACCGGTTACTTCGATTTCGTTTGTAAAGTCATGCATGTTTGACCACGACCAACTTCATTTTATTGAATATTTCAAAATTTCTTATTCAATATGGGATCCTGGCATTTGCAAAATTTGAGCGCCCAGAATGCACCAAATTGCATCTCAGAGGACTTAAATTATCAAAATGTTTAGGGGGAGAATCGCCAGACCCCTCTAGAAAGGCGCGCATAACCGCGCTAAATTGGTGTCATACAAATTTTTAATGCCCCCTCTTTCTAAAATTCCCAGATCCGCTCCTGGGTGACATTCAATCAATCAAGCGATCAAATACAACTGGCAGGGATAATTTAGACAGTGTGGTACTTACAATGCAACAAAGCAGGAGAAAGACGTTAATTTCAAACATATTGTTGCTACCGTTAAGGATTTCAAGGGAAATATCCTGACAGTTGCCATTTTGCAAGGAGGAAGACATAGTTCTGCGCTCCACGTGGAAATGCAAGGGGAACTTTCAAGAGACCCTATATGCGCGCAGAGCCATCAACATTGCAAGGCATCAGGGAGGACTGTCTTTCGAAGAAACCAAAGAAACTGTATGGTGAAGCATTCAAGACAAGTGGTAGCTTGTTGGAGAGTTCTTCGGGATCATCTGAGCCATGAAGTCCCAACAAGCGAACAACATGCGACCAGCCGGCCGCGCGACCTGGAATCTACGTTTTTTATTTTCCCGCTCTCACACCAATCCCTCGCAGTCGCCGATAATGCTCTGTGCTCTGTTCAGTTTTAAGGAACCTGTTTCGGTGTTTCGTGATTAAGGTTACAGTGTACCTTCAGATCGAAAATTTATCGAAAATTATTTTTTGGCGTTAAAATAAAGTTTTCAGAATGAACTTACATCCAAAAAAAAAAGTATCGAAAAATAGTGAAAATTGACGGAGAAATGACGGTATAACTTTTGTGGGCGGAGTTTGTTTATGAAGCGATATGTTTTTTTAAGCGCTGTTTTCTCAAAGTTAATTTTTCGCTTGTTGGGGACACTTTAAAGAGAACTTCAACTCAAAGGGAATTTGTTCGATTTTCCTCAAATTTGGACAGAAGCTAGGCTAACATATAATCAACAAAAACGTGTCGGCGAATTTCTTAATTCCGAAAACTTTTTCGTCAAGAGCCATTTCCGTGCGATCATTCCAATTTTTTTCTCCCCTTTTCGAAAATATTCTGTAACTTTTCACTGCAATTGAATATGGGAAATCGCCGACACGTTTTTTTAGCGCTTCGTGTCCGGAAATGCGAGAACAAATCAAATTAGCAAAATACAATAATCGCTTTGAGTTATAGCGTTTTAAAGCTGATTCGGACGTTCGAATTTAGACGTCGTAAAAAATTCGACAATTAATTTTATTACCAAATGGTTTCCATATTTAGATAGCCAGCTCTATAAGCTTTAATTTGATATCTGGGTTTAGGTATATTAAGTGTAATCTTAAGACGCTAGAGCTGTTGTACCGGAGACACCCCCGAAGGTACACTGTAACCTTAAAAAAAAGAAAAGACGGAAAAATTGGTATTTCGGTGTTTCTATGCTTCGTTTCGGTGTTTCGTTTCGGTGTTTCGCTGCCTTGTTTCGTTGTTTCGTTTCGGTACGGTACAATAAAAGAATAGAACTCTTTACCAAATTGAATGATTGAGAAGCTTTCAAAATGGCTGTCACGTGCCATGTTTAAAAACGCTGATCCCGGAACTTTTTTATTATTATTTATTTAGCACTCGCACCTTGTCTCACATTTTAACACTAACAAATGCACATTTACACATCTGCTGTGATGGGTTATGCCTTTTGCAGATCACACAATTAGAATTAGAATTAGAATTCGGTGTTTCGCTGTTTCGGCGTGTCGGAGTTTCGTTTCGGTGTTTCGGAGTTTCGGCGTTTCGGAGTTTCGTTTCGATGTTTCGGTGTTTCGGAATTTCGTTTCGGTGTTTCGTTTCGGTGTTTCGGAGTTTCGTTTCGATGTTTCGGTGTTTCGTTTCGGTGTTTTGGAGTTTCGTTTCGGTGTTTCGGAGTTTCGTTTCGGCGTTTCCTTCGGTGTTTCGTTTCGCTGTTTCGTTTCGCTGTTTCGCGGTTTAGTAATGCCCATATTTTTCCTTCAAACTGTGCTTTGTTATCAATGTGTTGAATTATAAAACAATTATAGCGAGAAAGCACGCGTGATATCGCCTAATACTTAGCCGACGAGGCCGAACCAGCAGAAACAGACATCACCAGTCTGATCAGTAAGCAGGGACAATCCTATTTTTGTACGATACGTGCGTTAATAAGGCCATGCGGATTAAATGGAATTGTCTTTTTCTAGTTTTATTCTTTGTATTGTTTGTAGTCGTTTTGCGTTCGAACGTTCTGTCGAGGGCACTTGGTAAGACAATGCTGGTTCTGTCATTCCGACAGAACCACCATTAACTACATTGACCAGCATTAACTACATTGTATTTAATTGTATTTACATTGACCAGCATTAACTACATTGTATTTAATTTTAACTTTTAAACAAACATTTTTATTATTCTATAGTTAGGTGTAAATTTTAACATATATTTACATATTTTATCCTTTTGTTATACTTTCATACTTCAGTTATACACGACCCCACAAGCTGTACAGCTTTAATTACTAATCGTGTCTTAATAAAAGTTTTACATTACATTACATTACATTACATTACATTACATTACATTACATTACATTACATTACATTACATTACATTACATTACAGTGACCTATATGATTATTCGGAGGCCCTCGATAGGGAGTTTGTATTGTTGGATTCATTAATTACACATTTCGTACTTTTATTTGTTAATTTTTCCTCTCATGTCGTAATTGTTTTTGTAAGCGTTTAATTTTCTTTATAGTTTAGATCTTTGGCAGTATTACGTAACCTCGCTCTCCTTTGTATTTCTTTGTTTCAATCATAAATTAAGGTTTTTTTTATCATATCGTGATTGTTATTTCTAGCGTTAAATTTTCATTATATTTAGTTCTTTTGTTGTGTTACGTAACCTCGTTTTCCTTTGTTTTTGTAGCTTAACGTATAAAAGTCACTACCTGTATAACTCAATCATCGTACATAGAGTTTAGTTTTTAAGCGATTTAAGGCGATTTAAGGCGACTTAAGGAAAAATTAGTTTAAAATATTGGCGACTTAAGGCGACTTTAGGCGACTTAACACTCATGTCCAATATAGACGCACGGATACAGTCTGTCAAACCCACGTTACGATCTGTACGGTCTGACAAACTGTAATAGTGACCAGTCGGTCCGTTGACAGTCCGTAAATTGCTTCTCATTAAAGCAAGTACAAGCAAAAAAACACGGACAGATACAGTTTGTCAAATGGATCATACAGTCTGTACGACTCGCTGATAATTATATGCATCAATCTGGCGGGTAACGGGTGAAACGGTATGACAGTCTGTACGGTCTGTACAGACCGTAAAAGCGGAAGTCGGTCTGTCGACAGTCCGTAAATTGCATCTCATTAACAAAGATACACGACGAAGGGTGAACCAACACAGCACAGCGAAACCGAAGAACGTGTATATATCTCGTACTAAAAGCGTGTGCAATGGAATTACACGTTTCAATACACATATTAAGTACAAACGAAGATACACAACGAAGGGTGAACCAACGCAGCACAGCGAAACTAAAGAACATGCATATATCTCGTTCTAAAAGCGTGTGCAAAGGAATTACACGTTTCAATAGTCATAAATAGAAACGAAGATACACAACGAAGGGTGAACCAATGCAGCACAGCGAAACTAAAGAACATGTATATATCTCGTTCTAAAAGCGTGTGCAAAGGAATTACACATTTCGATAGACATAAATGGAAAGATACAAAAGCAGCAGAATTTAGAAGGGAATTATCAAACGCGCGCGACTGACGAGCATTATTATTTCCCCAGTCAGGCCATTAAACCAAAATCCCGAAAAGCGGCAGACGCAGCACAGCGAAACCGAAGAACGTGTATATATCTCGTTCTAAAAGCGTGTGCAATGGAATTACACGTTTCAATACACATAAATACAAACGAAGATACACAACGAAGGGTGAACCAACGCAGCACAGCGAAACTAAAGAACATGTATATATCTCGTTCTAAAAGCGTGTGCAAAGGAATTATACGTTTCAATAGTCATAAATAGAAACGAAGATACACAACGAAGGGTGAACCAATGCAGCACAGCGAAACTAAAGAACATGTATATATCTCGTTCTAAAAGCGTGTGCAAAGGAATTACAAGTTTCAATAGTCATAAATACAAACGAAGATACACAACGAAGGGTGAACCAACGCAGCACAGCGAAACTAAAGAACATGTATATATCTCGTTCTAAAAGCGTGTGCAAAGGAATTACACGTTTCAACAGTCATAAATACAAACGAAGATACACAACGAAGGGTGAACCAACGCAGCACAGCGAAACTAAAGAACATGTATATATTTCGTTCTAAAAGCGTGTGCAAAGGAATTACACGTTTCAATAGTCATAAATACAAACGAAGATACACAACGAAGGGTGAACCAACGCAGCACAGCGATACTAAAGAACATGTATATATCTCGTTCTAAAAGCGTGTGCAAAGGAATTACACGTTTCAATAGTCATAAATACAAACGAAGACACACAACGAAGGGTGAACCAACGCAGCACAGCGAAACTAAAGAACATGTATATATCTCGTTCTAAAAGCGTGTGCAAAGGAATTACACATTTCAATACACATATTAAGTACAAACGAAGATACACAACGAAGGGTGAACCAACGCAGCACAGCGAAACTAAAGAACATGTATATATCTCGTTCTAAAAGCGTGTGCAAAGGAATTACACCTTTCAATAGACATAAATAGAAAGATACAAAAGCAGCAGAATTTAGAAGGGAATTATCAAACGCGCGCGACTGACGAGCATTATTCTTTCCCCAGTCAGGCCATTAAACCAAAATCCCGAAAAGCGGCAGACGCAGCACAGCGAAACCGAAGAACGTGTATATATCTCGTTCTAAAAGCGTGTGCAATGGAATTACACGTTTCAATAGACCGTGTGCAAAGGAATTACACATTTCAATACACATAAATACAAACGAAGATACACAACGAAGGGTGAACCAACGTAGCACAGCGAAACTAAAGAACATGTATATATCTCGTTCTAAAAGCGTGTGCAAAGGAATTACACGTTTCAATAGTCATAAATACAAACGAAGATACACAACGAAGGGTGAACCAACGCAGCACAGCGAAACTAAAGAACATGTATATATCTCGTTCTAAAAGCGTGTGCAAAGAAATTACACGTTTCGATAGACATAAATAGAAAGATACAAAAGCAGCAGAATTTAGTAGGCAATTATCAAACGCGCGCGACTGACGAGCATTATTATTTCCCCAGTCAGGCCATTAAACCAAAATCCCGAAAAGCGGCAGAATTTAGAAGGTAATTGTAATTATCAAACGCGCGCAACTGACGAGCATTATTATTCGCCCAGTCAGAATTTAGAAGGGAATTATCATCGACGATTATTATTCGCCCAGTTACGTCAAAACACGATCCCGAAAAGCGACAGAATTTACCCGGCATAGTAAATCGAACGTTCGGAAATCGAACTCAATCGAACGAAATCGAACACCGGACTTTCAGTGAGTTCGATTTCCGAACAAATCGAATTCAATCGAACAAATCGAACTCAATCGAACTCAATCCATCTGAATGTGTTCGACTGAGTTCGGAAACTGAACTCAATTGAACACAATTAAATTAATTGCGTTCGATTGGCTCTGGTAAACCTATACAAAGCAAGCCCATCAAACAGGTTTTTCTTGTGCTTTTTTTACAATTTATTCAATAACAGAAATCCCATTTATAAACTGTCCACGGCAGTTAAGAGAACAGAACAGAACACTTACCAAGTTATCGAAGCATTTACAGGCCACATCGAAGCAACCGGTTAACGTTGAAGATGACCTAATTGTCCGCGCTCGTTTGCAATTCGGAATGCACGGCCTTTCTCGCCTATTTTCTTTAAAGCCTTGAAAACTTCGTCATCCTTGACGTCAAAGCGGCATTCCTTGTAGCCTTTTACTACGCATTTGAAGCTTACAATCCACAGCGCATCTGAAGCCATTTCTGCGGAATTTCTTCGTTTACGAAAAACACGTATGCTACACTCCGGGCTGAAGTAACTCGAGCTTCCAAGATCTGGTTGTGGATTTTCAACGCCTGTTTTACACAAATCACGAGTTCGAAAATCGAACGTTCGATTGGGTTCGATTGATTTTTTTTTCTTTTCGGTGAGTTCGATTTCGTTCGATTGCCGAACTCAATCGAACTCAATCCATGAATTGAGTTCGATTGAGTTCGATTGAAATTGAGTTCGATTGGGTTCGATTTACTATGCCGGGAATTTAGAAGGGAATTATCAACGACGATTATTATTCGCCCTGTTAGGTAAAAACAAGATCCCGAAAAGCGGCAGAATTTAGAAGGGAATTAATCGTGGAATTTAATTTTTCTTAACCGATTGCGTTGCACAGTGTTGGTCAAAGCTTTCATTTTATGCGGTGGCTCCTAAAAGAGCCCGTTTATTTAAGGATGAGTCAGTCATCACTGCTTTGGCAGACCGTTGAGACGAAGCAGCTTATTCTTGGCTTTCACTTACGTCATATCAAAATTCAGAAGCATTAAAAAATAGATTTTGAATCCAAAATGTTTATGGAATTGCAAAGAGTTTAAAACTACACATCTTGGCCAAATTTTGAAGCGCAAAAGCATTTCGTTCAAGAGTTATAGGCGAACGAGTATTGATATTTTTAGTAAGAAATGTATGGAGCGGCCATCTTTGAAGGGGCACAAAGATGGCGGACAAAAATTCAGTTTTAATTACACCAAAAATCACATCCAAAAATATTGTATTTGCTATAAGCTCAATTAACTCGGCTTATAAGCACTTATAATGCAAACATTAAGGCCTAGGGCAAACGTCGAACTTCACATGTGCCGAATCTAATGCAAATGAGCAAAATCTATTGTTCTTGCTCATTTGCATTAGATTCGACACATGTGAAGTTCGACGTTTGCCCCAGGCCTAACTTTCAGCTTATTCAATTTTGTTTATTTTCGTGGCTTATCTGAAATAGCGTGACATATTGCGTGACACATTTAAAACCTTTGTAAATCGGAAGCAAAACACCGTTAAAACTTTTTGTGAAAGATTATAACACTTGTATCCACATACCATGTTAGAAACAGCTTTGTAGGACGTTTTCTTTAGATTTTTTAATTTTTATGACGTCATGTGAAAGCCAAGAATTATAGTTTATATCAAAATAGAACCAAGTGCTTCTTTTCGTGTCTATATTGATCACATTTTATTACGGAGAGTACAAACCAAAATTTTATCTTTAGTTTACGCTGCCATGTTGCCACACCAGATAATAGGTTTTATAATTTTCTAATTTTTGTCTCGCGTTATTAATAATAACGAGGCCAACGTATTATCCTTCTTTATCAGATTAATTTGTTTGTTAGAAGCCACCGCCTTGTCAACGATAACCCATTGGAAAGCAACCAATAGTTCATCTCATTTTATTATTTCGAATTTCCTATTTTGCATATCTTTTTCAGCTAAGGCCTCTTTTAGCTTGGCTATCTTACGGAAATGGTAAATGCACACAACATTTTAATAGAAAAATAGTTCAAAGCTACGGATCTTGTAACATATTTACTGCTCGTATGCAATTTTTGCCTCGAAACGGTCTCAAAAGACCGTTTGAGATCTTAAAGTGCCTATAAAATGTATTTTTTTCTTCGTTTTTCAGTAGTTTATTATGTCCAAAGAACGAAAATAATAATCATTTCCCGAGGAAACGAAAGAAAATCGTATTTTTAGCCGCTCGAAGATGCGTCCCTTCGGTTGAAAAGTGGCTCCAATTTTTGGAGAGCCTGGGGCGAGTGGGAGTGAGTGATGACGTAAATTACGTAAATAGTATAACGATTTGATATAAAAAGCAAGGCTGATAAACGGTACGGAAACGACTATATTTGTAAAAAATCCAATATTTCGAAAGGCACAGCCTTTCTTCTTCAGGGTCTTACAGATAATAACTCGTAAGGCAAAAAAACGTTACAATTGAAATTTGAAAGGGGGCGGGGATTAAATATGATACTATGACAGCATAAACTGAAGTGACAAAGTAAATGTAAATAACCGTAAAAGTGCCTTTCGAAATATTGGATTTTTTACAAATATAGTCGTTTCCGTACCGTTTATCAGCCTTGCTTTTTATATCAAATCGTTTTATTATTTTATAGCTGATTAGATCCTTTACTACAGGATCCGGTGCTTCTATCTCGTTACGGTGGTCTTTGCATATACAGTTATTTGTTTTCGTAAATAGTATCACAAATTGGTTTTATCGACTGAGTCGATAAGGTAAATTAGCCACCGTAAAAAAATTCGAGAAAGCTGACGTTTCGAGCGCTAGCCCTTCGTCAGAGCGAATCAAGGGATTGTGGGTAGTGTGTGGTTTTATATAGTAGGAGGAGCTCCGCCATTGGTGGAAATTTGGTGACGTGAAAAGCAAATGTAAATTAGTTGAATGAAAAGCGTTCGTTAATTCCGTGGGGTTTGAGAGAGCCGATTCGAAAGATGATTTTTTGTTCTAAGGTTTTACGGCTTTCTGTGTTGCCCTGGTGTAGGGAAACGCCACAGATTGTCATGTGTTGTTTAGAATGGTTAGCAAGATTGAAATGACGCGCGACTGGTTTGGATGCGTCTTTATCATTTTTTTCAACGTCTCGGAGATGTTCTCGAAAACGGTCGCCCAGTCTCCTCCCTGTTTCGCCAATGTATATCTTTTTGCAAAAAGTACATGTTATGCAGTAGATAACATTTACGGAGGTGCATGTGAAACGATCAGTGATTTTAATAGATCGTTTAGGTCCCGTTATTTTGTTGGCGTTGTGAATGAAAGGACAAGTGCTGCATCGTGTGCGTGCGCATTTAAAAGTTCCCGGTTCATCGTCAGATTTCAATGTACTCGTAACTAGAAAGTTGCCTATGTTTTTGTCACGTTTGAATGAAATTAGTGGGGGTTGTGAAAAAATTCTGCCAGTTTCGGGGTCGTTTTGGAGCAATTTGAAATTTTTTAAAATGATGCTTTTGACTGTGTGATTGTGTGGGTGGAAAGTGAGGGTGAATGGAATTCTCTCGTTCTCTTCCTTCTGTGATGTTTGTAGTGCTGATTGTCTGTCGATCTGTTGTGCACGTTGTTGGCCCGTATTAACAACAGAGTCAGGGTACCCACGTTTCTTGAAAAACTGGCACATTTCTTCCGATTTGTTGGAAAAATCGGAGTCATCACTACAAAGACGTCGAAGTCTGAGAAATTGAGAATACGGAATGGCGTTTTTAACGTGTGATGGATGTGAGGATGAATGTAACAGATAACTGTGGGAATCTGTAGGTTTGTAGTGCACACTTGTGGATAAACTGTTGCCGTTGATCGAAATATTGATGTCGAGAAAAGCGACAGAGGTTTCAGAAATTTCCCAGGTGTATTTTAGAGCCGGATGAAAAGTATTGACAGAAGTTATGAATTGATTAAGTTCTTCTTTACTGGAAGAGGTAGCGCCAATGCAGTCATCGATGTAGCGGCCGTAGAGTTCGGGTTTGGTTCCTTGGTACTGATCGAAAAATGTCTTTTCGACGTAGCCTACAAAAAGGTTAGCATAGCTTGGTCCCATTTTGGTGCCCATGGCGACTCCATTTACTTGTTTGTAGTAGTTTTGGGAAAATGAAAAACAGTTAAGTGTCAAAACTAATTCGGCTAAGCGGAGCAGTGCTTCTGAACTTGGGTTTTGAATGGAGCGCTGGTCGAAAAAATATTTTAGTGCTAAAAGTCCTTCGTCATTGGGGATGACGGTATATAAAGAGGTAATGTCCATAGTGAAAATTAATTTGTTTTCGCTGGGAAAACTGAAATCACGGAAAATTTCGAGTGCGTGATTGGTGTCTTTAATGTACGAGGGTACTGATTTGACAATGGGGGCCATGATTTTGTCTAAATAGCTAGAAATTAGTTCAGTAGGACAGCTACAAGCGGAAACAATTGGTCGGCCCGGATTGTTTGGTTTATGGATTTTCGGCTTGAAATAGACGCGCGAGGTTCTAGGAGTAGTGATGATGAGATTATTGGCGGTAACTGGTAATTGTTGTTTAGTAATGAGGTCTTGGATAGTTTCTTTGACAATTTTTTGGTTGGTAGGAGTGAGATCTTTATCAACTTTGGCAAAGAAAGCAAATTGGTTTGTTTACGCTATAATTCCCTTGGAATCCTAATAGCGTGAGGGTCATTTTGCCAACGTTTTTGCCTGTACAAATGTCAGACAGTGCCTAATATGTTTCTTTACAGTTCTCGATCTGAATGCGGAGTGGATCAGTTTCGTATCACTCTTGATCAAATGAAATGATCGTGTCCACTGTAGTTTTGCCGTAGCGAGGCGAACCGACTGTGCCGCTTGAGCGAAGGAAGTGAACATGAAGAAGACGGACTTTGATTTAGATTATTGGATGTGAAAGGTATACATTTTAGTAGCACAGCGTCTCAGTGGTTCGCCAGTTGAGTTGTAAGCTTGTTGAACGCAGAGGTTTCATTTTAGTGGTTCTGTGACTAGCGTTTATCGAACGCGAACGATATATTTGTAGTACAAACAAGACAATGTATATTACATGATATAAGCGACTCGGCCGGTCTTCTCTGAAGTTCATTGATCGTGCGTGGAGGTTTTGAGCTTATTTTATCGGCTTGGCAGTTCGCCCGTCTACTTAAAGTTCTGTTTTCAATGCGAAGGATATATGTCTTAGCTGCTTGGCGGCTTGCTAGTTGAAAGTTTCTAAATTATACTGAATATGTTATGCATATCTGAGGTGGTGTTTTTCTGGCGGCGGGCTGAATTGTCTGAGAATTGAATGAGAATGGTGTATTTTTAGCGGCAAGGCGCCTTGATAGCGTATTTATTTATTTATTCAAAATGTTTAAACTCAAGTATATACGTAATAATTAAGGCGCTGTTACACTAGGCAATATTTCGTGCAACTTGTCTCGCAACAACTAAAAACCGTGCGTTGCGATGCTGCGAGACAAGTTGCCTGGAGGGTGTTACACTAGGCAATGTTTCATGTAATTTGTCTCGCCCGACGGTGAAAGGAGCAATTTCATTGGCTAAAGTCACAAAACGTTGCGACACAAGTTGCAGGAAACATGTTACACTACGCAACGCTTGAAAAATTCGTTGCGGCGTGGCGAGAATCGTTGCGAAAAGTAGAACCGACTTCTACTTCTTGCAACGATTGCGGCAACAAAAAAATCGCGAGAAATGTTTGTTGCGGGGTATGTTACACTGGGCAATTTTTCATGCAACTTGTGTCGCAACAAAATTGCGAGACAAGTTGCACGAAACATTGCCTAGTGTAACAGCGCCTTTAACCTTCTTAGGCCTGGTTCAAACGTCGAACTTTACATGTGCCGAACCTAATAATTAGGTTCGGCACATGTAAAGTTCGACGTATGAATCAATTAGGAACGGCACTTTTGTATTTGGGTCGACTCTGCCGTTCTATTCGACTAAGCTTGTCGAATAGAACGGCAAAAGATCGACTTCGATTCAGACGTCGAACTTCACATGTGCCGAACCTAATGCATAAATTATGTTAACGTATTTTTAAATATAACAACGCTTCTGATTGGCTATTTAGTGGGTTTTCGCGCCTTTGCAGACAGAACTCACAGAAGCGTAACGACGGTTTACCAGCATTCACGTTGTAGATTTTTTATAGACTGAAACTGGACAGCTTAAATCGGTATTCTAAAAAGTTGCTTTTCTTTATATCCATAAAGAAATCGTAATGTATTTTAAAATTTATGCCGTTACTTTATTTTGTCCAAATGTCACGATCATGATCTCCTCAGCTGTCTTCTTGCCATAACTGAAGACAAAGCACACTAAAATGATCTAAAATCAAAACAAGAATTTCCAAGCTTGGTGAATTTTACTTTTTTCGGTTTATTTCGCTATTTTAAGCAGTAAGGATGATATTTCTTTTCGCCAGAAATTAGGTTCGGCACATGTAAAGTTCGACCGTCTGAATCAACAGTCGAACTTAATAGTTTGGGTCGACCTAAATAGGTATTAGGTTCGGCACATGTAAAGTTCGACGTTTGAACTGGGCCTTAGTTCAGTGTCTTGCCAGCGATTGAACATTTCTGGAAATTTTAACCGCTGGGCGGTTTGTAAGTGTACAGAGTTCAAAGTATTGTGTTTTAGTGTTTACATTTACATTTATGTCTGATTTATATTTCCAGTTGTTATAAAATTGATCGAATCGAACACGCAATGATTCAGCGATGTATTTTGTTACGAATAGTCTTACGCATCTGTAGATATAGTTTTGATAGATGTTCCGTAGAATAGAAGCCTGCTAGTGAACACTTGCGTCGCTCCACTTTGAATTTTATAATTCGGAATACCGTATCGGTACCGTATAAACATTTATATAACTCGCCAGTCAGTGCCGATCGAGTTCAGTATATTTTTGTAGCCCTGACTGACTTCGACGGGCTCTCCAGTCGAGCTGAGCAAGCTGAGGCTTGAAGGAACGGCATGAATTAAGCAATGTTCTTTGTTTCATCCCGCCCTGAAACAATCGAATGTAACAAACACAAATTATTGAATCAAACGAAATATCTATCTAAGATATTTTACTAGCTCCCACACTACTTGTTCATGAACACGCACGTATTCATTGATTCCTAAACGAATAACCATTGCAATACAGACCATTAAACCGTTTCACTCCACACTGAAATTATTCGAAAATTATGGAATGTCGACAAATTTGCGGAATGTCGGCAGATCGACTCTCTTTCACGGTCTGTACAAACCGTACAGACCGTCAAACTGTTTGACCCCACACTCGGAGTATGTAGTGAAAATATTCTAAGTCCCCTTAATGAGATGCAGTTTACGGACTGTCAACGGACCGACTCTCTCTTTTACGGTCCGTACAAACCGTACAGACCGTCAAACTGTTTGACCCCACACTCGGAGTATACAGCGAAAATATTCTAAGTCCCCTTAATGAGATGCAGTTTACGGACTGTCAACGGACCGACTCTCTCTTTTACGGTCCGTACAAACCGTACAGACCGTCAAACTGTTTGACCCCACACTCGGAGTATACAGCGAAAATATTCTAAGTCCCCTTAATGAGATGCAGTTTACGGACTGTCAACGGACCGACTCTCTCTTTTACGGTCCGTACAAACCGTACAGACCGTCAAACTGTTTGACCCCACACTCGGAGTATACAGCGAAAATATTCTAAGTCCCCTTAATGAGATGCAGTTTACGGACTGTCAACGGACCGACTCTCTCTTTTACGGTCCGTACAAACCGTACAGACCGTCAAACTGTTTGACCCCACACTCGGAGTATGTAGTGAAAATATTCTAAGTCCCCTTAATGAGATGCAGTTTACGGTCTGTCAACGGACCGACTGGTCACTATTACAGTTCGTCAGACCGTACAGATCGTAACGTGGCTTTGACAGACTGTATCCGTGCGTCTATATTGGACAACACTCCGACTTAAGGCAACTTTAGGCGACTTAAGGCGATTTAAGGCGACTTAAGGCAACTTAAGGTGACTGAAGGCGACTTTAGGCAGCATAAAAGTGTTTCTAAAAAGTCAATGAAACAAAAGTTATTGACAGTCTCTTCATCACTATACCTAAATACCAAGCCACCGATCTCTGGAGAGAAATATGAGACAGGATTCAAGCCAGGTCCGATTGAGTCAGGACTTAAGTCAGTTTGCGACCAAGGACTCCAGTTCAGGTTAGACATAGAGTTAGGGTTTGGGCTACAGCTTGAGTCCTGACATGAATCCTGGCATTCATGATAGTTTGTCTCATATTTCAATAAACAAAATTATCACAATCAGTTCACTTGGTCTCAGATAGACTTAAGTGACTGTAAATCTCCAGTTTCCAGATTTTAAAGCCCCTTTTAGCTATACTGAGATTCAAATTATTACAATAACAACAATAACATTATATAAATAATATGAATGCTAAATTGTATTATGAACATTAATTAGCCAAACAAGAGGCAGGAACAATATTACTTATCTAGAATGAGAAAAAATTCAGTTAGCTGCTTAAATGTTTTTAAGATAATTTGCAATAAAAACAATAATCATACAAAAATATAAAGATCATATACACTGCCAAACAAAATCTTGGGATAAAAACTTTTTCACTTAAAAATGGATTACCTGATCTGAATCAAACTAACATACATTTTCCTTGACTTATTTATACAACAATGAACAAAGGCATCGGATTAGTTAAATAAAAATCACTTCTCGATTTCACATATTACATAAATTTGGTTAATTTATCTGCCACTGTTGTGGCAGTTGCACAGTCAATTTTGGCTCGAAAGCTTGGCAAACGACATCCAAAACTGTTTGGTCAGGCACCCAGCCAATTTGTTGTTCTCCTGCCTTAGTCCAATAGAATATTCCCATATCATATTTGGTACCGTAAGCGAGGGTCCTTCTCAATGGCGCATCTTTCCCATTTTCTCCAACTATTTTTCCGGCTCCTGAAAACTTGGATGTTCCACTGACAGGGAACCGAACCCTCGTAGGAGACTTTCTAGCAGGGTTGATTAGTTCTGCTTCTAGGCCCGAAATTATGCTCTCACACTTTTCCACCTGGCAACATTTTAATTTAACCTGTCAAAACAAAACTAAGTCTTAAATAGTGTTACTGATGAGGCTGTTGACAGATTTACCGGTGTAGAAGTTAATTATTACCTCAAACATTTCCAGAAAATAATGGATCACAAACGAATGCACAGCAAATGACAGAGTTGACAATATTTACATTGGCGTCCGCCATTTTGATTCTCCCAGAATTCCTTTCAAATCGTAGATGGTTTCCATGCTTCGCGCGTTTCTTTTCCTCCCGCGCGCTCCCCGCGCGCGACTAGCTACCGCGCTCGCTTAACCAATAAATTTCAGAAATTTACATCTACCTTACCTTGGTCCTCGACCGGACCAACACTCAGGGTCTTAAAATAATTGAGGAGAATGTGCCGCCTTTGTAATGACTTCAGCAAATGGTATGACATTCTAGTCTTCTCGGATAAGGACGAAAAAACTGTAGGTCCCGTCTCACAGTACTCTCTGATCTGTTCTTGTGGGACGTTAAAGATCCCACATCACTGTTCGAACGTAGACCCCGGTGATGTGGTCAACCTTGCGGGTTGTGGGATTGGTAGGGATGGCACCTCGCATGGGACCTGAGTCCCGTTCGTGCCTTTCCCTCTGGACTGTATAAGTCCAGAAAAGTTGTTAGAAAAGAAAATAGAAAAGAATTGAGTTGTCGGAATTAGTTTTCTTTTCGCAATACAAGCAGGAAGCCAGTCAATGGCTACAAGAACGATTTCAAAAATTCCAGGCCAGCTTGATTGACAATCTACGCCACGAAGGTAAAGCACGTGAGTGGTAGCCCAGAGGGAGCCACGAAGCCTAGTCAGGCTGTACTGTAAAGTGGGAATGTGTTTCAATTTCAACAACAGCAACACTTCAGCTTTGGCTTTGTTTGCCGAATCAATTGAGTGCTAATTTTCTGAACATGAGTGCGCGCGCGCTCGCGCGCGTGGGCATCCATGTTCCAAAAGAAGTCACGTGGTCAAAACATGTGGCGGCCATGTTTGCTCGAGTGAGGGAAATTTTCCTGCTGAAAACAGCTGCAAATCCATTGCACATTCCTGCTTAATGGTTGATAACAAGAAATCCTTTTGACCTTTGTGACAGAGAGTCATCATAGTAACATAATCAACGCAAATTTTGCAATCTTGAGCGTATAGGTTGATTTAAATTCTTTACTTCATCAAACTGTCAAGAAGATGGCATATAAGTCTTACAAGTTGTAAAGAAGCTTCAAGTTTTCAAACGTTCAGTTACGATTGGTTGTAAATCGAATAATGTTGGATGGCTAGAACCCAGCTTAGAGGTTGTATGTGGGAGAAATGGCCCATTTTTGGTTGCTTTTTCACGTTGGGTAAGTAAGCTTAAAAGTTAATCAAAGTTCATTTTTTTACAGTTACATTGCCTTTGGTTAAGCTTATGATCTTTTCAAGCTTACTTGCTCAATGTAAAAGTGATAAGCAATAATTGCGGTTAATCCCAAAATACTTTTCAAATTATTGTGATCTTAGTGATCCAAAACAGCTCTCACTGTTGTTATAATACCCTGAAGGTGAAGGAATGCCTGCACCATTACAGTATATCAGTATTGACTGCTGATCAGCAGTGTTTCTCTTTTATGATGTTGCTCATATTAAATGTTGATTATAATATAAGTCACAACTTCATCCTTTCAGCAACACTTTGTCCATAAAATATAAGTAAACCTATAGAAATAGCTGTCAATGTTTTGAAGATGAACGAGTGTACCCTCCCTGGGGATGGACCATTTTACTTTTAGGGGTGGGGGGGTTGCGCATTTTGTTTTAGCAAGCATGAATTTTTTTTTACCATCTTGAGGCTGTGCTGTGCGTGAATTTTTTTCTTGGTATTCCCCCCCCCCCCCCCCCCCCCCCACCCTCAAAAATAAAATGGTCCATCCTTTATAGGGTTAAGCAAATATAATTGAAGCAACTAGGGCATGGTGCATGACTATTGAAGCATGGTGTTTTACTGCATGGGGCCATACCCTTGCAGTATATAATCATATATGGGAAATAAAAAAGAGATTTGGGGCAATAAATAAGTAAAAGTGAAACCTTTTAGGGCAATTTTAAGGTGTGCAGACCTTTTTTAAGCCTAACGACTTCAGGCGACCTTAAGCGACTTTAGGCGACTTAAGGCGACTTTAGGCGACTTAAGGCGACTTAAGGCAACTTAAGGTCCCAGAGTAGGCCTAATTTTCTGAAGAAGGCCGAAGGCCGAAACGTTATTTAACTATAGTCAGGACCAGTAAGAAATTCGCCCCATCGTTCTCCACTATACTTATCTACAAATTCACGTGGTGGTGTCGTATCCTTGGATCCTTCTGCTGAAGAGTTCACCGTTTGTGTAAACCTTTTTATTCAGCCTATATATTTATTAAGGCCCCGTCCACACGTATCCGGATATTTTTGAATCCGCAACTTTTTTGTTGCGGATTAGAAAATATTCGGGTCCACACGTAGCGTATTCGAATCGTATTTGCCCGTCTACACGTATCCGGATTCGCTCTAGTACCCAGGGCTCCTCTTTAATTGCTGTCAACAGAGTATGCGCAAAGGTCAACATTTTGTGCGCAGCGTCGTGCGAGTTTGGCGGCAAATTCGATTGCTTTCACCAAGTTCGACTGTAAACACGTTATTAGACTTGAAATAGGGAGCTTAAGCAACCACGACACCGACGGCAGCGAGAACTGCACAAAACAATACGTTTAATGATCAAAAAACTACCCTTGCACGTGAGTTTTACATTTTAGTACATTTCTTTGCCGTTCCCTGCAAAACAACGACGTCAAATGATCAAATTAGAGGTTTTGTGGAGAACGTGAACACACGGCGGTTAATATTCCTTTCTCCATTTGAACTAGAAAGCCGTCCCTTCAAATTCAGCTCCTTGACAATCCGGTCACATTAGCCAAACTAAACAAATTGAAGTAACTGCAAAGCAGTTTAAAATAGCGCAAACCATTTTTTCAAGTGACGTTTTCCTTAGCGTTGCCGTCGTCGTTGCTTAAACTCTCTATTCGATAAGTCCAAGTAGAAATGATGCAATGACATTTCGGTTTGCCTTGTTGAATAGTCGAGCGGTTAAAGACTGGATCCGATACTGTTACGTCAGCGTATTAAAAAATATCCGGATTCGACCGTCTACACGATGCCGTACTCGTAGCGTATTCAAAAATTTCCACTCTGGAGAGCGGATTCAAAAAGTTGCGGATTCGTTAGCCGAATTCGCCGGATACGTGTGGACGGAAGGCCGATCCGCAACAAAAAAGTTGCGGATTCAAAAATATCCGGATACGTGTGGACGGGGCCTAATTCAATAAAGGTTGCTTTGGTCATTGGTAATTGGGCATACGGAACACAATGTAATGCTTTGCTTGAGTGACCACCAAACAATAGCTTCCCAATGCCCAATTACCAATGACCAAAGCAACCTTTATTGAATTAGGTGTATATGTGAAGATTGGTTTTAAAACGATGATGCCGCTTGGAAGAAGGATCCTTTGGATACTACACGCTTGCACTCAAATGGTTAGGTAGTGTAATAGGAGCAAACAGCGAACTTCTTCACATGTCAAAAAATTTAATGTTCGTAGACGTTTCGCCCGTTCGGGCTTCTTCAGTACAATGTAAAAATTAAAAATACCTGGAATAAAAAATTTCCTAAAAATTGGTCATATATAGCGGGATTACAATTAAAATAATTTTTACAAACAATAAAGATCTTAATTACAAGTAGATAAAAAAGAATGGAAGTGCTAATTAAAAGCTCCCAAGCCACTACAGTGTTACATAGTTACAAACAGATTAAAAAATAAGGATCGTAACAAATTCCCAACTCAAAGTCCTTGAACAAAACAGGATCAAAATAAAAGTCCTTTGAATGATTAATAACAAAATACAAAAATTAAGCCCCTGAACTCTGGTATTGTAAACTATACTTCGGTTTTGTAACAAAGTCCTTGATTGAGCCCTTGAACGATTACAAAAATTGGTAAGAAGAACACTTGTAGATAATAGCATACAAAAATGTGGGCGAGTGACAAAAGTGGTAAAAATGCATTTAAACCGGTCAGGACACATCAAGGGACAATAAAGTAAAGGCAAGAAGTCTCTATTGTGTAATATTTTCGATTTATCTATCGCTTTTCAATTCCGTGACAAATCGTATTATTACCTATATTTCATTACTGTGTACCGGCTTCGAATCTGTAATTTCATGTGACTCACACACCACGGTTGGGCTGCCTGTGATCAAACGATACGGTCCATAGCAAAACGTTCGCCGAAGATACATCTAGAATTCGCCTTCCTTGAACCCAGAATGGATTATCTCTTAGACTACGAGCAGTCTCTCTTTCCCAGCTTAGTCCGTCGAGCGAGAACGAAAAGACATCAGCGTCATCAGCGAGCGGATAATGGCCACGCGAAACTGGGGGCGAGGCAGGCGCGCGGGAAAAGAGAGACTTGGCGAATGCACTTTCACGGTCGAGTGATTTTTCGGTATCAGATTTTACTTCTCTTCTCTTCTCATCCATTAGGTCACTTCATTTACGAAGCTTTTTCATTAAGAAATGAACTATTAGTTACAAGAATTGTAAATTAACCGATTTTGCTACTTTAATTTTATACTTTTTTTTTGTTTTTTTTTTTGTTTTTGGTTTTATATACAATACCATTTGTAATTGGGAATGCAAATAAACTGTTGCTGTTGTTACATCCTGTCAATCTACATGTCATCGTAATGCGGGAGATCTAACCCTAAACCAAATCCCTTTTAGCGCGAAGAGAGTAAAATGCTGCCAAAGAGATGAGTTCTTCGAACGATACTCCGAAAAAAGCCATTAGAGGTAGATCAGCAAAGGAACCTTACAGAGTGTACAAAAGAAACCAATTGCGTCTGTAAGAATTACTAACCAGCTATCATGCTGGAGATTCAAATATTTCAAACCGGATGCAATGACGCGATGCTTCTGACAATGGTGATACTGCCTACCTCCGAGAAACACATCAACTTAAACGCAGAATAAACTCCGAGGAGCTAAAAACAATTGCAACATGCCACTATTCCAATATAGACGTCCATTACCATCGCATAAGACTTGGATCTTAGAATCTTTTAGTCGTGACGAAGAAACACTATATCGCAAGTTATGCTAACCGCAGACTTGCGCTCACATTAATTGATCTCGAGTGTTGACAACTCGCCACCGCGGCGTTTCCTGCTTATCGACAGATCTTCGATCAAGAGCCAATCAGATATTTGAGTTGTGAGAGCAACTCATAATTCAAACGCCTGGCTGGGCTTAGTCTGTAGTCTCTCTTTTCCCGCGCGCCTGCCTCGCCCCCAGTTTCGCGTGGCCATTATCCGCTCGCTAATGTTTTTTCGTTTCTCGCTCGACGGACTAAGCTGGGAAAGAGAGATTGCTCGTAGTCTAGTTATCTCTGTAATGACGCATGTTGTTTGTCAAGGCTCCTTTTATACCGTAACTTCGTGTTTAACTAAGGTGAAAGGTCGGAAGCACAAGAATTAAGATTGACGACCGGGCTATCTTTCAATTTTAGGAATCCTAAAAACGACAGTATTACGCGACTGTCTGCATAGTACATTTCGCCGGACCGTACAAAAGTTCACAAAAACAACTTTTTCTCGGTCTAGAATAACTAGTATGACTTATTTCCGAATAAAATATACCTGTTGCGTATCAAAAATTGCCCGAGAAACCGATTTGGAAATCAAAATTGCAAAACAATACACAATATTTGCATAAGTTTAGAACTATAAAATCCAAGTCTTCTTTTGTTTACATAAAATCGCTTTTCAACCTATGTAATGAATGAACAAACACATAAAAATGGACAAAAAAATCTTCTTTTGAAAAATTTTATTCAAATATCTATTAGTTTATGTTTAAAAGCAAAATACGTGCTATTTATAGCACATCGAGGCAGAGCTGTCCTCGATGAAATTCAAGATAACAACACGAATGAATTTGAGCACGTTTTATAAACATGTCTCCAAAACTAACGAGAACACAAAGGAAACGTCAATCAAAAATTGATATCAACACATAAATCCCATCGAAAAATGTGATTTATTTTACCTTCAAATCACTCGACTGCTTGAAAATTCATTTAAACTCACAGGGTCCAGAGGAGCTCTATTTGATCGTACAAGACGCTATTTTCTTCGAATCGTCTCCGTCTTGAAAGTTTAACTGATTGCGTTACACAATATGTACCGCGGGCCAAATTACTAAGGGCACAATTATCTTCGGAAAGCGAAACTTTCCGAACAAGGCACGAAGTGCCGAGAGAAAAGAAAGGAAAGGGAGGAAACTTGTACCACGTGACGAGTTCGATCTGGTGACGGAAGTGGCAATGACCGGAAGTGCGGTGAGCGGTTACTAATTCAAAAACATTAGCTGTGGAGGGAAAATAAAATACATGGAAAATTCTTCTTTGAAAAGGTCTGCTCCTGCAAGAAAATCCGCCTTAGAAGAAAAGAAATTATCGAGCAGGACAAAACATGCTTACGTTTCGAAATGGTAGAAAGATTATTGAAAATTTAACGCGTGTTTAATTTCTTTTGGTGTTCAAACGGAAGCAGTTGCCAGACTGGCATGTCGCAATTGCGAGCGGAGGTTTTAGTATAAACAGCGAGCTAAAATTACAACCTTGACTGAAACGAACTTCAACTCTCTACAAGTTGAATAGCTTATCAAGCTACAGCTCTCCCTGCTATAAAGCTTGGATCCTGAAAATTAAAATCCTGCAAAGACAAAACTAAAATAGCTGGGCCCAGCGTGACATTACGAATGGCAGAAAATACATTAACGCCAACAGATCATTTCAGATCATGTCATGTCCGGTATTTCAGAGAGAAAAGTTAAAGAAATTTAAACGGCTTTCTTACATAAAAATCTACATGCTAATATTAGTAGCGAAAACAACACACCAACCGCCAGGCAAAAAAACAGACGCTACAAAAATGAGGTCAAAATCTACAAGCGCGACACCACAGGAAACCACAACCGACAGACTTGACCTCTAGTCCGTTGCACACGGCTTTTGAAAGGTTTTAAAACCCAGTCCACACGAAAATCCTTCTTGACAAAAGGCTAAATGTAGAATACCCATTTTACACTAGAACAGTAGAATTTGCGAAGAATTTCAGCAGACTTCTCAAGATTTACATCTTAAAATTCCGCGAAACTGCACACGGGCATGATCATAACCTTCGGCGGATGCGATAACGACTGAAAAAAAAACTTCCGATCATGCGCACAATACCTGATGGCGTCATTTCCGTCACCAGATGTTGCGGTGCATATCGAACGAAAGCGATGCTTTCAAGCCGTAAATTTCGGTCGCCGCAAATGTAGGTTTACCTACTTTTTTGGATGGATTTCTTCGATATTTCCTTAGAATATAGAAATTACAGATCACAGACTTAAAATGAGGGGTTTTTATTTAATTTCGTCTGAGTTACAGGGATTTGAAAAACTATGCCTAAATCAGTTTCCTCCCTTTCCGTATTCTTTACTGGCCGATTTCGCAGCTTCCGAGCCCGTAGTAATTTGGCCCGCGGTACTTATTTTGTGTAACGCAATCAGTTTAACTTTCAAGACAGCGACGATTCAAAGAAAATAGCGTCTTGTACGATCAAATAGAGCTCCTCTGGACCCTGTGTTAAACTCCGCTTCTTTGGTTCTGAAATATTGCCCCGCATTGATAAAAACGTATGAAGTTCCTCGAAGCAAGATCTTATCCCTGAAAGCTCTTCTTTTTCCACTATAGCGGCTTCTGAGTATCCCTTAATTAGTATCCCTGTCTTGAGTAGCAAACCGCGAAGAAATGCAGCAAAAAAAAAAAACGACTGTAAATCCGCTAAACACAGCAAAACATCGAAGTGTTTACCGTGCTGACCTGACATTTGTAGCCGCGGGAAAAACAAAGCCTGACTTTGGTTTCAAAATTGCTAAGATCTCGGATGTTGTGTACGGACGCTCGCTCGCTCGCTCGGACACACATGTAACAGACGCCGGCCGCGAAACATTCTGCTAGCCATGACCATGAAATATGACGGGCATAGGTTCTATGAATATGGGGATCCACAGCGGGGCCCGCGAGAGCTCCTCTATAACTGAATACTTACCTGAAAACCCCTGAGTAGGAATGCTTAATTTGCCACGGTAGCCTAGGAAGCAAAGTATTGCCAAGCAGTCAAACACATCATTTAGATATAAATGAAACCAATTCCCGTTTAAGAAATACAGAACATTTTATACACAACTGACCTGAATAACGATAAACAGCGTCTGCTTTGTAGAGGAAGTTAAAACGGGTTTTTTACCGTTTCCACTGATAAGTGATATGCCTGATGTAACAAAAATGTTCTCGCATTGTCACGTGATAAGCAGATAAGTGTTTTCATTGCGTGCGCGCCAAAGTAGCCTAGCAACTTGCGTGACAAAGTAGCCTAGCAAGTATTAGGATCTATTAGGTATTACAAAGTAGTCAAACACATCGTTTACTCGAGAAATAAATGAAAAACATTTTCCTTTTCGACAATCTCAAGTAGTTTAAGGCCTAGTCTGGGTCAAAGGCTTTAATCAGAAAAAAACAGTTTATTAGTGATAACTTTAACGTGCACGGGGCATGGAACTGAATCGAAATTTGGCACATGGAAAGGTCTTATCGTCCTTAAAGGTCTTATCGTCCTTAACATTTTTAAGTATAATAAGCTTTCCCATGTGACATGTCACTTGGCCATTTTTCTTAAAATAGCAAATATTTGACGAATTGGTGACGGGTTTAACAGAAAACATAAAATAAAAACGCTTTTCTGATGCAGATTTAATATTTCCAGCCCTTCACGTTTGGAATGGTCGTCCATTGTTCTCTAAAAAACGTTTGTGAGGGCAAAGGTCATTTTTCGGTCCAAAATTCAACCTTTTATTATTTGAAACTGGAGGACAATCATTCCAAACGTAGAAGGTTAGATATGTTAAACCTCCATCGAAAAGGGGAATTTATTCAACTATACAAAGAAAAGTCGCTGGCATATCGCCAATTTGCTTAATTTTTAAATTTTGATCACGTGACATGTCACGTGAACAAACCTTTGCATTAAGGCAGAAGAAAACGTCAAGATTAATATTCAGGGGAAATTTCAACCTGGTGTAGGCAATCTAGCCGAAGATATTAAGTGTCAACCATATTTTCGGAACATACTTTAAACCCAGGCCTTAAACTGCTTGAGATTACAGAACACATTCACACAACTGATCAGAATGATTATTAGCGTCTGTTTTGCACAGGAAGTTCAAATGTTTTTCCTAGACTATTGACAAGTCTCGTGACCTTAAAAAAATGTGTTGCATTGTGCACGTGATAAACTGTTAACCGATCCTATCCTGCGTGACTGGCGTAAGAAAGGGAGGAACTGAGAATTTCAACTTCGTCCCCAGCACAAACACACAGGATGTTTAAGCCCAGATCCAGGCCTAGTTCTCTTTTCCTAAGTTAAATAAAACAGATTGAAAAAAGTCTTAATTTTCCGTCTCGAAATTTTAGGACTTCTAAGAAGTGCACGCCAGGATAGGAAAGATTTGATCAGATTGATTGAAATTTTGGGGTAAACAAATAGAGTTATGGCCGCGGCGTTTTGGGAGATTCCACTCATTTTTTATGGAAAACCCAGAAAACGTACTGCTTATTGCTTTGCTTCGGTTAAGCCAGAGAATTTCTGATTAACGTATCCTAATCTTAATACAGTGTTTCGATGGGGAGGATGGGATATTGTTATAGTTCACCCGGTGAAATGTTTCTTTTGTAGGATATAGTTGGAGAAATCGCAACGTTTTCGGGTTTTTTTGACGACTTGCTGCAAAAATGAAAGGGCGTCCTAATAGTGCAGCAGAAATTAAAAGGTTGAACAATTAAAACGGCTTAATGCAGAGGCAAAGCAATTTGAGGAGGTGTAGTTGTTTATTTTGCTTTTTAAAACATGAAGACAAAGAAATAATTGAATAACTACAGGTAGCTTCACTCCATGCGAAATTTTCACAGTCATTTTAAACGCGCTTTGTATGGTCAAATTGATTTAAGGAGTTTGTGTTGTCTTTTTTTTAATTTGAATTTAAATTTTAGGTAGTGGTTTGTGTAGTTGAATCAAAGTGACGAAATAAAAAGAAACAAGGAATTCAGTTTGAATTGCCTATATTGTATTCTATTGTTTTGTTTTCGTGCCACGGACCAGTATGTCCGTCGTATCGAATTGGGAGAAGGCAATGAGCAGTAGGCAATGGGCCCAGTCATCTCCGACTGCTTACGTCCTGATGAATTCACCAAACATGAATGTCAGCTATGTCGGATGGGCAATACGTTTAGCTTTGCCTGCGAGCAGGCTTGTCTTGTACACCTGCACCGTGCAATGTTTGCGCGCAGATTTCGCGCTGTCGCCAAATTTCCCTCGCGGCCTCGCCATTGCTATGCCAGACTCAAACGCAGACCTACAAACAAAGCTACCAAACCTATATGCATATTTGGCTCAAATCTCTAATATGAAAGATTCTTTCTGCGTCTCTTTTTTAACCGCCATTTCTGAAGTTCTCTGGGCATGAATAAAATTCCCTATTTCCCCCGATACCACTGTAATGCAGCAATCCCTTGGCTGTGGCACCCTAGAAGTCCGTCGCCACCCAAACACTTAGACATTGACGTATAAAGGAATCAACAACTTAGTTCACCTACCCTTTCCCAACTCTATACATTAGTTTCCGAAAGCAGGACTCGTTCAAACCATCCCTATAAGTCTAGACATACTGCTGCCGACACAAATGCCGATAAGGTCGTTTGAGTAAGAGAATGAATAGATATTTACGTATGAAAACCCCTTGACTGCGTTCGCATATGCATACCCGAAGATCTGTGTTTCCCTGACTGATTAACTAAAGGCTCGTTTACACAGAAGATTTTTTGTGCAATTTTTCTCGCACTTTTCGAAGAAATTTTTGCCGCGCGTAAGTTGCATCTTCAAATCGCGTGTGTAACCTGGCGGCGATCTCAGTGCGATTTGTCGCGCGATGTCGCAGAGGTTTCGAACATGTTCGAAATCTGATGCAATTTGGCGGCGATCTTTTGGAAATCCCAGCAAATGGCAGCAAATGTCGCACCCGAATCGCACCGAAATCGCCGCAAGTTTACACTTGCGACCACAGTTGTACTGGAGACCGCGACAAAAGTCGCTTGAAAACTGAATTGCATGTGTGAAAACAGGCGTTTAGTATAGCGCGCGCGAGCAAAAAAAAGCATGGCGTCAATGAAAATCTGTGTTTGTGACGTTAGCTGTTCATTCTTCTACAAGAATGCGTTGGATTTTCCGTTCGTGTTAATCCAAAACGATAATGAAGTGGAAAACAAAGTTTATACTGGTTTTTCTAACCTTTCTCGTATCAAGCAAAGTTTCTAAAGGTAAGAGCCACCGTTTTATTGAATTGTATTGCATTGATTTATTTACACGAATGCAAAAATTGGCACTTAAGCCTTAAATGCGGAAGTTTTCCCGCCAACTTTGTGTCAATGGTAGCTGACTGGATACACGATGCAGTATTCCTTGTACATAAATTACACAGTGTGTGTACCCTTGAAATTAATGCGTACAATGTTGCAGGCATCGCGTCTTCAGTTCCGGAAGAAAATGATTAAATGCAACAATTTCATAGGTGACACAAGATGAAATTTAGCAATTGCATTCAACAAATGCGAAAAGGAAACTGAACGCGCAACTACGCGCGCTTTCGATCATATTGCCCTAAATTTCATCAGATAAGGCCCGGACATACGGTTGTGTCTAAATCATACCGTCCAGAAGGACGTCGGACACCTTACTGCGACTTTTATAACGTAATGTCGACACTTAGAATTTTATTTTCAATAAAGTTTCAAGAAGCGCTCCACATAAGAACTACAGTAAACTTCATTGTTCTGCGGCATTGGCTCTTTCTCACATAGAATGTCTTTGATTTCAAGAATAGGAGAGGAGCTAATGGTTTATAATTATGTTTCAGTATAAAAATAAAGAATATCCATTTGCGTCAGATAAATTTTAGGAAATGTTTGTGCTTAACCAATCAAAATAGCAGAAGACAACAGCTAGTAATTTTGCTTCTTTGACGAAGTTCCTCAAGTACAATTTCTTTAAAAATTTGCATGTTTTGCGATTGGGTCTTAAATTACATGAAACCTTTAAAAAATCAAACAAAATGCACCTTTAAACCTAACTTTTTAGGACCTTTTAGCGGTTTTTGAGTCCAGGTCAATGAGATCACTAGTTGTAACAATGAAAAAAGTTGACATTCCATCGTGCATTGCCGTTCGCATTTTCCTTCTTATGCGGATCATTACTTAAGTGTAAAAAAGAAAATCTAAAATCCCCTCTCAGGATTGAACCTGTGACCTCAGCTAGGCTTAGGCTTACATACCTACCGTACCACTGTATCACCTAGCTTCTCGGGTTACTTAGTCCTAAATTAAACTGCTATCCTCAACTGAAAGCTAACCAGTTACTCCGTTAATAAATCTCATTAAGGTGTCCGACGTCCTTCTGGACGGTATGATTTGGGCTTGACCCGGACACACGGACACACCGTGTCTTGCAACTTTGCGCACAAAAATTGCAAAAGTAAAATCGAGTTCCACTCTTGCGACGTTGCGCGAAACAAATTGCGTCGTATGACAATTATAGCAATTATTACAATTCATCATTTATTACAACACAATTCGTCAATATCTTTGTCGTGCTACGGTTCAGTTTAATTGAATTACATTCTGCATTCTTTTTCAAGTTTCAGCACGACCGAGTCATTCTTCGGTGGAGCGTAACAGAGCTGATTCTGCTCAGGAATGGAATCCTTCAACTCTGCGTGGCGCTGTACACCTGTCCCCCACTCCACACAAATCTACTATCTCCTCCTCAGAGTCTGCTCAGGGATGGAATCCCTCAGCCCTGCATGGCGCTGCACGCCAGTCTCCCACTCCACACAAATCTACTTTCCTCTCCTCAACAATGAGATCAAGATCAGGATCGAAAATGGATGCCAAAAAGATGAATATCGGCAGAAAAATACTGACCGCGCGAAAGTTCGCCATGAGAAGAGCGGCGAAAAGACACGAGGCTATTGTTCCACCCTATACCACTGGAATGAGCTCATCAGCTTCTCCATTAAAGGAAGCATTTGAGTTCCAATCATTGCGACCAACATTTGTTACAGGTAAGAAATATTATTTTTCTTACAAAACTGTGTAGCACTTTGTTCCAACCTATACAAAGTTCTTTTTTATGGGTATGTAAACGTCTGTCGGTAAATAGTCGAAAACGTCTTAAAATCTTCGATAATCTACATGAACATGATTATAGCAATTTTCGGAAACTGTCTGTTCTCCTGTACAACTTAAAATATCCGTGTACTTATTTCATATTGATTTTCTATTATACAGACGTTTCAACCGAGGGAAATGACAAATCGCCCGTGATATTAACTATTCTACCAACTGATGATGGGAACACTTTGTCTCCGCCGGCTGATCAAGCTGACACGGAACCAGCAGAAGACAAAACGGCAGAAGAAGGCGGTACTAACGACGATCATTCAGCGCACGACAAACCCAGAGTGACAGAACATGACCGTTCAACACGAAGAGGCACTGAACCCAAGACACAGCCGCTGGAACCGGGCGCTCATTATGAGATCACATCCTCGGAGATTCGTTGGAACACTGCACATGATTTCAGGACTGGAGCTGAAGATAAAAGAAGGAAACGTTACAGGAAAAAGAGAGCCGCATCCAGACTGACTGACGACGAAACCGAAGATGGCGATCCAGGGCAGTCAGGATCTCCTATCATTCTTGCGGCAGTTTTTGCTGGTATATTGGTGTTACTGGGCATATTTACTGGACTGGCTCGTTTGTGGTATGTTATCATCATCAGATTCTACTTGTCAAAAATTAAGTCTTAGCTCAGTAGTTGCGAGAGTGAAATTTATTTTAGTCGAAAAATTAGATTTCTTTTCAACTTACTATACGATTGTAAACGCGGCCCATTTCTTGCTTAGTAACGGGGCGCCGCTTTTTTTCTACGTGGCCCACCTAGAGCGGGAGCTTTCGGAGGCGCAAGGGAGCATCGGAAGGGTGAAGAACGCGAAGCTCTACTTTTCCTCAGTTCACCCTTCCCATAGCCCTTTGCGTTTAACCTGAAATTCCAGGTATAAGGACCTGTTTACATGAAAAGAGCATCATCCTGTCACTAGCACATATTTTCTGCTGTCCGTTTACACGTGATCGAGGGTTGTAACGCTAGACTAATTCAAGTTGATCCTTCCGCAACTGCAAGTAAAAAGATAATGTCGCGCTCTGATGATAGGCCTTCTAGCCAGGATATAGCTAGAATTCTGATCTCATGTAAACACACCTTAACTCTGGAATGGTCGGCTTCCCTCTCGCTTTTGTTGAAAGAAAATCAGGGCTGCCTGTATTATCTCTGCTTACCCTGCCCTTCTTCAGTTTATTCCACACCTTCCTTCTGCTCATGAACGTCTTCTCGTCATGTATAATAACACTCGTTATTTCTACAAATTCTATTGCAGCAAAGCTTGTAAGAAGAAGTGTCTACGACGGAAGGACCCTGAAGTTGGGTTGATACCTAATTCATCGTCCGACGCTGTTGATGACACTCCTAAAACAGAAGCATGTACCGTTATTGATATTCCCGACTTAACACATGTTGATACACAAACAGCAAGGTTCCCCACTGACGCTCCTACATCCACTCCTTTGATGGTAGCTTCTACAATTGTGGACACTCCCAAGACAGAATCCTGTACTGTTATTGATATTCCCGACTCGACACATGTTGATGCACAAACTGAAGTAATTAGTATCCTTACTGACACTCCTACATCCACTCCTTTGATGGCCGCCTCTACAATTGCTGATACTCCTAAGACAGTAGCCTGTACTGTTATTGATATTCCCGACTCGACACATGTTGATGCACAAACTGAAGTAATAAGTATCCTCACTGACACTCCTGCATCCACTCCTTTGATGGCCGCCGCTACAATTGCGGATATTTCTAAGACAGAAGCCTGTACTGTTATCGATATTCCCGACTCAACACACGTTGATGCCCAAGCCGAAACATCAAGAACCCTCACTGAAACTCCTACATCCACTTCTTTGATGGTAGCTTCTACAGTTGCGGACACTCCCAAGACAGACGCCTGTACTGTTGTTGATATTCCCGACTCGTTAACTTGTTCTTCTCTCTCTGATGAATTTCAATGGACTCCTGGAAGTCCACAATGTTCGCCATCGTTGACGTCGGTTTGCTCTCTGGATCTAACCTCAGAAGTGGACACCTCATTTCTATCATCAGAATCTGACATTTTATCCCAATGTTCATCTTCGTCATCTATTTCCGCAATGCCAGTAAAGCCAGAAAAGGAACTCGCCACTGACTCTTCAGCCACACCGACCTTTGAACCAAACGTTGTTACTGATGCTCCTTTATCTACGCCTTCTTTTTTACTGACCATCGAACCAGACGTTTCTACTACTTATTTGCCATCAGCAAAACCTGCCGCCTGTTCCCTTCGAGGGGCTATAGTTACTGCTTCAGTGCGCGCGACTCTTGCAAGACCCACCGCATGCAAGCAAACACCTCCGGAATCGCCCCCATTATCTCACCCAGCCACGCCCAAGCAATCTTCAAGCTTGAATTTAACCTCTTCTGCGTCTGATGAATCAACAAGGACCACATCTATGTTAGCAGAGAACAGTAGCTCCTCCAGAGATTTTTTTAAGACACCAGTGGCGCCAGGAGATGAAACGGTTGTAACTATTGAAGATGACGATGACGAAGTTGTAATCTACACACGCGAGAAGTCAGAGGCAGGAAATACTGTAACAAACATGTCCAATGAGGATGATGATGGCATGACTCGGCCTACAATGGATGTATCCAGCATGACTACTGTCAACGTCCCCGGCCCGAATTTTGAAGTCAAGGATATTTCTGCGATGATTGGCGAAAACGTAGTAGATGACATCTCTGGTATAACTAGCTATGACGAGAATGGCGTGACGGTGGTCGAAAATGTTGTTATTGAAATGCCTGACGTGACAGGGTTGAAAGACGATGGTGTAACGTTGATTCAAAATTCAGAGTTGGAGATCGCCGGTGTGACAAGTGAGGTAGAAGATAGCATGACTTTTGCTGAAAGCGCTGTAATTGACCTTTCCGGTGTGGTAAGTGAGGAGGGCGATGGCGTGACGGTGGTTGAAGATGCAGCAATTAAAACCTCCGACGTGACAACCCAACTCAATCTTATGAGGAGTGAGGAGCATATTTACGGTGAAGTTTCCGCAGTCAATCACAAGACAAATCCACAAGTGGGATGCTTTTGTCACTACTGTGAAAAACACAGACAGAAGTCTCGTGGCACTCGCTTCTTTAAACTTCCTCGGTGAGTTAGAATGCTATTGTATATTAAACTTACAAACTTATGCATATTAAACTTACAAACTAACTTTGGCGAGGGAAGGAAAACTGATAAACCTGGAAACGAAAATCTCGGAGCAAGCACTGAGACACAAGATAAAATAATTCTACCCATGTATGACTCCGATGATAATCGGGATTAGAACCCGAAAACAGATTGGTAGGTAGCGAGAGTACTCACTACTACTACTAACACATTGGTGGGTAGCGAGAGTACTCACTACTACTACTAACACATTGGTGGGTAGCGAGAGTGCTCACTACTACTACTAACACATTGGTGGGTAGCGAGAGTACTCACGACTACTACTAACACATTGGTGGGTTGCGAGAGTACTCGCTACTACTACTAACACATTGGTGGGTAGCGAGAGTACTCGCTACTACTACTAAGACATTGGTGGGTAGCGATGGCACTCACTACTACTACTAACACATTGGTGGGTAGCGAGAGTACTCACTGCTACTACTAACACATTGGTGTGTAGCGAGAGTGCTCACTACTACTACTAACACATTGGTGGGTAACGAGAGTGCTCACTACTACTACTAACACATTGGTGTGTAGCGAGAGTACTCGCTACTACTACTAACACATTGGTGGGTAGCGAGAGTGCTCACTGCTACTACTAACACATTGGTGGGTAGCGAGAGTACTCACTACTACTACTAACACATTGGTGGGTGGCGAGAGTACTAACTGCCACTTGCTGGTGAAAACTGTTGCATCAGAAAAGCAATGAGATTTATTTAAAAATCACTTTCTTAAGGGCGCTTCAACGCGATATACTTATGCCAAATGTCTAACGAGTGCATTTGCTCTTCTTGTTTCTTTCACTGTTAGGTTCTTGTCCTTCAAATCCAAATCCTCTTCTAAACATGACAGGTCAGGAGATATAACGTCTGAGGCTTGTGTGTCAGCAAGCTCTGCTGCAATGAATCCTGGAATTTCTTCAGCTGCTAAACCTAGCTTAAATGGCGAGCAGCAGGTAAAGTTTGAATGAGTTTCTAATTAATTAAAATATAACGTAGAATATCCAGCTAGCGTCCACCTCCTCCAAGGCCTAGTCTGGTCTCCACACCTGCCCCCTTGATAATATGACTACACAATCGTAGTCATATTATCAAAGGGGTGGGTGTGGTTACCAGACCACCCAAGGGGTTGGGTGTGGGTTTCAGACTACCCAAGGAGGTAGGAGTGAGTTTCAGACCAAGCCACAATAACACAATATCAACAGCAAAAACGAACAAACAACAACATAAAAGTTTGGTTTATTAACTGCATGAGTCGATAAGATAAATTGGCCAATTTAGAAACTAATCCCTTTAAACATCATCATATATGTGCATACATACACAGACACGCGCAAACGTGCACACACAAAAGCGCTCTCAACTGCTTGCCTTGTTCTTTAGGTGGCGGTAAAAACCAATGGCGGATCTAGTGGAGGGGCCTTAGGGGAGGGGGGAGCGCCCCCCCCCCCCCACTTATTCAGTCCGTCCCCTCCCCACTTATTCATCCCACTTATTCACTCCGCACCCCACTTATTCAGCTCCCCCCTTAATTTAACCCCCTCGACTCGAGTCTGAATCCGCCACTAAAAATATATTAAGTTTTGAGGTTCGTTGAGTAACACTTGACTGTGTTTTAATTTATTCCAGATTGACTTCTTAATACCGGGAAAATGTGACGAACCAGGAGTAAGTCAATATTCGACATTTGTTTGAAGGAATACTCCTCTATAATTTCACATCGTTTTCTTTTTCTGTAAATATTATTCTATTATTTTGTAAATACATGCAAAATGAAATGACTTTATATTGCGACTAATTCGTTATCAGGAAACCAGAGTGAAAAATCTCAAACTGTAATTTCTTTTGATTATTCAGTATTATTTTTTTACTTCACTCAGTTCATGGAAATTGACATTCCGTTGTTATGAAAAGAAACGTCTGTGTACATAAATTTTATTTTCCTTTAATTTATAAGAAGAAAGTAAAGTATTACTTTGAAAACTTTGATATCAGTTTCGTATATGACTACAATAAACTCCCTTTATATAGAGCAATAAACTCCCTTTATATAGAGCAATAAACTCCCTTTATGTAGAGCAATAAACTCCCTTCATGTAGAGCAATAAACTCCCTTTATATAGAGCAATAAACTCCCTTTATATAGAGCAATCAACTGCCTTTATATAGAGCAATAAACTCCCTTTGTATATAGAGCAATAAACTCCCTTTATATAGAGCGATAAACTCCCTTTATATAGAGCAATAAACTCCTTTTATATAGAGTAATAAACTCCCTTTATATAGAGCGATAAACTCCCTTTATACGGAACAATAAACTCCCTTTATATAGAGCAATAAACTCCCTGTATATAGAGCGATTTTCGTATGACCTTGAAGTGATCACGCGTATAAACACAAAGAAAACAACAAACTAACGGTAAGGAGGCAATTTCATTGGTTAAGCGAACGGAAACAAACGCGCGCGGAATTTGGTTAACAAGCTAAACGGTAGCTATTCTTTGTGACGTCACACACATTTCAACATTCTAATAGAGCGTATGCACTCACGTGGCAAGCAGCTATGCAAATTTATTGGAACAAAAGAAAGTGTTAACATAAGAAAAGCGTTCAAATCCCACAGGATTGTTTTGGTACACCAACATGGCCGCCGTTCTATTGTTTTGGTACACCAATATGGCCGCCGTGACGTCATGTGCATACGCTCTATAGATAAATCGCACAAGCTTGTTTCCATATTAGGAATATTTTTACCGGGAAAACGAGCAAAGCTTGTTTTGATCCTTTCAACTGGCGGATGAAACAAATCGCGAACATTCAGGGATACCGAGTTTTTCAATGTCGTATGAAAATCGCTCTATATAATAGGTATAACATTGCAAACTAACTGACCGACATCTTCGATCCTTCAGGACGTTTCGGTGAAAAAGAATAGAAAACCTCGAATAAAGAAAGAAAAGAGCATGAAGATGAAGCGAACCGAAATTTATTCAAACTAATTTGTTAAATGTTCGATGAATCTTATTTACGAGAGTCGAATCTGCTCGCACAGATTTCGCCCGTTTCATCCCCCCCCCAACTCCCCCCTCCCCCCCGGATTATATCTGCGTTGTGCCGGGGTGTCCTCAAAGTACAGATTGTCTGTAATAGCGGGATGTTTGTATCTGAGGGGGACGTGCCCGTAGTAGTAGGATTCCCCTATTGAATAATGAGTTGTCCGTAACCCCGAAGTATCCTCAAGGCGAATTGGTATCCGTGAAAGCGAAGGATAGCACATTAACATAAGTGAACATAGACTCAATGTCATGCTGTTAGAAGAATAATTCTGAAGTCCGAGGAGCCTCTCGTTTTCCGGCTGACCGTTACCGAATTTTTTGATTGGCCGTTTGAAAATAAATGCGCAACAAGGCGAAAAATTTTACACTTCTACGCATAAGGTTTTACTTCCGGTTGAATTTCAAATGTTGACTATGACTCGGCACCAGCAAAACCAACGATTCAATTTCAACACATTCAACGACCAATGTCACCCAGTTTTGTTGTTTGGTTTAGCAGGTAAAGATACGGCTGCTAAATTTTAAAGCATAACGCTAAATGTGAACGATTCGTTTCCGAAAGTAATGGAAGTGGAAGCTGTAAGCGGCCACGAATATTAAAGAAGTATGTTGCGTGCTACAGGGACGAGTAAGGTAAGGAGAGGCAGGAATCCTAAAGAAAGCCCAAGGGCGAAAAGAAATATTACCACTAGGTGACCCATTTTAAATAATAACAACACAACAATGCTATCAGCACTCTTGTAAGCAAGTTATATTTCATTTATTAGGTAGTACTCTTTGCTAAAAGTTGAAATAGAAATCTAGGAAAACGAAGGTCACTTGAAGTACAGTTAAAATAACATGCATACAAAAGAAAAATTCCTAGATATTTCTTACCACTAGCACTGTGCGATGAAAGCCTAATCAATGACCACAGAGTGTCCATAAACAAACTTAACTGTCCCATCAACTGATTTGGTCGGATATGATAGCGTTCAGTGGCAAAACGATAAATACACACCTCCCAAACGAAGGGAATCGGTTGAAATATCAAGGCTTTTCTAAAACTAGTAAGCAAAATACAGAGACAATCTTTCTTCTAAGTAACAGCAGCACGCAAAGCTTTTCTTGTTTCTTTTTCAGCTCGATGTTTTCCTCTAATTTAAGTCTTGTACAGTCCTTTCGAACACCATTCCATGCACACGACATTCTCGTCTCGAAAGCTCAACCAAACAAAACGATGGCTCTGGGGACGAGCATGCACACACGAAAGGCTTTTTTATTTCCGGTTTCTGGTACTGAGCGAGCGCAATAGTGCATTAATGCGACCATTAATGCAGTACGCATGCGCTAACGGATGTCGTGGATTTCACGACATCGGGAAGGCTTTGGTCCCAGAGCGTTCGTTTTTCCCGCTAACCAAACGAAACGACGGCTCTGGGGACAAGAATGGCCACTGCCAGGGTGATATGGTTGTGCGCATGCGTTAGGTATTGGCCATACCGCGGAGATGTGTCGTGTGAACCATTGCATTCAGATGGTTTATTTCATATTTTCATGTTATATCACCTAATAATATACATGAAAAAATTACTCAATTCTGATTGGCTATTTTTCATGTTATATCACCAAATGCCACCAAATATACAATGCTTTCATCATTTTTGGCGATTTTTCTTCCTATTTCAAGATAATAAAGCCAGCTCCTGGGCATAATTATGAAAATACGATATATCAGCCGGAACAGTGCCCCTTTAAGTTTAACAGTAACTGACACTTCATTTTGCTACAGAGGTCTCGTTTTTTTTCCATACAATGTTTCTAGTAAATCTAAAAATGTTTTTCAAGTGCGCAAGAAGCTCTGAAGATCACATTGAAACTACTGCCTCTTTAAACCTTTGCTCCCAAGAATGCCAAAAGTCAAAAATCTCAAATTTCGTTTTATAAAATATTGAAAAACATATAGTACCGGGCAAAAGTACTGCCAAAGAGGTTACAAAATACTTAAATGGTTACACCATAAGATTTCGTTGCCAGACTCAAGTTAGAACTACATCACGTATCTCCATAACTGACTCTGACCTGGGAGTGAAAGTGTTAAAAATACACTTCATTAACTCAAGTCTCAGACACCGAAACATTTATAATTAACACATGCAATTTATATGCCAGGCGACAACAGTCCCAACAAGTACACGATTGCGGTGACCGGGAGAACACCGCTCACCACAGGAGTGGGAGATCCATTGCAGAGGTCAGATGAACAGTAATACACTTCACACTTGGTTTCAGAGGTGTGGCAGATTTCTGATATGGATGACATATCTTCGGTGTCTACACATGATTTGGCACTATAAGATTTAAGTATCTTTCCCTGCATGGTGTAACCACTGATCTTGACTTTGGCGCAAGCAGTCGAGCACTTGACTTTAACTCGCTTCTTGTCACAGTCTTCAAAAGAGTGTAAACTTGCACATCTATAACATTCGAATGCCTGAAATGGTGCAGTCGTGGGGCGGCGACCAGTAAATGATGCAGTCGTGCTGGGGCGAACGGTGGTATAAGTGGAATTCCAGCCTAATTTATAAACAGACACCACAATGATCTGAAACCCTTCTTAAATCTGATATCTTGAAATATGACTTGTAAGCACTGTAACATGCAGATTACCATCACAACATATTTTCCATTTTTCTATATGCATGAATTGTAAGTTTCAATTGTTTATCTGTGAAAATCGGTCATCTGATACAATAAATTATATTATTTAAAGTAACGCTTTTTACATTCTCGATACCGCTAGAACATAATTATCCCTTTAAGCCCTAAGAGTGATCGGCATCAAATTTCTCATTGTAATATCAATACCTTATCAATCAAAAAGGTCATGAGAATTAAGGACATGATTACACAAGATGAGTTCTCTTGATATCCAAACAATTACTCCCCATTACTTCTATGGGAAATGTAAAGGACTAGAAATGAGAATTTAAAATTTGATATTATTACACAGGGTCCAGAGGAGCTCTATTTGATCGTACAAGACGCTATTTTCTTCGAATCGTCTCCGTCTTGAAAGTTTAACTGATTGCGTTACACAATATGTACCGCGGGCCAAATTACTAAGGGCGCAATTATCTTCGGAAAGCGAAACTTTCCGAACAAGGCACGAAGTGCCGACAACGAGGCACGAAGTGCCGAGAGAAAAGAAAGGATGCCTAAATCAGTTTCCTCCCTTTCCGTATTCTTTACTGTAGGCCGATTTCGCAGCTTCCGAGCCCGTAGTAATTTGGCCCGCGGTACTTATTTTGTGTAACGCAATCAGTTTAACTTTCAAGACAGCGACGATTCAAAGAAAATAGCGTCTTGTACGATCAAATAGAGCTCCTCTGGACCCTGTGATTATTAGGGCTTAAAGGGTTATAGCCCTCAAGTCATATTGGATAATTTTACACTAAAGATCATTGTAACGACAGATTTGTAAAAGGAATACCTTTTTCCCACGGGGGAGACTCCCATGTGAAAGGGGCGGGGATGCTCGTCGAAAATTTTGAGATAAACCCATAAAGGGACCAATGTGGGCGTGGTCCAAGCTTTTTTGACCCCTAAATGAGACCATTTTAAGACACAGACAAATAAAAAATACAGCGACTTTTACATATGGTTGCCGTTTTGTTGCAATATTCAGTACAACCAATTTTATATTCAATAAACCAATTTTATATTCAATAAACCAATTTTATATTCAATAAACCAATTTTATATTCAATAAAACCAAAATTATATTCAATAAACCAATTTTATATTCAATAAAACCAAATTTATATTCAATAAACCAATTTTATATTCAATAAACCAATTTTATATTCAATAAAACCAAATTTATATTCAATAAACCAATTTTATATTCAATAAACCAATTTTATATTCAATAAACCAATTTTATATTCAATAAACCAATTTTATATTCAATAAACTAATTTTATATTCAATAAACCAATTTTATATTCAATAAACTAATTTTATATTCAATAAACCAAATTTATATTCAATAAACCAAATTTATATTCAATAAAACCAAATTTATATTCAATAAACCAAATTTATATTCAATAAACCAATTTGTATTCAATAAACCAAATTTATATTCAATAAACCAAATTTATATTCAATAAACCAATTTGTATTCAATAAACCAAATTTATATTCAATAATTTCTGCGGTCCAATGCAGTTAGCGGAGTTTTTTCTGCTTGTTTAACCACGTGGTATTAACCAACATGGCGGCTGAAACATCCACTTGGCGGTGGTTTTTATCACTATGGAATCCCTTTTATCGCAACTCGAAATTCAGTTAAGTGATCAAGATTTGGTATACCATGAGGCGGCTCTTCTGTTGAATAGATTGGAGACTGCTGTTAATGTTTTACGGTCCCTGGTCGACCTTTGCATAACAGATGACACTGATGATCATCACTTGTCAGTGGCGGATCCAGGGGGAGGGTCGGGGGGGGGGGGGGTCCGGACCCCCCTATCAGACCTGTGTCTCCCATGTGGTTCATAAAAATAATAGAATAAAATTGACTGATTGTCAAGTTTTTGGCTCAAGTCAAGGTTTTGTCTTTTCGACTCTCAGGAATGCCGCAAATGGCGTTTTAGAGGGTAAAATCGGAAACATTTTCCGGGGGACATGCACCCGGACACCCCCCAAAAAAGCCCCCCCCCCCCCCCCCCCTTCAGAAATTCCTGGATCCACCTCTGCTTGTCAATCTTGCGGGAACTATGTAATGTGACATGTTCAACCAAATTCATATTTTTTGGAACCACAAAGTTATTGGGATGTGTCGCAATACCGTAAGTTTACCAGATTTCGCAAGACGGGAAAGAAATCTTACTGGAAACCCAGTACGCCCTTTATTCAAATTTCCGCCAGCAGTTATAGAAAACTTGCACGCAAGTGGTTTTTATAGCTGGACAGAGATTGCTCGCATGCTTTACGTGTCGCGATGGACAATTTACAGGAGCCCGGGGGGAGGGGGGGGGGGTACTCCCGACAATTTAGGAGACCTTAGGATAGGTGTGTGCCGCCAAGGTTCTCAAACCCTGACCTTATTTAAGGGTATAAAATCGAAATTTGATACCCTATTTCAGGCCCAATTCAGGCGTGTAGTACAGTTTTAACAGACCATATCTTTTTCGTTTTGCGCGTTGGGGTGGATACTGCAATTTAGTGACCCTATCTAAGGAATATCTAAGGATCACAATACCAAAAATACCAAAAAGGATACCCTATTTGAGGACTGAGCACCTCAAAAACCCTACCCTATCCGTCGGGCGGCACATACCTATATAGCGTATATAAGGGAGTACCCACCCCGGGGGGGGGGGGGGGGGGGGGGAGAGAGTACGAGAGAGAGAGTACGACCTTCAGGATGTTGGGTGATTTTCAGATCTTTCTGACGAGGAACTTGACTCCTTGATGAGAGGATACATTTCACGACACGGTAATACTACTGGAGAGTCGTACGTCATAGGTTACATCAGGTCTCTTAATTTAAAAGTGCAAAGGGACAGAATAAGGGAATCTCTAACACGGGTGGATCCTAGAAACACAGCACTGAGGTGGGCGTGTGTCATTACACGTAGGGTATACAGTGTTCCAGGACCTAATTCACTGTGGCACATTGACGGCCACCATTGCATCATTCGTTGGAAATTTGTTGTGCATGGCTGCATAGATGGCTTTTCCAGACGCATCATGTATCTTTTCGCAGCAGACAACAACTATGCTCAAACAGTTGCTACAGTGTTTCAGTGTGCAGCCCAAGAATTTGGTTGGCCATCCCGTGTTAGGGGGGACCATGGCGGTGAAAATGCTGAAGGGGGGAAGGGAAGGATAACAGAGGCAGTTTCATTGCAGGCTCCTCCACTAGGAATCAACAAATAAAAAGGCTCTGGAGAGAAGTATTTAGATGTACCCTTTTCTAGTTATTATAACAACTAGTTATTAAAAGTATTTTATAATCTCCACCCACTTGCAACTGCTCTGTGGTAGTAGCCAACTCGAAAGCTTGGCTCCTTTGGCTACTACACACTCTTCTCTTGTTATGTTTAATTCAATGTCTAGTTAGCTCTGTTCTTACTTTTTTTTTATTTCCTTAATGTTGGTTTATTGTAATAATTGAATAAGTGTGAATGAAAAAAAAAACAATGAAAAAAATGAAATGAACTTTCTGTTTTATTGTGTTTTCCATTCACTCGAGGACGGTGGATATCTTGATATAGAAAATGAAGTGCACATGATTGTTTTACACTATGTCTTTTTACCGAGAACTAATTAGAACTAATTAACTAAGAGTTTGCCAGGGCTTTCAACCTGCGCCCCATGTGCACAGAGCGTAATTGGAGTCCAAACAAAATTTGGAGCAATGGGATGATAAATCCAGATAACGCCAGGCAAACAGCACTGAGAGACCCAGCTGTTGATGACGAAGAACCAGACAACCTAGAGTTTTTTGGAGTAGATCGTAACTCATGGGCCAGTAATTCTAGAGCTGAAAACTTCCACTAATTTGGACTTTATATCTTCTTCTTTGTCATGGGTCGTCAGATCTACTGTTCAGGTAAACAAGATGTCATCTTTTCCCAAAGCATAGTTAGGAAAAGCGATTGGAATCTTCCCATCCTCATCCACAAAGTCAGTGGGATCTACAGTTTTCAATTCTGGTTGTTTTAGCTTTGCAATTGGCTTAGCATACTGATGGCCAAGTCTTCTACGCTTTGGCTACTGTGACAGCGAACCACGTACGGCATCTCCAACCGTCAAGGCATTAGCCCGAAGTATAGCCTGCGAGCAAGCTCTCGGGCTCGGAGTAGATCACGACCGCGACCTCGTCCCACAACATCCGACACAACACTGGCGATTCCAGTTGCAATTTAAGTACTGTGATTTGTGCAGGCTGGTGCACGCTTACGTTACCAATTTAGTGTCAAAAGATAAAGCGAAGTGAAAAATTCTTGCCTACTGTTACTATCACTCCTGATGACAGCACAGCATTCCTCTTTCCACCGCTTCTTCTATTTCATTCAGCGTTGGAGGCTGGCCCGCCATATTGGTTAATACCAGGTGGTTAAACAAGCGGAAACTCCGCTGACTGCATTGGACCGCAGAAATTATTGAATATAAAATTGGTTTATTGAATATAAAATTGGTTTATTGAATATAAAATTGGTTTATTGAATATAAATTTGGTTTATTGAATATAAATTTGGTTTATTGAATATAAAATGGGTTTATTGAATATAAATTTGGGTTATTGAATATAAATTTGGTTTATTGAATATAAATTTGGTTTTATTGAATATAAAATTGGTTTATTGAATATAAAATTGGTTTATTGAATATAAAATTGGTTTATTGAATATAAATTTGGTTTATTGAATATAAATTTGGTTTATTGAATATAAATTTGGTTTATTGAATATAAAATGGGTTTATTGAATATAAATTTGGGTTATTGAATATAAATTTGGTTTATTGAATATAAATTTGGTTTTATTGAATATAAAATTGGTTTATTGAATATAAAATTGGTTTATTGAATATAAATTTGGTTGTACTGAATATTGCAACAAAACGGCAACCATATTTACATGATTGCATGAATCGAGTAAATAAGACGAATTAAAAATATATATTTTTTTGTATTTCTATGCGTGCAATTTTAAACGAGACCTTGACGGCTAAATATAATGGCGTTTTGCCCAGAACACCCTAAGCGAGACCAAAATCAGAAATTTACACCCCTAAGCGAGACGACGAGCATCCCCGCCCCTTTCATGTGGGAGTTCCCCCCCCCCCCGGACCTTTTTCTTATACACGCCTTAGGAAATGACTCATAGCAAAATGAAAAGGAATAATTGTGTATCTTAGGCCCTACATACATGGAAGAGGATGATCTAGTGCTAGGATGATCCTAGAAGGTTCAGTTGGTTTACATGCAAAAATCCGGCTTCCAGAATCGACTTTTCATTTGGGTTACATGAAAAATTCGGAAGGATGGTCCCAGTACTTTTAAGTTTGGCGTGATTGCAAAGCAAGATGGCGGAGTACTGTTCAGTTCCGCACGGTTGCATTCTGGCATTCTGGCCTCTTTGGACTCTTCTCGCTGAATACTCGAAAAGTCGCTACTTCCCGCTCTACTTTGGGCCCTGCATTTTGAAAACAACATTGGCCCTGCACGCTGCACATCTTCGAAAAATACCATAATACTCTTTAAAGTGCAGGTTTGGGTGGTGCTTGATGTAAGCCTGATTTTTCCAATTTCTTTTGTTTTCAGCACGAACTGCACGTGTTATGCTTCAATTTCTTGGCAATTTGCATACGGTGCACATTTTTTATACGAACACACAATGCTGCGTCCTAGCGTTCCTACACTTTTGTGTACTCTGAATTCCATTGTGCCATTCTAACAAAGGAGACTTGGATAATTACACCCCGGTGAGGCTGAGCCTGCACATAAAAGATTATTATGGTATTTTCGAAGTTGCCTAATGTCGGGGGATATACTTCATGGTGGGTTTTAATTTATGCACATCAAAGAATCCGGCACTTATTTAGGGCTAAAAACTCATTTTAAAATGGTTAGCTTTTATTTACTGTTATGGATATCACTACCCATAACAGTTAATAAAAGCTAACCATTTTAAAATGAGTTTTTAGCATCCCTATATGATAGGATCCCTATATGGTGTGTTAACATGAAGTAAATACCAATGTCGGCCTTTTGATCCGGTCGGCATTAGGTAACATTGGGTGAAAAAGGTCGGACACCTTATTGAGAATTATACAATGTAATGTCGACACTTGGAATTTTATTTTCAATAAATTTTTAAGTGTAAAAAAGAAAATCTAAAATGTCCACTCAGGACTGAACCTGTGACCTCAGCTAGACTCAAGCTTACATAGCCTACCGTACCACTGTACCACCCAGCTCCTAGGCTTGCTTATTCCTAAATTGAACTATATAAACTGCTGACCCCAATCTCAACTGAAAGCCAACCAGTTAATCCGTTATATAACTCTCAATAAAGTGTCCAATCTGGTCTCAGTCCGATGTTATCGAACGTTGACCTTTTGATCCTTTTGTCGATTTAGAGGATGCCGCCACGTTGTTTTTCAACATGAGTACAATGCAACCTCGTCCCCAGGGCCATAGATGGCGGGTGGGCGCGGAGATAACCCTGGGGCTTCCGAGGCCGTTTACATGGAGCTAGGATCATCCTAGCACTACAGCCAAATGTGTGTGTGTGCGTGTGTGTATGTGTATGTATGTATGTATGTCTGTATGTGTGTCTGTATGTGTGTGTGTGTGTGTCTGTGTCTGTGTGTGTGTGTGTGTGTGTGTGTGTGTGTGTGTGTGTGTGTGTGTGTGTGTGTGTGTGTGTGTGTGTGTGTGTGTGAATACAGAAATAGACAAAGTTGTTTTTGTTTTTATCTACCACTGACCATTAGGCAAAATCGAATTCATTTTCCATTGAGAAAAATAATAACATCTCACTCGTATATTCCGTGGATAACTTAGATATGAAAAATAAAGTGAACAAATTAACCAAACAGAAAGCAATTATCCATTTCATCCTCTGATGAAGGATTTATCAACTGATCGAAACGGTTTAAACAGGCCGTTATTGTTGTTGTATCAAGAAACGCGGCTCAAATTCGACAACAATAGGTATTGTATTCTTGACGTTTTTGCCCAGTGCCGGTGGCGAAGCAATGGCTTTGAACGAGCGAGGGAAATTCACAATGTCGAATACTTCTCTTTAGGGAGATCTGAATCTTCAACGGGACCAAGCCGAGAAGCAGTTTCCCACGTGTGGGAGGGATACAGTTATAACTAAAACGACAAACTAACAACGCTGGAGTGGGCCAGTTCGTCAGCAAGACACACAAAAGTTCCTGTGTTAAACATTTTTATGACTAATAACATAATTCGTTCTGAGTTATCATTATAATTTGATGATGTAAGTTGTTGTAAAAACAATAAAAAGCAATTCGTCAAATACTATATAAATACGTGTAGTGTGCATTCGGTAATCATCTGAATAGCCTGCGAGCAGGCTCACTTGTTTAGGGGTATCTTGCGAGTATCTTGGCGACGGAGCTGTGAGCCGGCGAAGCCGGCGAGAAGAATGGGGCGAGGAAAAGTGATTATTCGCAGCTTCATCGCTCGCATAGCACTCGCGGGGGTCTTTTTGCATGTACCGGTATCCATGAACCACTCATTTGCTGTGTTTTCAAGAGGTGGTTTTTCTTGCTTAACATTCCTTGAGGTGATTTGTTTACCGACCGCGTTAAGCAGCTTAAAATTTTATGCGCTTTCACGGACAGAGCTTCATTCATATTTCTTGATGTTTGTCCCCTTGTTATTCGCGGAATAACAAGAAAGATGGCGGGAAAAAGAGACGCTTGCAAATATTATATGATTCTCGTGTTATTGGCGTGCTATCGCGCTTGTTCCAGGATCGAAGGAGGAGAAGGTTTCGGCAAAGGCTCAAGTTGCTTGCTATTCGAATGGGAGAAGAAGAATCGAAGTCTGTTTCTTTCAGCAGAGAAGGTGGAAAATTGAAACTGTAATCATGAGGAAATGGTAGCGTGCCATTGCATTTTTCGCCAATTCAAATATTCGCGGTAAATGCAAATTACCGTATTTTCTCAATTTAACGTCCCCGGCGTTTATTTCAAACTTGGCCCAGTTGACCCGGCGTTTCTTTGAATCAGCAGTTTTTTTCTCGCCCGCCATTTTTTTAAGACAGAGTTATTATTCGTTTTTCTTGGCAGCCGTGTACCTTGCCCTTAAATCTTAAGTTTATTATACCAGAAATAAACGTTTGAGGGGCTTACTTACAACTTCCTCTATTATACCCGGCGTTTATTCGGGGCCCGGCGTTTAATCGAAAAAATACGGTATATCAATTCTGACATTTCTCGGCTGTTTGCATATGATGCCCGATATATTGGCTGTGTTTTCACGAGGCCGTTTTTCTCGCTTAACATTCCTGTAGGTAATTTGTTTACTGACCGCGTTAAGCAGCTTAAAAATTGTATGCGTTTTCACGGACAGAACTTTATTCATTTTTCTTATACCATGCGCGATATATTTTCTTTTGTTAAAACAATTGAAAATTAGAACACAAAAGAACGACAATACAATGCCCTTCTTTGTTGTTTAATTGCCGAGCTTAAGCGACCTGGTTTGGTGGCTTAAATTTAATGAGAATTCTATTGTAGTTCGCCGACTCGCTTAACTTTAAGCGAGTTGGACAAGCATCTGTTTTCACGAGATTTCCGACTGTCACTCGCTCAGCGACTTGAAAAATCGCTCGTGAAAACACGGCCATTGTCTTCTATTGTTTGTGAGGTATTGTATTTTTGGTCTTGTTTTGCATTTGTATTATTGTCGTTCTTTGTTCCTTTTGTATTACGTAATATGTGATCGGTACATGCAGAATCTACCCACTCGCGCGCGAAACCCAAATAGTAGAGACTGCTCGCAGGCTATCATCTGAAAGAACTGACACTTGGCACGAGAGGCGTGTAATATAAGAGAGATAAGAATTTGAGAAAAGTCTTTGGCACCCAGGTTACACTATATCCGATTCTGAACTCAAAAATACTGTTTGAGGATGTTTTTATACACCTTATTCATAAATGGCGGCCGATTTATTATTCTTTTGTATTCATTTTAATTAGCCTCACTAGCCTCATTTTAGAGTACAAGTTCTTTTGAATTTTGCACATGCTAACGAGGCTAGTGAGGATAATTAAAATAAATACAAAAGAATAATAAATCTGCCGCCATTTATGAATAAGGTGTATAATAATTCATTAGAACAGTTTACGTACCTGTACACGGAGCGGTGCATAACACAGCCCACAGGAAAATCAATAGAAGCATTTTAGCCATAGAATAAATCTGCAAATAAGATATATCAGTAGATAAGTTGTTTTGGATGGAACTTAGCCTGTGACAGCCGCCTCCTCCGCACTTGCTGTTCAATGTGGGGTATTACTAAACCGCAAAACACCGAAACGAAACAGCGAAACACCAAACGGAAACACTGAAACATCGAAAATACCGAAACGAAACAGCAAACCCCCCCCAATAGGCTCGATTTCCGCCGCTTTCTCGCGGCCGGTCTCTGAGCCTCCCCGAGGAGCGCGGGCTCGTTTCCCGAACAGCGGCTGGTTATCGAGCCTAACCCCCCAAACGAAACACCGAAACAGCAAAACACCGAAACGAAACACCCAAACACTCAAAGGAAACACCGAAAAAACTTTTTCAGTTAGAGTTTCCAGTTTTTCAGTTTCCATCGAGATATTATCGGCGACTGCGAGGGATGCTCGCTGGAGTCCACTGGCGTGATGCTGAACACGGATGATTGTGAGTTATTTATGTTTTATTTATATATTTTGACAATTAAGAGGCAGTGTCTGTAATAGCAGTCCACTGCATTTCGGGTCGGAAAAAAGGTTTTCCCTCAAACTTTGCCCAGTAAACTATCTTGGGTCATAAGTAAATGAATGGAAATACGTTAAATTGTATTGTTTTAGAGCTCGTAACAGTCAAAGCGGCAAAAGGCCTAACTTTGCACTTGGCCAGAAGCGAAAATTGCATCAGTTGACGAGCTCGCTGCTCGGAAACCACCAAACGCAGCAAGGAAATATTACTATTCCCAAGTGGAGTGGTCCTTCAAAGGTGTGAAACGCAAGTTATTTTTCATATGTTTTAAATTGGAGATTCAAAAAAATTAATACATTAGCACCCATTTAATCGCTTTTTGAAAACATGTGAAAGTACCCTGTCTTTGCTGGTTTTTATTTCCCAAGTGCAGACCGAAACGCTTTAAATTTCTATTGAATTCTGCTAAACAAATGTTAGTTAGCATAGAAATATAAAAATACTTTGCGCTTTTTGTCTTCCTTTTCCACAGCGACATCAAACTTTTCATGCAAATTAGGTTGTTGGACAATTCAGAGTGCTTTAAATATAGTCGTTTTATATATTTACATTTCACGATTTTTAGTCATAAATACGGTAGAGACCACACAAATAAACGTTTTAAACTGTTTAATGGCTATAATTAGCTAACTATTAAGTCCCGTGACAGACTGGTTCGAGCTGAGGTGTTTCGACGAATTCAACATGTTCAACAGTTCGACAACATGTTCAACAGTTTGATTCAACAGTTGCATCGCATTAGAAGAGAATTGATTTCTGTTCGCTATTGTTAGAGCTGTTAATTACGATTTTTGTTATCTGTTGAATGTAGGCATGTTTTATGCCGATGTAAGTTATTTGCATGCACGTGCATTTGCTATGCCCGTGGAAGTATGTGTATAAATAGTTGGTTCTTTAGTATGTGAGTCAGTTCTCGGTCGTTACACTGACGGTTTACCCTAGTCAAATTTTACTCCCATTGACCGCGCAAAGATCAACCGTCGAATTTCAGGGTATTGAACTTGAATCATCTAGCCTTTCTTAGCTGGTTCTTCCGTTCCGTCTGTGGTGTCCGACTCCGTGATCAAGGCAATCGTTGAGAAGTCGTTGTTACCAGTTCGTCGTTCTTGGTGAAGGCCGTGGATGATATGATCGCCTAAAAGATTTCAGAAAGCGGTTTTCTTAGGTTGCACGGGCAGTTTGGCAGTTGACCATCCCAGTAGCGGTTAAAAATCGAGGCCAAGTAGATTGGAAGAGGAAGAGTCCTACATCCGCTAGAAGTCTTGCTTTAGCAGCAAATTCTGCGTCAACGTTTCCGATCCCGTCGTATACTTCCAACAGAGTTCCTGTTGTGCGATCGCCTTTGGGTCCCTGGTCCGCGTGCGGCAAGCTTGGCCACTTACAGGCAAAGTGCTCTGAGAAGGCGAGCTTCCAGTTTGGCTGCGGTCAGAATGTCTCAGCGCCTCAAGGATGAGCTGGATCAGCGGGAGGAATCAGATAAGTGTATTTTTTGGTCTGTATATCACAGAGATTATGAATATCAAGCGGGTTGCTCTCATGAGGGGTGGTAGGGAGGCTGTACCGTTGTAGGTCCTCTGTTTGTCCAAAATATTGTTACTTTTAGTTATGCTCTCCCTTTAAAATTCTTTCCAGAGTCAGCTTTCTTAAATAATAACCGTTCCGCAATGAGCATCCTAGTTTTGTTAAGAAGGCCATCAATGACCTGCTATTAGCAAGCGTTGTATTGAGGAGCATAATTGCTCTCCTCATGTTGTTATACCCTTTGACGCAGCAAAACGGAAAAATTGAGTCTTGTTTTAGATTTGCGTTATGTTAATTATTTTATTGAGTGTACACGTCACAAGTACAAAGATCTTAGGACACTTTCAGAATTTTTTTAGTCTGGTTTCTTTTTCTTCACATTTGATTTAGAAAGTGTGTATCATCACGTTAGCATTATTATGCATCATCAGCAGCTTCTCCGGTAGAGCTGGTTATTTTCAATGGTACAAGGAGGTATTTTACCTTTAAGTGTTATCTTTTGGCTTGTGCTCGGCCTGTTATTTATTTACTAAACTGCTACGCCCGTTAGTAACGCGTAGGCGATCTATGGGGCATGTTTCTGTCGTTTATATTGACGATGGGATTTCGGGTGCCAGTGATAAGATTAGTGCGAAAGCTGCTAGGTTTTGTTCATAGGGGGGATCTCGATCATTTGGGCTGAAATGTAACGAGGCTAAGAGCAGCTGGGAGCCTCAGCAAATAGGTCAATGGTTGTATTATTCCACTGTTCGAATGATTTTTCAAGTACCTTCGCATAAATTGACACTCTCAAATGGGCTGTTCGCAATGTACTGGGGTCTGAATGGGTTTCTGTAAGAATATTGCCCACTTTATAGATTGTTTTCCAGGCAAATGTCTTTTATTATTGCTTGTAGAAGATCGTGGCGCGTTCATATTTTTGTCGCAGAACAGGTGTCTCAAGAATGAAAGTTTTGGTCGCAGCACATTGATGCTTTAAATGGATATGCCATTAAGAGAACGTTTTCTGCTATAGCAGTTGTTTATAGCGATGCCAGTGATACTGGCTTTGGTGGTTATTCCGCCCTTGTCGGGGGTCCCATGTACAGGGTATTTCAATTAGCATTTTTGAAGTTCGTTTGTCTTTTGACATTACCATAGAGATGGAGTGGCGACCTAGATGCCAGAACGAGAAAGCAGATTGAAAAGTTAAGTTCTTTTTTCGACAGTCAGAACACTTGTAGAATTGTTTCAGTGGGGAACCCCAAACCTGATTTGCAGGGTATTGCATTTAGCATTTTTGTCGTTGGTATGTCTTTTGACATTACCATAGAGATGGAGTGGCAACCTAGATGCCAGAACGAGAAAGCAGATTGAAATTGTTTTTTCGACAGTCTGAATACTTGTAGAATTGTTTCAGTGGGGAGCCCCAAACCTGATTTGCAGGGTATTGGGCATTTTTGACGTTGGTATGTCTTTTGACATTGCCATAGAAGTGGAGTGGCTACCTAGATGCCAGAACGCAAAGCTTTGTGAATCCTGCAAATAGCGCAGTGAAGCGCTTGTGAAAGAATGTTTGATTCTACCACAGATTTGTCCAGTTTTTGATCCGGGTACTGGGGAGGTCAGTCATTTCAGTGTAATGAACGTAAGACTGTATTTTAAGTGAACCCGAGTTTCAGGGTTGTGGCTTTGCGAATAGATTGCAAGTGCTTGTGAAAAGGCATGGACAGATGTTCATTCGATCGAGGTTGTTTAATTTGCATTATATCTCCGTAAATTATACAGGCTTGTTGCGTGATATAACGCCTTTGTAATTTAACCTGAATTTTCAGGTTTGGCTTGTAAGCATTTTGTGATTGATGAATTAAAACGGAAGTAGACTGACAACAGATCTTTGTTTTGCTGCGTTTATTGTTTTAGTATTTAATTGTACGTTTTAGTATTTCTTAGTCGCGTTTATGCACGCATTGTTTGTAATACTTTTGTTTCTGCCTAGCTTTACCAAAGACTGGTCATGTGATGTTAATTGGTTTTGTGCGTACTGTTAAGCATTTGGTTGCTAGTAAAGGCACTGGAGCGTTGGTTATTCCAGTATGGCCTTCTTCTTATTTATTTTTGCCTTTTGTGAATCCTACGAATAGCGCAGTGAAGCGCTTGTGAAAGAATGTTTGATCATACCACAGATTTCTCCAGTTTTTGATCCGAGTGCTGGGGAAGTCAGTCATTTCAGTGTAATGAACATAAGACTGTATTTTCAGCGAACCCGAGTTTCAAGGTTGTGGCTTTGCGAATAGATTGCAAGTGCTTGTGAATAGGCATGTAACAGAAGTTTATTTGAGGTCGTTTAATTTGCATTATATCTCGATCCGTGAATGATACAGGCTTGTTGCGTGATCTAACGCCTTTGCAATTTTAAAACCTGAATTTTCAGGTTTGGCTTGTAAGCATTTTGTGATTGATGAATTTAAACGGGAGTAGACTGATAACAGATCTTTGTTTTGCTGCGTTTATTGTTTTAGTATTTAATTGTAGGTTATAGTATTTCTCAGTCGCGTTTATGCACGCATTGTTTGTGATACTTTTGTTTCTTCCTAGCCTTACCCAAGACTGGTCACGTGGCGTTAATTGGCTTTGTCCGCCAGTTTCGCTTATTGTGCGTATTGTTAAGCATTTGCTTGCTAGTAAAGGCACTGGAGCATTGGTTATTCCAGAATGGCCTTCCTGGTATTTTTGCCTTTTGTGAATCCTACAAATAGCGCAGTGAAGTGCTTTGTGAAAGAATGTTTGATCCTACCACGGACTTGTCCAGTTTTTTATCCGGGTACTTTGGACTAAAGTCATTTCAGTGTTGTGAACACAAGACTGTGTTTTCAGCGAACATCAACAACAACAACTTTATTTCAATTAGCAACTTAATTTCAATTAATATTACAATAACAATTACAATTACAGTTAATAAACTATTATAATAAAATAAACTCTAGTTTCAGGGTCGCTGCCAATATATTGCTCAAGCGCTCGCGAATAGGCGTGTAACAGAAGTATATTCGAGGTTGTATAATTTGCATTATATCTCCGTAAATAATACAGGTTTGTTGTGTGATCTAACGCCTTTGCAATTTAACCTGAGTTGTCAGGTTTGGCTTGTAAGCATTTGTGGTTGATGAATTAAAACGGGAGTAACTTTAAAAGAGACTTTTGTTTTAATTTGCTGCGTTTATTGTTTTTAGTATTCAATTGTACGTTATAGTATTTCTTAGTCGCGTTTATGCAAGCATTGTTGTAATACATTTGTTTCTTCCTAGATGTCCTGAGTTCTGTATTGTGGCAAAACAGCTGTCTCCAGTCCGTTCTTGTTTGAGCTAGCCAAAGACTTGCCAAATGTTGTTTGCTTGTCAAAGTTCCCAGCACCTTGGACAAGTATCGCTTGGCGGGGCTACATGTATTGCAAGCGTTGGGCTGTTTGTTTTTCTTGCGCCTTGCCGTCTTCCCTGCAAAGCCTTTAATCCTTGTCGCCCTTTATCTGAGGGATCTGCGGATTCAACCAACTCGATCGCTTCCATTTCTTCAGCGGTGTACAGTATCCTCTGGGCCCATAAAGTTGCAGGTGAACCATCTCCTACGACAGGCGAAGCGATAGCGGCGATGGCAAGTGGCCTTTGATGCCGATGCTATTGATAAGCATGCCGGTTGGCGATCTAATAGTAGTTCCAAGTTTAGATATATTTCTGGCGCTATTGGCCTATATAGTGTGTACAGGTGACCGCTGCACCTAGCTTTGTTTACTTCTCAGTAACGGCCAACTACGGCACAATACTCCAGAATTTGTTGTCTGCGTCATGATTTGTTAAGGGGAGTATGTAATTATGGACACGTTGTTAAGAACAGAATTGAAAATTCTCTTCGGTTGCATCGCATTAGAAGAGAATTGATTTCTGTTCGCTATTGTTAGAGCTGTTAATTACGATTTTTGTTATCTGTTGAATGTAGGCATGTTTTATGCCGATGTAAGTTATTTGCATGCACGTGCATTTGCTATGCCCGTGGAAGTATGTGTATAAATAGTTGGTTCTTTAGTATGCGAGTCAGTTCTCGGTTGTTACACTGACGGTTTACCCTAGTCAAATTTTTCTTGTTTGTTTTGATTAGTCTTTTCCACCGCTGAACTTTATTTGAACATTATCCACCAGTTTTTTCCTGCGATAATTAAATTTAAATTATCAGTGGCCCCGTAGGAAGGGTCGCCGGAGTTTTGAGCTTGGTTCCTACCCAGGTTTCCTACAATTTTTTCCCGTTGAGTTTCGGGTTTTTTAAGTAGGTTTTTCCTGGCCTCCGAGTATCTTTTGTGATGCGCTCTCAATTCTCCAGTTATTTTGTTTCATTTATTTATTTTCTGTAAGATATTTAGCTGTGAGTTGTCATTTTGACGGCATACGTGTGAAATAAAGTGTAACGGCCAACTACGGCACAATACTCCAGAATTTGTTGTCTGCGTCATGATTTGTTAAGGGGAGTATGTAATTATGGGCACGTTGTTAAGAACAGAATTCAGTGTTTTGACGAATTTAGCATTTCGAAGAATTTAGTGTTTTGACAAAATCAACGGATCGAAGAATTAAGTGTTTTGACAAATTCAAAAGTTCGAAGAATTTAGTGTTTTGACAAATTGAACAATTACATGAATTCAGCCTTGAAATTGATGAATTTAAGGATTCGATCAATTCCAAATCAGTTTTGATGAATTCATCACTTTTTGACGAAATCAGTGCTGCGGAGAATCGAAGGTGTCGAAAAAAAATTGATAAATTCGATAAATCAATCGAGTATTCAATGAATTGAAACCTTTGGTAGGTAACAGTTTTAATAAATTCACAAGGTCGAATTTTGAACCCGATAAAGCGCCATAAATTTTTTAATTGGTCTGGTGTTCGCATATAAATCGATTTGTTGTTTTGCGAAAATCAGATGACCGAATAATAGCGTTACCGACTGTATCTGTGCCATCGCCCCTATATGCAACATCGCCCCTATGCAGTGGAACCTCGCTAACTCGAACTCGGATAAATCGAATTCCCGGCTAACTCGAACTATTTTTCGTTTCCCTTGGCCCAAATTCACCCCGATAACTCGAAGTCTGTTGTAAGTTATGACTTCTCAAAATACAGTATCAAGAAAATAGGCTGCTTGTTAGAGTGATTTTCTTCAGACCGTGAAACAGTTTATAGTAGTTAGTGTATAATAGTCAAATAGACACAAAAGAAAACAATGAAAAAGATCTACTAACCTCTATTAGGGGCCGGTCGCACTAGGCGGAAAAAATTTTGTAGGCTCAACCAAATTATTAGGAAATTTTTGCTTTAACAAATTTTTGGGGTTGATCACAAAAATGTATATTTACAACTGGAAACGTCATTCAAATTGTTTGTTCTGTAGTATTCATTTCAGCTATGCACGCCAGTTTAGCGCGGATAAATATCAGATGTCATAGCTTCATATCGCTGTTCTGCCTGAAATCTGCTCTAGGATCAAACCTTTGAAAAGGAAAGCGAGGGAGATCTGCCCTGTCCATGCTGGATGCAAATGATTTTCAGTTTGGCGCTCTTTTGCAGTTTGGCGCGCTTTTGCAGTAAAATGGATCAAATTCTGCGCTAATGGATTTTGGAGTGCTAATGGATTTTGCGGACACTAAACAAACAAAAACGCGGGATAACATCGCCTGACAAAAACTCGGCGTGCTCCGAGGGCTCGGCGATTTTTGGTCGCGGCTTCTTTGTAGGCAACGGGGAATGGGAGAACGGGGAACGTGGATCGTGGATCGGGGAACGTGGAACGGGGAACGGGGAACGGGGAATCTCTAAAATGGGGAATCTCTAAAATAAGGAATCTCTAAAATAGGGAATCTTAAAAGCAGCTGTTACGAGAAATGATATCACAAGAGTTTTGTGAAGGCGGCCGTAAGTAAAGCTACATTTCGCTCAGAAAACTCTGACTGAAATTCAAGATGGCTACAAACTGTGTTTTGTTTGATATTGTGTGACAAATCATGCTGTGACCAGTGTCTGATTCATCATATTAAAGTTTGACAATGTGTAAATATCCGGTTTCGATTGCGAAACCGTCACACAAGTAAAAAAAAAAACTCCCAAAAAATCACTCTTCTTTCTGGTAAGTTTAAACTGAAGAAAAATTAATATTAACAACTTCTCGTTGCATTTTTGAACACCCGGACAGAACAGCTCGAAATATCTGCAAGATCGCGCAAGCTCGCGAACGTGACTACTTTGGGTTTTTTCGTGCCGACGTCATGCTCACGGTTGGTAGATAGATAAAGACAGGCCTGCGCGGACTCCCCACGTGGTTTTGTGGTTGCGTTGCATTTACAGCCTTCAGATTTTAGCTCTTACGAGCGTGTCTTTAAGGGATTTACCCCTCCTGTATGATATGATCGGAGGTTTTTCATAGATTGTGTTCAGCAAAGGCTGATTTTGTATTAAACTCCAATTTTCCATCACTATTTTTTTTTAAGGTTTTTCACTGCTGGATGGTGTGTAGTGATAAAAGGCAGTATCCTCTCTTTGTTTTTTATCTTTTGTTGAAGTGCCGACTGTCTTGAGGCAAATGTGACCCCTGTTAGTGACCTTTCTATCATTGTTTTAGGATAGCCTCTTGTTTCGAGACGTAGTAGGGCCTTTTTCAAATGTTGTTTTTGAAGAGTTTGTTCTAAGTAGTCGGATTGCCTCGCCTTTTACAAAACCTCTCTTCACGCCTGGTGGGTGACAGGAAGTGAAATGTGTATACTGAAAGATTTCGGACGGCTTGAAGTGGGCTATCTTTAAAATAGGGAACGGGGAACCGGGGAACGGGAACGGGAACGGGAACGGGGAATCTTTAAAATGGGGAATCTTTAAAAGCGGGAATCTTTAAAATGGGGAATCTTTAAAAGCGGGAATCTTTAAAATGGGGAATCTTTAAAAGCGGGAATCTTTAAAATGGGGAATCTTTAAAAGCGGGAATCTTTAAAACGGGGAATCTTTAAAACGGGGAATCTTTAAAACGGGGAATCTTTAAAATGGGGAATCTTTGAAATGGGGAATCTTTGAAATGGGGAATCTTTAATAAGGTTTCTTGAAGAGTTCCACAGGGTCGAAATATTGAACAATCAACTAAAATCAGCTTTATTCATGCTTTTTCAAATAATAACTCGTACACATGAAATAGTGCCTAACAAGTATTTGCAATTCGTTTTTTTTATAACATTAACTGAAAGGTAATTAATTAACGTAAGTTAGTTGGGACAACATTCGATCGGTTGCAAAAAATTCGAAAAAAAATTCGAAATTCATATTACTTATTTTGTTAGTAAGATATCAATAACATATTCTTCCTTAAGACGCGTGCGAGATAAATCATCCCGAAGAGGAAATCTCAGTTTTTCAACGGAACTTATACATTACTATACTTTACAAATTACTATTAATGATCAAGAAAACAGGATAACAGGAACAAAACGCGAAAAAAACGTAAATGGAAATTTATTTGCAAACATTTTTGGCAAATGCGTAGTCTGATTGATTACGCGGGTGCCTATTATAGATGGTCCTGACAGTGCTTTCTTGTTAGTTCTCCAACTGACGCATTAGATTTGAGACATAATGAAACGATTGCTACTTAAGGTGGCAGGTAATGGTTTCCAGCATTTTATATATCCTGATGGATCAACACTCCTTATCAGTTGATGCTAAAATAATGACATCCAACGAAAGCCCAACTATTGGTCAAGAAGTTTGAGTCATTTTCTTGACATAATAGATTATTATTATTCTCTCAACTCTTACCGGCGTTATAAACCCCCTTGGGATGTTGAGAGAACACAAAAAAAAACTTGTAAATCGCAAGGTTTTCCAGGGCCCTCTTAACATCCCAATTAGATTTATAATGCCGGTTAACTCATATAAAAATGTAATCTATTGCTTTTATGAAATAACCATGAAAAGAGTTTGTAAAGAGAGAACGTTGTTTTAATTTTGTGCAGATCAAGTAGCTTATTCTCATAACATTCATCGGATGACGCGGGAAAACCAATGACTGAAAGAATGAATGAACTTGACTCGCTGCCACTGACAGAGCACTGACAAATTCACCGGTCCAACGAAAGTCATACACGAAACTGGGGGTGACGAAACGTTTTAGCGCTTTGAAATTCATCAGTTGAAATTTATCAGCTAAAAAACGAAAATACGGTATGTAACGGCCACCCTCGGAACTTGAGGAACTGTCCGCTTAATACAGGTGGCCGCTTAATACAAGATCACTAAAAATACTCACTGTGCGTGGTGTAATGTCAATTTTAATGGCGTATCATACAAAAACACTTCATGCAAGGAAACAATAGGACAATCAACACTCTTTCAAGCGATCAATACTTTAAACAAAGTTCTCGAAAAGTTCAGTGCCAACTAACGTAGCATTGTGTAAAAGTATTGTGCAATAAATTGTCCTCTACTCTTCTACGGTATACAGTACTGTATTTCTATGACTTACAGTTCACACATACAAAATATCTCATTTCGTCATTTCATAGTTGTTACGTTCAATGTGCAGTTAAAATCCCTTGTGAGTATACGTTTGAAGGCGATACATTCTCCATCACATGGCTGACGAACAAGTTAATTAAAGAGGAATTTGAAGCATATTCAAAACGAACATTTTTTGAGTTCGTGATTTTGTCTGTACTTCAGCACATTGCAGACATCTGCAAAGCGTTAACGATACTAAACGGACGATTATCAGCTTACAGTAGCTTTGTACATGTTATTTCTTTATAGTGATGATGGATCGCATCCTTAAACACAATAAAATACCGCATAAAATCAATGACATGTGGCTTAGTTTCCGTTCAAGGGTGGCCAAAAAAATAACAAAGAAAGACAAACATAGGACTCCTACAGGGTGGCCGTGGCCGCTTATTTATAATATAGGTGGCTGCCTAATACAGGTAACAAATACAGCGTTTGTATAAGCGAAAAATCGGGACTTTGAAAACTGACCGCTTTATAGAGGGTGGCCGCTTAATTATATACAGGTTCGACTGTATATTCAATGATTCAAAAGTACTTTGAAGGGAAAATCCAGTGTTCTTTTGTCGATAATCCATTTTTTGCTTGCGTGGTTTTATAAAAATTATTTTTCTTGGGCCATTTTAGTTTTAACAAAAACAAAACGCTTAAAAAAATTTAGATTTAATTTAGTTCGCTTTTAATAACGATCACTTCTGATGATGTATGTGGTACATACGAAACGTCAAGTAACTGAAAGAAATGCATTTTAATACACAAATGTTTGTAATCGCTGTTTGCGCTTGGTGTTGCGTGGTTTTGGTTTAAAAAGCTTATATTTATTTCAAATTATTATAAAGATTCCCGCTTTTAAAGATTCCCCATTTTAAAGATTCCCATTTTAAAGATTCCCGCTTTTAAAGATTTCCCATTTTAAAGATTCCCCATTTTAAAGATTCCCCATTATAAAGATTCCCGCTTTTAAAGATTCGCGCTTTTAAAGATTCCCCATTTTAAAGATTCCCCATTTTAAAGATTCCCGCTTTTAAAGATTTCCCATTTTAAAGATTCCCCATTTTAAAGATTCCCCATTATAAAGATTCCCGCTTTTAAAGATTCGCGCTTTTAAAGATTCCCCATTTTAAAGATTCCCGCTTTTAAAGATTCCCCATTTTAAAGATTCCCGCTTTTAAAGATTCCCCATTTTAAAGATTCCCGCTTTTAAAGATTCCCCATTTTAAAGATTCCCGCTTTTAAAGATTCCCCATTTTAAAGATTCCCGCTTTTAAAGATTCCCCATTTTAAAGATTCCCGCTTTTAAAGATTCCTCATTTTAAAGATTCCCGCTTTTAAAGATTCCCCATTTTAAAGATTCCCCGTTCCCCGTTCCCCATTCCCCGTTCCCGTTCCCCGGTTCCCCGTTCCCGTTCCCCGGTTCCCCGTTCCCTGTTTTAAAGATAGCCGCTTGAAGTGGGTTTTGATATCCTGGATGGATTCTTTTTTGAATCTTTCCCGTTTAAACACAACTGACACAATTCTAGCGTGCATAATAGACAAATGCACAAAATGTACACACGTACAATACATTAAAGAGAGCTTTCTATAAAACATTAAGCCTCCTCCTTACAAAGGATAGTCGACAAAGGAATGGACAATCGTTCCGTAACATCTTATTGCGTTTTAATAGCCCCCTAGGCGAAAAATGCAGCAGAATAGCCTTCTAAACAAACACAAGCTCACCTTCACAAGACGTAGGATCGAAATCGCTGGTACCTAATTGGTCAATAATTAAGGACCAATAGGAGAATCACAAAACCGATCGTAAACACAACTGCTGTAATATAAAAAGGTAGCCTAACAGTATTTTCACGGGAACGGAATTGAGAGAAACGTCTCTACCTTTCCCTTAATGCACTGAAACAGTTGTCTCAAAACAGCAGCTGAAGAGACTCGTGTAGAGTCGAAACCGCCGGTCCTGCTGTAGCCAAAACATAATGTCTGACAACACCTTTGATGACTCTCTGGTACGGTGGCCGATAAGGACACAACACGAACACAAAACCCACAACACAAACACAAAACTCACAACACAAACGCAAAACCCACAACACAAACACAAATCTCACAACACAAACACAAAACTCACAACGCAAACACAAAACTCACAACTCAAACACAAAACTCACAACGCAAATACAAAACCCACAACACAAACACAAAATTTACAACACAAACGCAAAACCCACAACGCAAAAACAAAACCCACAACGCAAACACAAAACTCACAACACAAACACAAAACTCACAACATAAACACAAAACTCACAACGCAAACACAAAACTCACAACACAAACACAAAACTCACAACACAAACACAAAACTCACAACATAAACACAAAACTCACAACGCAAACACAAAACTCACAACGCAAACACAAAACAAAAAAACATTTTCAGAGCAAATTACAATGCCATTAGCCAGATTAGCGTTTTATAGTGAAACTCAGTATGACAGGCTTAGCCGGTGTCACCTTCATACTCTAAAAATTCATTCATGCAGTTTGATGTTCGTCTTAAAACTATGAAATTAATTAATCAGTGTCTGATCTACTCCAACTCAATTGTCTTATACCCGATTCACCCACCAACGGTTAAACATGTTTAAATGTAATTAAGTTTAACTACGTTTTTAGCCTGTATCTTGAATGTTTTTAAATGTATATGACTCATACCGGAATGGTAATAAAAGCCAATACAGTTGCTTTTAGTAAAGTGTTCACTCCAAATATTACGGCACGTTTTGGGGTATTTTTCTAAACCTGTTTTAAACTAAGCGATGGTGTGAACAGGGTACTAGTCAGACTAGTCTTGTATAAATTCTAAAAAAAAGTGCCTCACTTCCAGCCCACCCGGCCCCTCGAGGTTTTTAAACGAGAATTTCAGGAATTTGTCCATGGAGATAGTGTATGTCAGACATTCACTAATGAGTCACGAACATTGAACTTCAGTGAACTCTTTATCAATTATAGCAGTCTGTCATAGACGTTTATTTTAAGGCAAGCGCACGAGAGCGAACGCTGATCTGCTCAACGTCGATCTACCCCAACTCGATTGTCCTAGTCTTGTATAAATTCTCAAAAAAGTATCATACTCCCGGCCCACCCCTCAAGGTTTTTAAACAAGAATTTCAGGAGTTTGTCCATGGACATAGTGTATGACAGACATTTACTAATGAGTCACGAACATTGAACTTGTACTCTTTAGGCAATAGCAGTCTGTCACAGACGTTTATTTTTAGGCAAGCGCACGAGGTATTAAAGCATTCGCGAAGCAATACTGATGCAAGATGCAAACAGCAACGATGTATTTCACCAAAAACGCTGCCATGTTTGTAATGTCTTCAAATCACACGTGGCTTCCGGCTTGGTAACCTATCCTGGCTTATTTTGTGTTTGTGTTGTGAGTTTTGTGTTTGTGTTGCGAGTTTTGTGTTTGCGTTGTGAGTTTTGTGTTTGTGTTGTGAGTTTTGTGTTTGTTATGAGTTTTGTGTTTGTGTTGCGAGTTTTGTGTTTGCGTTGTGAGTTTTGTGTTTATGTTGTGAGTTTTGTGTTTGTGTTGTGGGTTTGGTGTTTGTGTTGTGGGTTTTCGGCCACCGTACTCTGGCACAATACCTCTATCCAAGTAATGGCGAAGATGACAACACCGTCATCGCACCACCAAAAACGCCAGACTATCGTCCACACGAGGAGAGCGAGCTTAAAGCGTTCATGGAATTCGAAGAAGAAGACCAACGGAGAACAGCCCTCCACCATCACAACCAGATCCACCGCGGTTTAGACGAGAACGAAAGAGCTCGCTAAAACCGCCGCCAACGAAACGCAGGGAGAACAGCCCGCCTAAACGGGACTTTGAGCAAAAGCGAGGTCTTAAAAGGACTTACACAGATCGACTATCTGTGGAGGCTAAAATAGCCAAAACTGAACTGTCCATAAGCAAACTAGTGACGCATCTAGCGAACCGGACTTGTCCTAAATCGCTACAATACACGGCGAAACCAAATATCACGCCGGACAATATCTTTGATAAGGAAAGTAAGGACATCAAACAAAAAGCCGAACAGAGCTTAGTGAATGCCCGCGCCAAACAAAGAAACTTAAGGCAAGTTCAGATCTCGCAGCTCGTAAAAACACTACTTGTGTAAGGCAACCTCTCAATGAAATGCATTCGGCAAGAAATATTGTAAACAAAAACAATGTAAACCTTGCCGATCTGCAAAAACAGATTTCTAACTGGAAAGAAATCGTATGTAAACATGTATTTAAGAATTCAAAGAATAAACAGGATGAAGACTATAACAGCGTATTCTCTGACTGTAACAATGCCTTAAATGGCCATAACAAGGGGTTATCAAAAAATAAAAGGCGCAAAAAGCGTAGAAGTAACTTAGAAAACAGGCGGTTAGCTAAAGAAAGGGAGAACAATGAAAAATTTCTTAAAAATTGCTCACACCATCAGCTAACTGACACCGAAGTTACCTTATTACATGAAATTTTCGCGACACGTTAATTTCGCGATTTTGAGGTTCGCATATTTCGCGACACCTTAATTTCGCGATTTTGCGAAAATTTTGCATTTTGACTCACTTTAATTTCGCGTTTTTGAGTGAGACTCACTTTATTTCTTTGTCAATATTATTTAACATGTCCCTGAAGTTGATCAAACAACTTAATCAACAATGTCCAAATAAACAGAAACGCAACTGATTATGTAAACAGTAACAAGAAAGATGTTCTCACAGTGTATACAAGGCACGGTTTGTAGTTCATGCTTGAAGGACCAGATCATTACCAAAGAATAGTTCAAAATGATTGTTATAAACGTGTGTAATGGTAATAAAGTCGTTTTTTTTAATTATTGACATAATGTGCGTCACTTAATTTTCGCGTCATGTTATTTTCGCGACATTTAATTTTCGCGTCACTTAAATTTCGCGATTTTTTTCAAATCGCGAAATTCGCGAAATTAACGTGTCGCGAAAATTTCATGTAATAAGGTAGCTTGTTATCAAAAGGGCTCAAATTCATCCCAACACCCGTGACTAACGAAATCAAAATCCGAAAGCAACTTTGGCAAGATTTTGAACAATTCGCGAGACGAATGCGTCTCCAATATATTTTTCACGGTCAAAATAAAAAACCGAATCCTTTTCACGTTAAATCAGACTGGATGCCCCCGGTTCAACTTGCTGAGATTCCTATAACAAAGCCCAAAAATAACTTGTCACGCAATGAGTTCATAACCTTAAAAGAACTCAATAACAACACTGCTATAAACATCAACGGTCATCATGGAAAAAACAGACAAAATAAATGAGGCTCAAGTGCAACTCGAAAATAAGGAGCGCAACAAACCTCTTAAAGCACTCATGGTGAGAGACACGCAAAAACGTGTTAATGAGATAATAACTCGACTACACCAGGGTAAATACATTGATGACATGACAAGAAAATGGCTTCTACAAACTCCTAACCCGCCTAGAATACCAATATTCTACACACTTACTAAAATCCATAAGCCAAACCCAGTCGGTAGACCCATTATCTCGGGTTGTGACGGCCCCACAGAGAGAATATCCTCTTTTGTGGACACATTGCTACAGCCTATCGCTCAAAAACAACTGTCCTATATTAGGGACACAACCGATTTCATCAATTTTATAGAGAAAACAAAGATAGGCAAGGATACAATTTTTGTATCCATGGATGTCTGTAGCTTGTATACAAACATTCCACAAGGAGAGGGGATGGATGTTATCTGTGGAGCATTCGAAAAGTTCCACAATTATAATCCCCCGATACCAACACGCTTCCTAAGGGAAATGCTTGGTTTAATTCTAAGAGAGAACTCATTCCAGTTCAATAACGATAATTATCTCCAAACACATGGAACCGCCATGGGAACGATAATGGCAGTATCTTTTGCCAATATCTTCATGGCGGAAATCGAAACAAAACTAATTCAACAAAACGGTACCAAGCCACGAGAATGGAAACGTTACATTGATGACGTATTTTGCCTTTGCGATAGCAATAGAAAAGCGGTCAGTGTAAAACGCAGACTGCAGACTACAGACTGCAGACTGCAGACTGCAGACTGCAGACTGCAGACCGGCGGTAAAATGCAGACTGAGGGTAAAATGCAGACTGCAGACTAGGGGTAAAATGCAGACTGAGAGTAAAATAATATATTAATAATAAAAAACAAGACTTGGGAGTGTTCCTACGCGTACCCGTAATTTTTTTTTTCAAAATCCCGAAAACTCAAACCAAAAGGCGTTTATTCGCCTTAGTCAAACATATTATCAACCTCGAGTTCTTGAACTCCCCATTTTGTTGAACCAAGTTTCCCGCAAGCGCCCAAACTAATCGTAATTGTATGCATCTTACCTTTGTTTACGTGTCGGCCATTTTGAATTGTGCTTACGTGATTAGGTCTGGGACCAAGTAACTCTTTCAGCGTTCAGTCTTTCAGTCTGCAGTCTGCAGTCTGCGTTTTACACTGACCGAATAGAAAAGACGTGGATCACTTTATTGAACAAGCTAATAGATTCCACCCTACTATTAAATTCACGGCAGAAATATCAGAGAATGAAATTCATTTCCTTGACACAGCTGTGTTTAAAGGGGAAAGATTCAAAAAAGAATCCATCCTGGATATCAAAACCCACTTCAAGCCGTCCGAAACCTTTCAGTATACACATTTCACTTCCTATCACCCACTAGCCGTGAAGAGAGGTTTTGTAAAAGGCGAGGCAATTCGACTACTTAGAACAAACTCTTCAAAAACAACATTTGAAAAGTGCCTTTCTGACTTCAAACTACGTCTCGAAACAAGAGGCTATCCTAAAACAATGATAGAAAGGTCACTAACAGGGGTCACATTTGCCTCAAGACAGTCGGCACTTCAACAAAAGATAAAAAACAAAGAGAGGATACTGCCTTTTATCAGTACACACCACCCCGCAGTGAAAAACCTTAAAAAAATTGCGATGGAAAATTGGAGTTTAATACAAAATCAGCCTTTGCTGAACACAATCTATGAAAAACCTCCGATCATATCATACAAGAGGGGTAAATCCCTTAAAGACACGCTCGTAAGAGCTAAAATCTGAAGGCTGTAAATGCAACGCAACCACAAAACCACGTGGGGAGTCCGCGCAGGCCTGTCTTAATCTATCTATCGATCATTTGAAAAGCAAGTGATATATTAATCAAATGAAGATGTGAGGGAGACTTACTGGCAATAAAATGGAAACTAGACCCTATTGTAGAGATTCCCTATTGTAGAGATTCCCCATTTTAGAGATTCTCTATTTTAGAGATTCCCTATTTTAGAGATTCCCCACTTTAGAGATTCCCCATTTTAGAGATTCCCCATTTTAGAGATTCCCCATTTTAGAGATTCCCTATTTTAGAGATTCCCCATTTTAGAGATTCCCTATTTTAGAGATTCCCCGTTCCCCGTTCCCCGTTCCCCGTTCCCCGTTCCCCGTTCCCGTTTCCGATTCCCCGTTCCCTATTTTAGACATAGCCAAAGTGAAACATTTCGGTCGCACTCGTCTAGCATCAGCGTTGACAGATTTTTTTTGCAAAGTAAATAAAAAATCGGCAAAATCCATTAGCACTCCAAAATCCATTAGCGCAGAATTTGATCCATTTTACTGCAAAAGCGCGCCAAACTGCAAAAGAGCGCCAAACTGAAAATCATTTGCATCCAGCATGAACAGGGCAGATTTCCCTCGCTTTCCTTTTCAAAGTTTTGATCCTAGAATGAGCAGATTTCAGGCAGAGCTATGACATCTGATATTTATCCGCGCTAAACTGGCGTGTATAGCTGAAATGAATACTACAGAACAAACAATTTGATTGACGTTTCCAGTTGTAAATATGCATTTTTGTCATGTTTTTATTTCTCCGTGCGACCGTGATCAACGCCAAAAATTTGTTAAAGCAAAAATTTCCCAAATTTGGTTGAGCCTACAAAATTTTTTCCGCCTAGTGCGACCGGCCCCTTAGTGTACTAACTATTTCACGGTCTGAGCAAAATCACTCTACCTGATTGTAACTGGGAGTAATGATACCTCGAGTTGGACTTCGAGTTCGAGTTCGAGTTCGAGTTGGACTTCGAGTTGGACTTTCCGACTTTCCGGAGCTATATCTCCATTATTTTAAAAGATATCGCTTTTAAACTCGGCCATTTTACTAATTTTGAGATGCTTTTCCCAGCAGTGTCGATGGATTATTGCTATCAGGCCCATATAAAATTTTGGAAAAACCGTGATAAGGTCTATTCTGAAAACGTCTTGCGATACATGTTTGTAACCACAAACAGGAAATTGTATTACTTACTCAAACTATCATCACCTGATCACCGGAGTGTCCGTGATAAAGAGGTAAAGTTTATATTAATTTGCTATCTGGGACCGAATTTAGTGTCCGTTGTCCGTATTAGAGAGGGTCCGTATTATAGAGGTCTTTTTTAAAGAAAATATGTGAGAATTATGTCGGGACACAGGAAACTGTCCGTAATAGAGAGGTGTCCGTAAGGAGAGGTTCGACTGTCGATTTTTATCGATTATATTTTTTCATATTTGTATTTTATTTTTTTTAACTCGAAGTCCAACTCGAAGTCCAACTCGAAGTCCAACTCGAAATCCAACTCGAAGTCCAACTCGAAGTCCAACTCGAAGTCCAACTCGAAGTCCAACTCGAACTCGAACTCGATGTCCAACTCGACGTTTCGGGATTCGCATTGTAACTTCGGACTGATCACGTAATTAACATTCATTTCACGATCTTATCAGTCACTACCAGATGCGGTCAGATGCGGTGTCTTTTGCCTCGGCAGTGAAAATAGGAAAAACGTACATGGTTACTTCTTTCATGTTGTTTTGTATTAAGTTGGACTGCAGAAATACACTACAAACTTCGTTTATATTGCAAAAACATGAACCCAAATGTTAAAGTTACCCTTATTTCCAAGTCATAATCTTTGGAATTTCTTGTTACCATACGCAAATTCGAGCAAATTGAGCGATGTTTATCACAGAAGTAGATAATAAAATAAAACTATGTTCACGCTATATATATATATATATATATATATATATATATATATATATATATATATATATATATATATATATATATATATACAATCAGGGAAAGCGGTGACGTCTTCATCGGCTATTGAGAGTGCTCAACTGGATAAACCGGAGCAATATAAAAGCATACGAATATATAATTATAATAAATTGGTTCAAGACTTCAGAGGTAGTTCATCGTTTTATTACTACAGCACTGTTTCGTATGGTCAAATGATGGTCACACTCATCAGGTAATATCAACGATTGACCGTTAAATTACAAAAACTGGCTATAAAAGCGGGAATACGGTTGCTATGAGATATAAAAACATGCGTTATTTTATCATATAAATCATGTGAGTGCTATTTATAATTTGGGAGATTGTGTTACTTTATTATAAAGTTCTTGAGGAGATATCTGTTTCTGTGGGGGCATGAACTTGCTAACTCATTTCGTTTGTTTAGACTGCAGAGATCCTTTTTACAGATGATTATGAATTTTTCAAAAAGACATAAATTACATTTCTTAGTAACGTTGTTATAAGGTTTGCATTGTTTGATGATTTTCCACTTTAGGCTGAAAGGCTTGTTGTTGTCTTTGAGTGTCCATATGTGTTTTGATAATTCCGTTTCGTGTCTCTTGTTTTGATGTCGGAAGGAAGATGTGTGGTTCCTGTAACGTTCTTTGAAGTTTGTCGCGAGTCCTACGTATGAATCTGTTGATGTTTCAGTTGTGACTGTTGCTTGGTAAACTACGTTTGTTGTGAGGCATTTCCCTTCGAGGGGACATTGATCTTTTTTTCGGCAGTTACACTCTTTGTCGAGTGTTTGTGACTGGTTGCAATCTGATAGCAGTTTTTTGTTGTGTGACGAGATGTTTGTTTTCATGTTTGGCATGCAAGAGTAGCTTAGCTTTAGTGTGTGGCGGTTGAAGATCTTGTGTAATGGGTGATTTTTCGGGAAGCATCTGTCCACGATATTTAGGAACCTTCTTCCCAGATTGGTCTTCACGTTGGAGTTCCATGGTGGGTTATACCATACTACTTTCCTTTGGCGATTTTTGTTGCGCTTTTGGGCTGGCTGTGGGTTATATGTTAGCTTGTAGTCGTAGCCACTTTCGTCAAGGGCTTTTTGGTAAGGAGGGATGGCGGCATCAAAAACTTTCTTGCTTGATGAAATGCTGGTTAGTCGCTTGTTTATGTTTTCCGGGATGTTCTTTAGTAGTGCAGGAGGGTGGTTGCTTTGACGGTGGACGTAGAGAAGTTTGTTGTTTGGGTTTCATGAAGGGTTTGTAAGATTCACTTGTGAGGTCGAAGATCACATCTAAAAAGTTGATGGTCTTCTTATTAGCTTCAATTGTGATATTTAGGCCATTAGATTTGAAAATGTTGCTTACTTCTTGCTTTGTTTTCTCAATTTCTTTTGGTGTAGCTCTGCATACCGCCAGGCCATCGTCACGGTAAAGGCCCACTCGATCTTTAAACTTTGCCGCGATCAGGGATAACATGTAGACTCCTACTAGCTCGCATGTCTCGGCTCCATCATACGAGCCCATCGTCACATCGAACATGTCGTCGGTGTTCTTCTTTGTCCATGGCGTATTCTGGTGGTATAGCAGTGATTTTTTCGCATGTATGATAATATGGCGGTCTTGTGGGGTGATGCACGTGAAGTGTGATGCGTAATCATCTGTAAAAAGGATCTCTGCAGTCTAAACAAACGAAATGAGTTAGCAAGTTCATGCCCCCACAGAAACAGATATCTCCTCAAGAACTTTATAATAAAGTAACACAATCTCCCAAATTATAAATAGCACTCACATGATTTATATGATAAAATAACGCATGTTTTTATATCTCATAGCAACCGTATTCCCGCTTTTATAGCCAGTTTTTGTAATTTAACGGTCAATCGTTGATATTACCTGATGAGTGTGGCCATCATTTGACCATACGAAACAGTGCTGTAGTAATAAAACGATGAACTACCTCTGAAGTCTTGAACCAATTTATTATAATTGTCAATGCTCCTCTAAGAGTTGAGCGCTCTCTGAAATACATTCAAATCAAGTTCAAGAATATATATATATCCAGATGTGCCTGTTGTAAGACCTATGGTTTATTTACGCAAAACATCGTAAGCACTACTACCGGAGAAAGAGTATCATTAAGGGAGAACACTACGTGTCAAACGTCCAACGTTGTTTATCTAGTGAACTGTGAGAAATGCAAGGAACAATATGTTGGAGAAACCGGGAACTGTATACGTTTGCGTGCAAACCAACACCGTTCGGATATTTCAACCGGTCAGAAGAATATTCCCACAGTCAGACATTTTAAAGCCTGTGGCCTTAAATATTTTAAATTAACTGTGCTAGAGGGGGTACGAAATAGTAACGTTGCAATCAGAAGAGCTAGAGAAAGCTTTTGGATTAACAAATTGAAGCCCGCGATAAATAATTTACTGTAATCATGTTAAGTTCCTAGTAGTTGTGATCTTGTATTATTACCGTGACCTACTCTAAATTTCAAGCGCGCGCGCGCGCCTTTAATCTATTTGAACTTGTCAAGTTATCGCGCTATTTCGTCATAGTTAACCGTTTATTGTAAGTGCATTATTTGAATTCATATTGACCTAACCGTTACCGTTATTGTCAAACTAGTGTACGCTCCTGAGGAAGGCCGCGACGGCCGAAACGTAGAGCAAATACAGCTAAAAATGACCTATATGAAGTTGGTTTCTTGACCTTTACAATTAGTTTATATATATATATATATATATATTATATATATATATATATATATATATATATATATATATATATATCGTCACTATTATTAATTAACAGAAATAAATAAATTTTTCACCGACCCCGAGTCTCTAACACCCGCTAATTCGAACTGATTTTTGTTTCCCTTCAGAGTTCGATTAGCGGGGTTCTCCTGTACGTAACATAACGTTACCAACTCCGCTCAATATTTTCGGCTCAGCTAGTCTTTCATTCTGTCAATTTTTGGCTACGAGTCTGTTCTCCGACATACAAGCTGAAAGATCTGAACTATACTGCTATTGTACGCTTCGACCATATGCAAAGCGGGTGCATGGCTGGTAAATAAGCTAACAATTAAATTAGGAAGTTCCAATAGTGATTTCTGACTTGCAGCCGTTGTTTTGATAGTGCTATACAGACGTCTATACAATCAGCATACCGATTGCTGATTTCGGAATAAACTATCGTTTCAACGACATGTAATTACAGTTTTATGAAGTCTCTTATCAAGTAATTTAGCATTTTTGCGTCAAACAAACACAATATTATAGATTGAAGAAATTATTGTCGCGTATCGGTATCATAGACTACGAGCAGTCTCTCTTTCCCAGCTTAGTCCGTCGAGACATTAGCGAGCGGTAATGGCCACGCGAAACTGGGGGGAGGCAGGCCCTGGACTAAGCTGGGAAGGCTGCTCGTAGTCTGTCGGTATCATTTCTTGCCAAATTGCTGTCATTTTTCAGGACCTGTAAATCTCTAATATCATGACTGAATACTTTCATAAGCTTACCTGAAAACCCAGTAGGAATGCTTGATTATTGCCAAGCAGTCAAACACATCATTTAGATATAAATAAAACCAATTCCCGTTTAAAAAATACAGAACATTTTATACACAACTGTACGGAGCCCGTTAAGTGCCATCCAAATTGACACTTTCATTTTCAGTTTTCGCGACTTTTTTCGCTACTTTTTTCGCGACTTTCTTCGCGACTTTTTTCGCGACTTTTTTCGCGACTTTTTTCGCGACTTTCTTCGCGACTTTTTTCGCGACTTTTTTCGCGACTTTTTTCACGTGCAACTTTTCGGTTTCCCGTCGTCACTGCGGGCTCCTTACATACAGACTCGCCCGGTGGTCTCGTAAAAATGGCGTCCACTTCTACGACAGAAAGTTCTGTTGAACAGGTAAGAAAATTGGCAGCAATTTTGAACCATTGCCTTTTAGTTCAGTAAATATTTATGCCGGTTCATGATCATAGAGTGTTGCTTCTATTTTCAGGTGTGTGGTTTTCTCAGAGAAAGGGGTATGGAAGAGAGAACAATAAGAAACTTTGAAGAGGAGCGGGTGAGTGAATTAGAAAATGTTGTCTGGAGCAAATCATGGAAAAGTACTCGAGTCATTTGCACTGCATGTAGCGGCGCTTGTTCGCCGTTGAATCGGCCAAAATTCACTGATGTAAAAGAAACACAGTGCTACCAACTTGATTATGGGAGCTTCTCTTTATTGTTTACTATCGTGAAACTGAAAATTAATTTAAAAACTAAGAAAAACGAAAAATTACAAGACTAAATGAACCAAGACGAACAAACTTACATTACTGCCGGATTGGCGAGAGTTCCAATTGAATTCGCTTCTTTCCCAGCGATATTTTACGAACAGATAAAATGATCTTACTAGAACAGCTAGATTTCTGATTTGACCCTTTGATATATAAACTCACAAAAACTATTAAAGAAAGATATTATATATATGACTGTTTGACGTAATAACACGCGCGACGTGTCTTAACTCTCTTAACGCGCGCCTTAACTTTTCTAGCGTGACAAAAAGCTTAAAAATAAAATCAAAACAACTACCTTAATTAATTTTGTCTTTAGAGGCACTTACACTGCATTTTAGCCAAACAAATACAAAAATGGTCAAGCGTCGTTTAGTTGAAGAAACGGTTACCATCCTGGAAGGATTACCTGCATATAACCTCGGAAAAAATTTGTTGAAAATGTGACCGGCTTTCATGTCCACGGGTTAATACTAACTCCAATGGGGGGGGGGGGGGGGGGGGGGGGGGGGGGGGGGGGGGGGGTGGGTACAGCACTTAAGTCGGGAGGGATACGTTTTTTTTTTTTTTTTTTTTTTTTTTTTTGTAAATACGGAATATTGGGGGGGGAGGTACGTTTTCCACTGTGCCTTTTTTAGAAATAAACACCGGCCCTCTCTTGGCCATAATTAACGAACAGTCCCCAGAAACACCGGGTGAGTTTTCTACAAGTTGCTTTGGCATGCATGTAGCACTGATAACATGTTTATGTTTATGTTTATTCCCCAAAATTTTATATAACATAATAAGTACATATTACATTTACATGGAAGTCGGGAGGAAGTAGTAGTCCCCCCTTTGATTCGAATTACATTCTTTAAAGCTAATACATCGCGGCCGCGGCTTGTATCCGTTTCAGATTGGCGGCTTGTTTGCCGTTTTAGATTTACCTTGTCATCTAAATGTGGATTTCTGTTTACCCTGTAGAAGGAGTTCTGTAGGGTAGCTTAGCAATGGCGACATTTGTTGCGACATTTGTTGCGATATTTGTTAAAACATCTCAGACGCGTACTAGAATACTTTCGAAGACAAGCTAATTATAAACTCTTAGAAAATCAGAAAACGGCAAACAACTGGGAGATCCGGCACCTCTCAACGGTTTGTCACTGTGTTCTTGCTGATATTTAATATTTTAGTAATTATAAACTCCCCTGTCACGCGCCTGTCACACTTCTCGGTCACGCGTTCTAGATCATCTTCCTTTCAAAATTGCATTATGTTCATTTGTTGGTCTCGCGACTTGTATCCGTGATATTTGCTTTTAGATTTATTGCCATTGTAATGTAGAATTTCATAACGATGATCAGAAATTTAGAACTTAAAATATTGTATTTTGGTTTATAATTTGGGCTGCTTTGTGGCAAGAATCGAGCAAGAAGACTGTTGTTTTAATAGCCATGTGTTACTGATGAGGTTTGAAGAATTGCACAGCAACTGGGCGCAAGGGCGCCTTACTAGTGTCGCCACCGCGAAATAATTAATAGCGTACAGTGAACTGTGAGGAGGGCACAATAAACCAGACTCCCTATCATTGTTTAACATGCATTCTGCTGAATAACGTAACTGGCTTTCTAACGGCTATTAACAAAAAGGCGCTTTCCTTGCAGATGGATATTGCAGCCGTCGTTCAAAGCCATGACAAAGAACTTGAAGATCTAGGCCTGGTTAAAAAAGGAGACATATTAAGTCTCCGTGGCTTCTGCGAACGCCAAATGAAGAAGGGTTCTGAAGAAGAAGCCAAGCGACAGCTGGTAACTGAATTGCTCAACAAAAAGAAGACAAAACAGAGAAAAACAATCGCTAACCATGTCGCAGAATCCAAACAACCTCAAGGAAAGGTAAAGACGCGGAAAATACAAATTGGGTGGCTTCATTTCGATGACGATCACCAAAAATACATTTCAGTGAGGCTTCAGAAAGGCGGTGGGACAAGGGTGGTGGATGTTCCCCTGGATGCAGACGTGCAACAAATTATTCAAATCGCCGAAGAAATATTCTTTTCCAACGGCAGATGTATATTTGGAGCCCTTGAAGACATGGAAGTTAGCCTAGCCAATTTCAAGTGTGAAACAGTTCAGATGTCCACCTCCGAGGGAGATTCGTTCACGCTACAGCATTATATAAACGCGTGTAAGACGACGAGGGTGCGCTTGTACCTCAAAACCAAGAAAATATCGTTTGCTGTCAGGCAAGCATCGGATCAAAAAGCATCGGATCAGGCAATTAAAGATGATGAGAGCGACCTCCTCGTCCCAGTATTTTCTGAAAATCAGAGGGAGGTTACTGGAGATCAGATAATTGGTACGTCCATGGAAAGAGAAGAGATACGGAAAGAGCAGGAACAAGAATTTGCTCAGTCTTTGGCGATGGATAAACTAAAGGAAGAAAAAAGGAGGCGAGAGTTGTGTAGTGAAATAGAGAAAGCCAGCCGCCAACTGCACCTTAAGCAAGCACGCTTACATCGGGTTGAACCGGAGCCGGATGAATTCGAACGCAAGGTAGATGTATCAGTGAGGCATCCCGTTCTTGGATTAATTTCAAGACCATTTCACGTCTTCAGCAAAATGGCCGCGGTGTACGACTGGGTGGGTTCCTTGTGCTTGACACCGGAGCAGTTTGGGCTGTCTGGTTTTGACGGAAAATGTCTGTTGCCGTCATTATCGGTACAAGTGGCAGAGAGAACAATGTTATATATGAGTGCATGTGATAATGCGCCCAATTTAATAGTCGAAGATGACGAGATCAATTTCAAGGGATTTGGTGCCACCTGTAACGAAGTGAGTTTGGACGACACTCTTCCGCTGGACTCATCAACACCACAGTCATCCCAGCGTTTCTCTATCCCACCGGTATCCGAGTCCCCACCCATCCAGTTGATGGATGAAGATGACACAGGGTAAGTTTGTGGCTTTGTTAATAATTTCTTAACTCGTGATGAAATATATACTGGTTTTTATCAATTTTAATTACACCTTTATTTTCCTGATGGTGGGCGAGCACATGCACCCACACTTGCCTGTCCGATATCGCTCGATGTTAAAACAACTACAGGAGAACCTCGTAACAAGCTGGACCAGTGCACGATTCGTGCTGCTTTTATAAGAGTCCGCTTCGTTACCAACGTTACTTTGTTTCTTATTTTGCCATTTTTCAGCTCTCCCGAAGGAACGATTCTTCCTCAGCAAATTGATTCAACTAGCACGCACTTTTCCGAGGTATGGTTCACAAGTTTGTCGTCAGCACATGTTTATCTCCTTTTTTATATATGCTGTTACATTCTTTTATTTAGAAGTAAACCTTCTCCTTTCTCACATTTAGGCTGAACAAACACGTGCAACAGAAGTTAACGATGTAACCAATGAAGCATCGCCAAGTTCAGATCTTCCATTGAGAAAGTCCCGGCGAAAGAGAACTCGAAATGTGAGTAAACTGTGAATCTCTTCTCAGCACAGACAACTCCTATTAGGGTAAAATGAACCAAACATTTTCGCTTAATTGACTTCACAGCAATAGAACCCATTATAAGCCACAAAGTTTCTCTGCCGAACCTTTTAGGCCCGTAAAAAAGTGGAACGTGTTCCTTTGTCTCAGTTTGAAAACAAAGAGGCATGCGCGCCCCAATATTCCATGACTGTTTTCACGACCGCTCTACGATTGCTGATGGTCCAATATTTCGCTTTTCAACTTTTCTTTCAATAATTTTTCTTTATGTAGGATCCAGGGCGCCAGTTTAGAATGATGGTCAATACTCTGTATGGTGATGCGGTTTTTAGCAACGAGGTTTGTCAAATTGGATTAGAGTTTGGTAAACTAAAATTATTTATAAACCTCCTCTTTCAGTCTCACAAAATGAGCTTTAAGTTTTAAAAGAATGAAAAGTAACTTCATTTAGCCGAGTTAAACACTGATTTGGTTCCTTTCTGGCTCTTTACAGCAGGACGATGGGAACTCAGTTACGGAAGTACAAGAAAGGAGGTAAATTATCTTGTTATGAACTTTCATTTGTCCCCATCTTTAAAAATGTATTCGTCTATGTAAGGGATGGACCATTAGAAAAGTGATGGGGGGGGGGGGGGGGGGACTTTGGGAGAGGCAAGAAATTTTTCTTTTGTCCACCTAAGGTGGAAATCTTTTTTTTTTTTCACTCGATGGCTGGAATATTTTTTTTAAATATTTTCTTTTTCAATTGTCCTTGGGCAGATTTCTTTTTGCGATAATGCGTGGGAATTTTTTTTTCTTAATAATTTACTGGGAAAATGTTTTTTTTTTTGCTTTTGACCCCCCCCCCCCATCACTTTTCTAATGGTCCGTCCCTAAGTGTCCGTATTAATCATGCTGTTCCTCTGCGAAACAATTAATCAATTAATAAATTTCTTGAAATAACCTGGCTAAGTATCTGAATTATTATAGCTTCGAAATTGTAGTGATCGACTTGTAAATATTTTTCGTTACGATGTCGATGGGGTACAGCTGTGCTGACTAATAAAAGGTAGACAAATTAATAATGCATGTCTTTTCTATCTTTCTGATTTTAGAGACTGTATTCAAATTGACGACATTGGCGACGAAAATGTTGTAATCGCTGAGGACCGCGTTGATATCACTCCTTCTACTTCAGAGGATCAGACCCGATCTATTCAGGAAACAGAAGTGATCTCTAGTGGATTCGAACGAATCACCCACACAAATGATAACACGTAATTTGTTTAAAGATATATAAATAGATTGTATCGTGGAAACGACAATATTAAGATCAAGGGGGAAGACCCGGGTTGTTCCTTTTTATTGTGTTGAAAAATAGAGGACCCGAAACGGTCGATTTTTTGTCTGATTCTTTTACAATCCCCCCCCCCCCCCCCCCCCGCCTTTCTACTTTCCCCAACGCAAACAGAGGAAAAAAAAGTGGAAAGTCTAGATCCACCAATATAATGTTTTGTACGACTTTAATTCAGCTCGTTGAAGTGTATCAGAAAGCCCACTTCTTAGCTCGCTTACTGTTTGTTTACATGGGAAATACATATTCACCAGTGAAATTTGATTTTATTACATACATGAAGAGACAAAAAACATGGCGGTAAAGGGGTTATGCATGAACTCGTGATTTAAGCAAAATGAAAAGCTAATGTAACGTGAAAAGAGCTCAAATCTAGCATGACGCGTGATTTCCCTATTTTGAGGACAGGGATTGATCCCGTTTATCGTACTTTATCGACTTGTCTCTTGGCTATTAATTATTCCAGTCGCAAAATAAAAATATGCGTGCTTCCAAGAAAAGAAAGAAAGAAACTGTTATGTGATATTAAAATACGTGTTTCGTGAAATGCCTTAAAATGCACACGTGATCGTGATTTCAAAAAAAAAATAGGCTTGTGATTCGTGATTGGGACACAACCCCCCCCCCCCCTTCCCCCTCCCCTTCCCCCCCCCCCCTTCCCCCCCCCCCCTTCCCCGCCCCCTCTTACCACCATGAAAAAAGCCAATGTCCCGCAATCTAGACCCCCACACTTGGTAAATAGCTTTTGTTGATATTCTACTTTATAATACAGGTTAAAGTTGCAAGACGAACTCCGTGCTCTTGCCATTGACCTCTTCTCTGGTTCCTTGGAGGATCCAGCAAACCGGCAACTTATTAATATAAGAAGGAGGAAGTTATGGCAGGACGCCTGCCGTGCTTTCGGGTCTCCCTCATTTCAAGTGTCAAGAGGTATTCGAGTACACTTCATTGGTGAAGCTGGTGTGGACGGTGGAGGCCCACGACGCGAATTTTACAGGCTTTTGCTAACTGCAACATGTACAATGGCTGGTCTATTGGAAGGAGATGACGGAAGAAAAGTTCCCATGCATAATTGTGCTGCGATTAATGCTGGGAAATTTCAACTACTAGGAATGATGGCAGGAATGTCCATGATAGACGGAGGCCCAGGGTTACCAATCTTTGCAGAATCTGTTTTCCATTACATCGCAAGAGGCACCCCGCTGGTAGGTGAAGTAGAAGATGTGCCTGATCCTTCAGTGCGCAAGAATCTCTCAGAGGTAGGTCGGTGGAAATGTACGGGGTTGTGCAGGCTGTACAGCCAATTTATGTTAAGGCATGGCTCAGATCCTAATTTGCATAAACCTGAAGACGATCATAACTTTAAAGTGATTCACCTGAACAGGCTCAAACTTTGCAGCAGGATAAAACTTGTTAACCTTGAACCATTGTTTACTTTAAATGTCGCATATTTGCATCACGTGACCTGTTATGATTGTTTTCCTACACAAAAAGAAAATTGAAAATGGGGTGCCGAGATGGCATATAATGGATATAAATTGAATCGTTAACGTATTTCTATGCTTCTCCCCTATATGAATCTGGCCGGAATGGTTGACTATGATTTACAGTTAAAGGGTTATTTCGTAAAACAGGTCACGTGACATATTTTGTCTCTTAATATCTTGTTAATAAAATACAAAAATTGCCCATTCCGGGCAGGGATAGTATTTATGCATTGAGGCAAACAATTGCTTATGATTTTCTCTTGGTTAAAGTTAACCATCCTTACCCCATTTGAAGTTTTCTTTTTGTACAAATTATGACGTCATCAGACACATGACCACAATAATCAAACCTTAAGTTATTTGAGGACGCTAAATCTAGTTTGTTGTATACTTTTGGTGACTCTTGGGGCTAAAATGCATTACTTCCAAAGGAAAAAAGAATTTACTTCGCGGGGGGTCTACACCAGGGGACGAGCCATACCTTAACATGCTTGAAAGTATTCTTTAATCGATAAGAAGTGATGTCGTCAAATCTACAGATGCTCGCGCAGATTTTAAAATTCCAATGTCTCATGATCACAAACAGGTCCTTTCAAATGGGCCGAGGAAATAGATAGCGGGTTTTCACCAACACATTGTATGCTGAACCACAAATCTTCGTTTGATCGTCCAAACCTGTATTAAGCTGTCACCTGTATTAGGCGGTCGCAGTCACCTTTAACAAAGTCCCTACGAGATAGTTTTAATTTACTGTTTTCTCTTTTAATAACGGCCACTCGTAAAAGGAAATCTTACAAATATGCATATGACTTGACACTTTTAAGGAAACTTGTTATAATTTTATTTCACGAAGGGAGCTATAAAACGCTTTGTAGTTAATATGTCTTGTGTGTGTCTTCTTGCATGCCACATTCTTCTTTGGTAGATTTGTTTTGCACCAGTCGAACTTATATTAAGCGGTCAACCTGTATATTAAGCAGTCAGTTAGCCATTCTCCCAAGGGCGACCGTTTAATACAGGTTTCATTGTAATATTGATTGGTCGACTGATTTGAAGTGCATCTCTTCAAATTTCCATCCACGCATTTTCAAACCACCTAAAGAATGAATTAACGTCGACCTCTACTTACATTTATTGAAAGGCATTGTTTTGTTTAATTTGGTACGCAGCTGAGATTAGTTCAAACAACCGAAGACTTAAGAAATATGGTCTCCAGAGAAGACTTCGCGTTCCTGTTAGATTGTGGATTCTCAAAACCCTTGGCATTATTACAACTAGCTGACAGAGATGAGGTAGTGGAATGTGCGATAGTCCATTATACTCATTACAGAATCCGTGGCGAACTTGACCAGCTGAAGGAAGGACTCGCCAAAGTAGGGGTTCTGGAGGCAATCAAAAGAAACCCAGACCTATTCAAACCGCTCTTTTGCTGGGATAGCAGCCTACAAGTAACAACGGAGTACATTAGGCGGTTATTTGTTCCTAAGTTGTCTGAGGTTGGAAGCAACGCTCGAAGTCATGAGGAAGATCTTCTCTATAACTGGGAAGAATACCTCAAAGAAATAGGTAAGAGCATAAGTCCTTTGTAATTACAAACATTGTTATAACAGTTGGGCTTCACACTGAATATAACCCGTTGCAAAAAAAATATGGGAAGTAGCGTTTATCTGCTTACTGGCGGTCGATCTTTATAATCTGTGCGCAGACTGGCAAATAAACACCGCGAGTATGGGGTGACTGATATCATGGAAATGTTTGAAAATTATTTAGAACTTTGCATTTAAAAAATAATTTCCCCTCTTTCAGTAATCAGAGCTGCCATTCTTGTAGCAGACCTCTCTCCAGTCTAACTATATATTAGCTTTGAAAGTACTCTATTAATAATGGCAAATCTTTCGTACAATACTTTTGTTTTTATGCAGATGAGGAGGGAAGAGCACGAGCCTCGGAGACAGAAGTTACCTTGGGAGACCTATTCGCATTTTTGACTGGTTCCCATAGCATTCCTCCAATGGGATTTGAAAGAACCGGCTCCATCGTGTTCATCCCACTAGAGAACCCTCAGGAAAGTCGTCTTCCTTCTGTATCCACTTGTCTCCCACAATTATCGATCCCCGTCTGCAACTACCTTCTTGAGGATTTCGATAATTTCAAGAAGCAAATAAACCTCGCCGTTCTAGGATCCATGGAATTTGGACAACCGTGACGATGTTTCTATGACAGTTAAAAAGTTAGGCAAACTAAATGATACCGATGTTGTGGAATACGAGCATTCCCTTTTTGAGCGGATGTGGGATTGCGAAAAAGTAACTACTTTTCATTGCTTTGTCACAGAATATTGGAGACAGTAGAAGAAGCGGATAGTCGACGCCATAGTCAGGCCCAGCCAGGGTTTTTGTGTACTTTTATTTGACAAGAGTACGCATTTTTTGTATTCTTTATTACAACGGTTTTGCATTTGTAAGGTATATTGGTATCCCAGGGGTAAGAAATAGGATATATTGGTATTATCTTCCCCCCCCCCCCCAAAGCCGGGTGAATTTTGTTTTTACGCCCACTTCAAGATGGCGGCCGATTAACGTTTTTAGTATTAAAAAAGAAAACGACTGTTTAAATAATTCAAAAATTGGGTGGATTCAAACCAATTCCCTGCTGCTTCTCTAAATTTTTCCTGTCGAAATGCCAGTTTCTCTAACTAGCGCTTTTTAACGTGTATATCGTGACGTGACGTAACGTGTATATCGTGACACTTTGCATTAAGGTCGCGGGGGATACCTGGCAATGAATAAATTCATAAGGCAAAATTTTGGCAGGGGTATCACTTTGAAAAACGTTATATCGTAAAGGTTTGAAAGCCGATTTCGCTAAAATTTAACAGAGATATTGGCGAATAATGGAAGTGCATAAGGATTGTTTTTATTGAAGGGATCGCGCTTTGCGACAATGCTGTAAGCCACTAAAGTTATCTTTTCTTAAAACGTGGTTTTGTGTCCAAGTTTGCTTCTCGAGAAGAACACAAAGCAAGTTGATTTCCCCACTCACTGATCCGTCAAAACGTCTATTGTGTCATATCTGACTCCGAATTTTTGATTTCATCTTTAATTAAAAGTTATTAGGTTTTAAAGGAGTAAAATTGTCCATGTTAGAATTTGAAGCCTCATATCTTCCCTTTGAAAGCCTATTTAAAAATTTTGAGTCAGATATGACAATCTACAATACACCTAGTTTACCTCCTTGCAGTGTCAACTCATGAAATTCTCTATTCGCGCTGAATTCTTGGACACAAAATTGTTTGTTTTTACGCTTCCGAAGGCTTCCCGAGCAAACACGAATGCAAAAAAATATAAATGTATGGTAATTTTGCTAAATTTAATCCACGGGCTATTGTCAACACTTCATGCGGAAAGAACAATGCGTTAAAAAATAGTGTATTTTACCAGACAGCGCTTTGCACGTGCAATTATTGATGCAGAAACATCACAGAGCCTGTTCGTCAATATTTCGCGCATTTTCGGTATCAGTCGTCGCACTTCGTGCATACTCTTTTCATAAATGCATACTGATGAGCGGAAACTGTCCCCCGCGACCTTAAGCGAACGCTGTTCGTTTTCTAAAAATAATCAACCAAATATATGTCTTAACATAAATTGCGACCTATCCCCGAAACCAAATAGTAAAGTAGTGCAAATTTTAAATGTTTGGCGCCTTGTAAGAACGTAATAGGTTGCTTAAGCAAAGTTTGTATTGGAATATTTACGATATACTTTGGGAAACAGGAATACCGGAAAATTCTCAATGAAAACACCTAACCTTACTTCCACGGTCTACTACTTGCTGTCTTGTGCCTTTACTTTGCTGATTCGCGGCGATTTTGCGAGTTTTAGATCCCACGGTTTTCCACTAAAACTCGCAAAATCGCATCGAATCAGCAAAGTAAAGGCACAGACAGCAAGTAGTAGACCGTGGAAGTAAGGTTAGGTGTTTATATTGAGAATTTTCCTGTATTCCTGTTTCCTTAAGTGTATCGTAAATATTCCCATACAAACTCTTATATTTTCGCCGTGACCGCTATAACGCAATATGATCTTCAATGACTCAGGCCCCGTCCACACTAATGCGTTTTCGTTTGAAAATGCATACTTTTTTATCCGTTTTTACCGATCGTCCACACTAGAACGATCAAAAACGGATATGTTTAACTACGAAAACGGAGGTTTTCACGAGGTTTTCGAAAACGCTTTTCAGAGTGGAGCAGTTTTGAAAAACGCAGGTCTATCGTTTTTGTGTGGACGGCAAACACGGAGCTTTCCAAAAACGCTTACGCCACAACTAGTAAGGCGTGGTATCGCTGACGCTATTGGAGCATGCGTATTGAACAGAAAAACGTCCGAGCAGAGCCTGGTGATGAAAACGCGTCTTCGGATCATCGTTTTTCAGCTCCTAGTGTGGACGCAATTTTTTTTATCCGTTTTCGGGAAACCAAAAACGGAGGTTTTCAAAAATGCATTAGTGTGGACGGGGCCCAAATTGAGCTTGGGCCGCCTGTGGTTTAAGATAATAAAAAAACGCAAATGTCGGTCAATCTTGAAGTGGGCGTTAAAAGAAAATTTGCCACGTCCGGGCCTGCGTAGTTTATATTCCATGAGCCCTCCAGTGTTCCATTTTCTTTTTTAGTGTTCCATTTTCTATTTGTTTCTGTTTAAATTTTTACCATTTTTTAAATAAAAAAGGACTAACTTTTCAGTTTCGGGAATGTTACTTCTGCCGTCAATTATCTTAGTGGATCTTTCAGGCTAACAGTAAAATCAAAAGAGCAAATTGATTAGTGGATTTCGATCCTGTCGTCGAAAAATTCTGATTTCTGGGACTCATTTCTCTAAAGTCCCGACAACTTTTCGAGCCCGGAAAGCTATTTTATGTGCACATTGTTTTCATGAAATATTCAATTTTTTTTTTATTTGGAAAGTTAAGCAATAAAATTCTAAGTTGAAGAAACACGTCGACCTGGTTTGCGGGTTAAAAACTGCACCACCATTCTATAGATTCTGATTTTAAAATACAGTTCCGGGCCCGAACAGTTATCGGGACTTTCGAAAAACGGGCCCCTGGCCGGGTAAACGCAGGAGTAAACGCAATCGTTTAGTTTGCTTTGGTTTGTTTTCTTATTGAACTCAATTATGTTTTATTAAAATGTTTTTAAAAAAGATCATTAAAGACTTTTGTCGTTCTTAGAACAAAAATTGCCTGGTGATACATATGAAAGAAATGATTTATAGCAACTGAGCATCGTAATTAGTTGGGAGTGTTACCCTTATCAGAATCTATAAAAAAGACAGATGAAATCGCTGCAACACGGTAAAAAGTAGTCTTGGAAGATTGGAAGCCTGATCTGGCAGATTTAATTATTGACTGCCTAAAGGAATTTAAGTCTTTGTGAGTTCAACGCAACTCATTTAAACGGTAATAAAGTGAAACTATGCGAAAAGGTTGCGCAAATGATGGCAGCGAAAATTTGCCACCCAAAACTTTTTTGCGTTTTCGAATTTATCCCGAATGACGAAAATGGGCCCCTTACAGATTATCTTCCACTTCTTTTATTTTTGCTAGTAACTCTATATAGAGAGATTTCGCGTCATTTACATCCCTAGGCATCAACAGACCGTTCTCTCTCATAATTATTTCAGCCAAGGTGACAAATTCAGGTGAACAGGTTAAATGGATATTCTGGAAGCCACAGGTCTCCTCAACGAGATCCACATCATCCATATGTACAACTGTTTTGTAGTCCTGTGTGTTACTGATTTCTGGCATAAAATATAACATGTCCGGTCTTCCGGGAGGAGACTCCGGGTTAGTAGATGGTCTGATTCTGTGAAGGTTCCATAACTTAGCGGCTCTGTGTAATTCCTCTTGTATGATAAACATGAAACAAAATCGTAGACATTCTATATGAAAAATGTTGTCATCACAGTACAAACCACTATCTCGCAAATCTTTAAAAAATGTTATCCACCAATCCATGCCACCTCTGCGTAGTTGACCCCACCATGCCTCGATCCGCTGATTAGAAACTGATCTTCCATACATGAAGCTCTTTTCCCCGGCAAATGAATCAACTGCCTCCCTCCGAAAAAATCGCTGAAATGCTGCAATGTGGATGTTTTCTGTACCGTTGTCGGCACGCATAATACGTGGTACACCACCAACAGAACGAATGGTGTCTAAAAAGTATCCCGCCGTGACGTCTGGGTCATTGTTGGTAACGCCAACTTCCAACCAAAGAATACGCCGGCTGTATCCGTCAATACAGCCGTGAATACAAAACCCAAAGGGTTTCAATTTATCATATCCATCCATATGCCAGATGTAGTTTGGACCTTTGCTTCGGTACTGCCTTCGTTTGAGACGATGCTTTGAACGAGCTTCAACGCCAATCGGATCGACAATTTTTAGAATGTGGCGAACCGTTTCTTTGTCAATAACAAGATTGTGATTATTGACGAGTCTTTGTTGCATTGCACGGTAACCGACAATGCTTCCGCTGCCTTTCAGTTCTGTTTCTATAGCTTGTAAAACATCCTGCACATCACTAGTGTTGTTTCTTCTTGTTAGTCCTCTACGTGACAAAATTCTTTTCATTTGGCGTATACTTAGCCTGATTCCATGCTGTAGCATAAGAAAGGCCAATATCTCCCAGTGCTGTAGCCCTAAATGAAAATACCGCTCGATCAAATCGTCGCGTTGTAAGTTATTTTGGTGCACTGCTGGTAGATATCGCGGAAGAACAGCTACACACAACGGAGAAAGAACAATAATAATAACTACGATGATTGGAATCACCTTCGACAACATCATTGCTCATTTGCACAATCTCTTTGAGCCAGCAAACAGGATCACCAAAAAAAGTCGCGAAAAAAGTCGCGAAGAAAGTGACGAAAAAAGTCGCGAAAAAAGTCGCGAAAAAAGTCGCGAAGAAAGTCGCGAAAAAAGTCGCGAAAAAAGTCGCGAAAAAAGTCGCGAAGAAAGTCGCGAAAAAAGTCGCGAAAAAAGTCGCGAAGAAAGTCGCGAAGAAAGTCGCGAAAAAAGTCGCGAAAAAAGTCGCGAAAACTGAAAATGAAAGTGTCAATTTGGATGGCACTTAACGGGCTCCGTACAACTGACCTGAATAACGATAAACAGCGTCTGCTTTGTAGAGGAAGTTGAAATGTTATTAACCCGTGAATATACGCGCATGCGTAATGAACGGGTTATCGGTAACGGCGACAGATATGCAAATGAGCACTCGCTCACTCCTTCCATCAGCTGTAAACTTAGTGACGTACTGCTTTGTTACGAATGCGTTTTGTAACAAGAACAACGTGAATCCAGCGTAACAATAACTAAATTGATGTAAACGAATACAAACAACAATAAACTTAAAGATGTTTCGCATTTGGAGTCTTTAATGCAATGTTAAAATCGATCTAAAAGGAATTTTCAACTGAGACACGCGTTTTGATGGTTATCTACCTTCAAGTAATAAAATTTATCCCATTTTACTTCCGTAGTCACGGTGGTCGAGTAGTGTAAGGCTTGGACTTACAGTCGAAAGGCCCAGGTACGAATCTCGCTCGGGCCGTTCTTCTTTTTTTTTTTTTTCCTTTCTTCTTCGGACTGAACATTATGAAAGTGATGTACGGTATTTTTATTTTTTGCGGATGTCAAAAATCCTTACGTTTAATTTTTAAAAAGATATTGAACCGTGACAGAGTGAAAACATAAGCTTACCGAAATATTGCGTTAAATGTTGGCATTTCAAATTCACGGGTTGGCTCTAAGGAGCCTTTGATTTTTTTTACCGTTTCTACTGATACGTGATATGCCTCAGTTGCCACTCTGCTAGCAGAAAATAGCAAGATGTCGGCGGACATTATCGAACTCAAATCCTCCGTCGCAACAACAAACAACCAAGTTAATAAGCTGAAAGAAGATTTCAATAATCAGTGCAAGTATGTTGCAACGCTGGAAACGGAGCTTGTGAGAGTATCCAAAGTGGCAAAAAAACAAAAAGAAGAGCTAGAGGACCTCCAGGTAAGCATCGATAATCTGGAGCAATACTCCAGAAAAAATTCTTTGGAATTACATGGTATTCCGGAAGACATTGACCTACCGACGGATGAAATTGTTTGCAAGGTTGCAGAAGCTATTGGAATCGAACTAGAAAGTGATGACATTGAAATTTCACACCGGCTCAATCGAAAGAAAGGAATTAAACCAATATTAGCTAAATTCGTTAGTCATAAAGTCAAATTTAGATTGTATAAAGCCCGTATTCAGCTAAAACATTTAATGGTTTCATCGGTCTTCCCGCATTACGCGGGCTCCGTCGTCGATACTCCAATGCGTATTTTCATCAACGAGAACCTAACCCAATACCGAAAGGAAATGATGGTTCTCGCTCTTAAAAAGAAGAAAGATCAAAAGATTTTAAGTGCCTGGTCCCTGGACGGCAAGATTTTCGTTAAAACATCGCCCACTGGAAGACCAAGAAGAGTGTACTCAAAAGATGAAATCAACGAACTTTAATCGAATCTATTTATCATCAGAACACTGTCAAGCGTACTTTATATTTTTTTTCTACCGAAAGGAGGGTAGGCCAATTGCATGCTTTTCGCTTACTGTAAGCAGTTAATTCCCTTTAATTTCAAATGGGTGTATGTATAAGTATGTGTGTGTCGCTCTGTGTGTTGTTATGTATCCACTCAATTAGTAATTATTTGCTATATTTTTCGGTACATCAATTCCAATATGACCTGTGCTTGCTCAATTATTGTCATCTGTTGGAGGAGAATTCACCCTTGTATAGAATTATCCAGTACTTGGTTAAATGGCTGAATGTAAACTAATTTGTTTAAACGTTAGAGGTTTAAAAAATCAACGTAAGAGACGAAGCATTTTCTCTTATCTAAAAGATCAAAAATGCGATTTTTATTTACTTCAAGAAACCTACTCTGAACCTATAGATGAATTAATATGGAAATCAGAATGGAAAGGCGATATATTCTTTTCTCATGGGTCAAATCACCAGAAAGGTGTTCGCGTTTTACTAAACCCTTTGTCTGATATTAAAACTGAAAATTCTTACTCCGACCCCGAGGGAAGAATCGTGTTAATTAGCGTCAACTTTAAAACAGTCAGCTTGTCAATCTGTAACATTTACGCGCCAAATAATCTCAGTTGTCAACAAAAATTCGCTGAAATTGTGAAAGAGTTATTAATATCGAAAGCTTCGTTAACTAATTTGATCATAGGCGGCGACTGGAATGCCACGCTTCAGGCCATTGATAAGAAAGGTGGCATCCAATGGAAACCAACTGCATATCGTAATCAAATTATTGCTATGATGAATGAATTGGACCTGTCTGACACCTTCAGAGAAAAGAATCCAAACAAAAAATGTTACACTTATGAATCAACCGCGCGGAATATAAAATCAAGAATTGACTTTTTCCTGGTTGCTAAATCTATTTCTCACCAAGTCACCAAGGTTGATATAAAAACGTCAATAGCTCCGGACCATAAGACTGTTAAACTATGCCTAAAACTCGTTAATAGTGTACGTGGCCCTGGCCTTTGGAAATTTAATAATTCACTATTAAATGACGAAACCTATGTTAATTTAATAACAAATAGTTATTCTGACATTGGACAAAAATACTCAGAGATAAAAGATCTAAAACTGAAGTGGGAGCTCATCAAAATGGAAATTAGAAGTATAACCATCCCTTATTCCAAAAACAAAGCCAGGAAGGCTCGAGAAGTCGAAAATGAACTTGAAAAGCGTTTAGAAACCCTAGATGAAAAAATAAACGCCCATGAAAATCCGGAAAACATGGAGCCCGAACTTAAAGAACACGAATACTTAAAAAATGAGCTTAGACGTCTTTATGAAAAAAAGGCCGAAGGTGCCATGTTTCGCTCCAAAGTACGATGGATTGAGGAAGGGGAGAAACCTACCAAGTATTTCTTCAATATGGAAAAAAAAAATTTCAACAAGAAAGTCTTAACTGAACTGAAAATTTCCGAGGGTCATATCACAGTTAACGAGAGTCAAATAATTGACGAAATTAAAACTTTTTATGGTAATTTGTATACTTCATCTTGCAAGGCTACAAGTGAGTCCTTTCTAGAATTCACGAGGAACATAGATCTACAAATGCCAAAACTATGCGAGGAGGAATACGAAGAATGTGAGGGTAAATTAACCTTAGAAGAATGCCGAAGAGCTTTAAAATCAATGAAGAATGGAAAATCACCAGGAGAAGATGGTTTTACTGTCGAGTTTTACAGGTGTTTCTTCGAGTTATTAGGCCAAGATCTTCTTAATAGTTTCAATGCGGCTTATGAAGACTGTGAGCTGTCCGTCTCACAACGTAGAGGAGTAATAACGCTTATTCCAAAGGAAAACACGGACATACGAGAGCTATCTAACTGGCGACCAATAACTTTGTTAAACGTTGACTATAAAATTTTGTCAAAGGCAATCGCTTCAAGAATAGAAAAAGTCCTTCCGCGTTTAATCAACTGTAACCAAACAGGCTTCATGAAAGGTAGATACATCGGACAAAATATAAGACTAATTAATGACATTATGGAACAGACAAAACTTCAGAACATTCCTGGTATACTTCTCCTATTAGATTTTCGAAAAGCGTTTGACACAGTAGAATGGGATTTCATCCAGCAAACTTTGAACTTGTTCAACTTTGGAACCTTTTTAAAGCAATGGGTCAAGACGCTGTACACGAACACTGAAAGCTCTGTTTTACATAATGGGTATACAACAGACTACTTTAAACTATCGAGGGGAGTAAGACAGGGGTGTCCTCTCTCCCCTTACCTTTTTATCTTAGGGGTAGAAATCTTAGCGGCTAAGGTTAGACAAGACTGTACTATAAAAGGAATCAAATTATTTTCAACGGAGCATAAGATTGGACAATTTGCTGATGACACTACACTTTTTATAGGAAATTTGACCTCAGTCGAAAATGCAATTAAACTTGTAGAACAATTTGGTGATATTTCGGGTCTAAAACTCAACGTGGAAAAGACCAAAGCAATATGGTTAGGCTGCTGGAGATTTAACGACTCCAAACCTTTTGGCTTAAAGTGGACCAAAGAACCTGTGAGAGCACTAGGAACGTTTATTTCTTATAATATGAAAGAAAATAACAAGAAAAACGTAGAAATGAAAATAGATAATATGACTACAAAACTTGATATTTGGCGGGCACGCAATCTTTCTCTGCTTGGAAAGTGTCTCATTGTGAAATGTTTGGGCATTGCACACCTGGTATACTCCGCTTCGATGCTGGTCATTCCTAATACCTATATTCCTATAATTAAAAACTCTGTTTTCAATTTTATTTGGAACAAAAAACAGGATAAAATTAAAAGAGATGTCATGTACCAAGATTATAGCAATGGTGGCTTGCGTGCTCCCAATGTTGAAGTTTTATTCAAATCATTACTCTTAGCATGGATCTCTAGATTTGTGGTCACAGACCCATATTTTTCAGAAACTTGGAAATCAATTCCAAACTATTTCTTTGGAAAATATGGTGGTCTTAACTTCCTACTTCGCTGCAATTATGACAAGAAATTTTTAGAAGAATCAGATGTTCCACATTTCTACAGACAAATATTGGCGAATTTTCTTGAATTAAGGACATTGTACGGACTACACGACGAGTCAGATGTGTTTTTGTTTAACAACAAGCACATTCTAATTGATGGAAACCCAATATTTTACTCTAAATGGTTAGAAAAGGGAATTGTTTCAATACAGGACATCTTAGACCATAGAGGAAAACTGTTATCCTTCCATGAATTCCAGAAAAAATATGGCGTTAAATGTAACTTCTTGAATTACCTACAAGTTCGTTCAGCGATTCCCAAATACTTACTCGAGAAAGCGAGAAATCTACCTCTGATTGACAAACGTATTATCCTGAATAGCACTATCCATCAGCTTTCTCCTTCTATTACTATAGACCTTGCAAAAATGAACTGCAAGGACTACTATTGGTTGTTCATAAATGCAGGTAAAATCGAACCTACGGGTCCAAAGAAATGGCAAAAGGACCTCAATCTAAATAACTTTAATTGGAAACAAGCTTTTACCCAGATAAAATGTTCTCGCATTGTTCACGCCGAATAAGCAGATAGGTGTTTTCATTGCGTGCTGATCCTAACTTGCGTGACAAAATGAGGCCCGGGTATTAGGATCTATTTGGTATTACAAAGTAGTCAAACACATCGTTTACTCGAGATATAAATGAAAAACATTTTCCTTTTCGACAATTACAGAAAACATTCACACAACTGACCAGAATAAAGATTACTAGCGTCTGTTTTGCACAGGAAGTTCAAATTTCCCTAAAATATTGACAAGGCGCGAAACCTTAAAAAATGTGTTGCATTGTGCACGTGATAAACTGTTAAGTGTTTTGACACTGATCCTATCCTGCGTGACGGGACGGGCGTAAGAAAGGGAGGAACTGAGAATTCCAACCTCGTCCCCAGCACAAACACACAGGATGTTTAAGCCCATATATAACTAATCGATGATCAATGACATCAATGAGTAAACGGTGGGTCAGATCAACGAGTAATCAACCGATTAGTCATTGATTATTGCCGATAATCAGTGAGTAATCGATGACTAATCGAAAGCAAAAATTTTGTGGCCTATTGATTAATCATCGAATACTCATCGATGCCATTGATTAGTCATTGATGTCTCGATTACTCATTGATTACCTATTGATTACTCAATGATAAATCATTTTCGATTATCCAGCACAACTATTACAAATTTTCCGCCCTCTTGTACCAATATTTTAATCTCGTACCCAGATCTCCCACGGTCAGGCGGAAGGGAGATCTGGTAAAGTACGATAAGGGGCTTCCCATCATCCTTTGTGCACTGTGTTGTATGGCCGCCGGCCCGAGAATGTGTTTTTTGGCACGTAAAGTTTTTGGAAATATGGGTTTCAATGGTGCTGTTCAGAAGGTTCTTAGGTCCAGAGGGCAAGAAAACGTGAAACTTAAACCAAAACAAAAAGAGGCATTAGAGGAGATTAGACAATGAACAGCAGAAACCACAACTACAAACCAATGAGAGGTGCCGGATCTGGGACAAAGATCTGGATCAGCAGAAAAACTTGAATAAATGTAAAATAAACACGGCAAACTGATCCTTACGGCGGAGAAAAGATTGAGGCAAGAAAAATAAAGTAAAATAAAAGATATATATTTTGTGCCCGATATTTCGGTTTTGTTCCGGTTGTTACGCATAATTTAGTGTTTTTGTACCGTGTTAATTGTTTCCTTCGTTATGTTTTATTGACACATTCCGCACGTCTTTATTCCGCGTCTTATGTTAATTCATCCTTTAAATTCACGTATTTTCGGTTTTTAAGATCACTTCATGTCACATCAGTTCCCTGAACCTTTCAGCATTGGTAAGCCTAAGTTTTCGTTTTTTATTTTCAATTCATGTATTTCAACCTTATTTCCGTTTGTTATTTGGTTTACTTTAACTCATTTTATGTTAACCTTTTATGTTAGGTATTTACAACAGTTTACACAGGAATAAACGAACGTTAAGTACTTGCTGAACAAGCTTCATGTTACGAATCGACCGCCCTCGCGCCGGTTCAGGTTTGAAACATAAACCTTCGACGGGGTTAAAATAAAAATAGGCAGTCTATGACTGCATGTAGCTTACTGCGCCTGTTATTACTTAGATTATCGTAGGATTTCCTGGCCCGCCAGCCCGCACCCCTGCCCGCTGTTTTTCTTGATCATGAATCCAAAGTATTTTTTCTAAATAAAATTCATATTTCCTTGAATGAAAATGTCTTTCCCTTGAATAAAAGAGTTAAACGCTTATCAGAATTCAGTGATTTTCTGTTTCCGGGAGGCTTAGCGATTTATTTATCCTAATTGCAGCGCTAGCGTCTGCGAATTAATCCTAATTTCGTGTTGGTTGTCCTGTGGTTTATGTGCAGTAAAATTTGAGATTTTTTGGTAGACGGTCTTCCAACTGGCCGCCCCTATTGGTTTCTTTTCAGGGGCTCATTTCCGCCGGAAACTGTTATGTATTTCCGGCCTCGTTTTCGTGAAAGACTCGTGTTTGCATGCTGCATGAATCAGAGTCGTGTTCAAATGTGCAGTTTTTGTACTGCGTCGCATAATTTCCTTTATCTTTGCAAGTGGATTTCGTGACGTTTTCAGATAAGTGTCATTAAATATTATTTGCAATGGCACGTTATGGTATTTAAAAGTCTTTTAGGTTGCATTTATCGAAGTCTGAGGGAAGTGTGTGCGACTCATCTTACATATAGAAAGCTGCAGCCCGGCGATTTGCCTTCAAAGAAGTATTTCCACGTCGACGTGCGGAATCAAACAGACAAGCTCAGTCATTACATGCAGCGGCCATTGAGCCATATGACCATGATTTGTGGTCACAAATTATTTATCCCACTGAGTTGTGCAACTCGGCGCTATCGGCCAATGTCCCTTACAAAAAATGAGTATACTTTTTGTATACCCTATTTTCTACAAAAAGTATACTCCTTGAGTATAGTTTTTGTATAGTTTTTGTCCTTCTCAACATTTTCATGGAGTATACGTTTTGTATAGTAAAAGTATACTCCAAGTAGGCACAATTTCGCCCAAGTATACAAAGAGTATACAACATAAAGTATACAAAAAGTATACAATAGCTGAAATCTTTTGCTACAATAAATTGTATACTTTTTGTATACAAATGAGAAAATATACATTCAGTACAAAAGAAGTATACTTTTAGTATATATGTTTGGAAGTGACCTTGTTTGCATAAGCAGCCATATTCAATTAGCTGGTGGTTGTGGGATTCATGGAATTATCAAAGCATGCTATTGTTAATCTTGACATCCCATTTGGAATCCCACAATATATCGCAACATCAATACAGGAAATGCTACACCATACATTTATTAGTATTTTCTATTATGCTTTATATATAAAATTGTGGTCACATCAACAGAAAATTTGCTTTGAATTTATACACTCTAAAATTGTCATGAAGAAAACAAACTGTCAAAAGTAGTCCTATTATTCAATAGATACTTGCAAAAATAATCATAGCTTTTACTAAATTGTTTGTTCAATCCACACTTAGCTGAACTGGACATTTGAGTGGAGGTTTGATAACTTCAGAGTGCCCATGCATGCAAGCTGTTTGAAAGCTTTCATTGTCATCCATGTGGTTTAGCTATAACAAAACAAAACATTTGGTTTAATTTGTATTCTCTCCTCTTTAATCCAGCACATACATGTATAAAGTTTCTAAATTAAGATCATACATGTTCATGTATTATGAAAACAGGAGACAAATCTCAATGCAGCTAAGGTACATGTACATAGGATATATACCTCGAGTAGAAATATGTAAGCTTGTGGAGATCTTTCAAATTGTTAAGATTTAAATGTTGCAATTACATGAAGTTTTGGTCTATTTTGGTGAAACTGTTATTTGTGTTAAATATAAAATTGGGAAGGACTTACTTACCTACAGTAGCTCTAGAAAGAAGATGGTCCACATTTTTGCGGATGAGGTTCACTTTCCTTCCATCCTTCCAGCATTTGAAAAAAATAGGCAGTCTGTGACTGCATGTAGCTAACTGCGCCTGTTATTACTTAGATTATCGTAGGATTTCCTGGCCCGCTAGCACCCCCCCCCCCCCCCGTGCCTCCTGCCCGGATTTGCAATAAATTTTTGGAAGCCCTAAATTTCTAGGTAATGAAAAAAAATACATGTTATCGCATTTAGGAGATTCTGTTTTTATAATTTTCAAAACCGTGGTGACGAGTGCTATAAATTGGTGAAACATTTTAAAAATAAATATTGCGTGACGCATCATGACCCATCATCATCATCTTTATTTAAAAAACACGGTAAATAAATCAGGCATTAACAATTTAATATAAACTACAACTTAATAAGAAACTATGCATGTAAATTAATCTTCTATAATTTAAAAATATAACTAACTATTAAAGAAAAGTAAACTAAAATAAAGCCTGTTTTACATGAATGCCGTGTCGGAATTAATTAAGAATCGTCGGAAATTAGTCAGAGATGTTGCCTGCCTAGCAGCTGAGGGTAGACTGTTCCAGAGGACTGCATCACTAAAGGCAAAGCTATTTTTGTAATAATTAGTACGTGGCAATGGTATTACAAGCTTATTATCAGAATCCCGCAAATTGTAAGAAGTAATCACATCACTCCGCTGAATAAATTTAGAGGACAAATAATTCGGTGCGAGGTCGTTTAAGGACTTATAGACCATCTCAGCCTTTAGTTTTTGACGTCGAGTTTCTTAATTGTCCCAACCTAATTCTTTAAGTAGTTGGTTGGCGTCAGTATCATAACTAGAATGGGTAAGGACGCGGACAGCACGATTTTGAAGTCTCTGTAATTTGTCAGATAATGTTTTGGCACAGTTACCCCAAACAACACTACAATAGTCGAAGTGCGATTGAACTAACCCATAATAGATATTATGCAGAGTTGCAGGAGGAACACAGTGACTTATTCGTTTAATAGATCCAATACCAGAAGAGATTTTTTTAGATATAGCGTTGATATGATTACTCCATGTTAGATTTT